>OY744552.1:29013444-29038444 GCA_963556195.1 Sepiola atlantica | reverse complement strand
ACATATATACATACATATATACATACATATATATACATACATATATACATACATACATATATATATATACATACATATATATACATACATATATATACATACATATATATATATACATACATATATATACATACATATATATACATACATACATATATACATACATATATATATATACATATATATATATATATATAATAAACAATATAAAACTACTCACACATATACGCTTTAGAAAGTTATATATAAAATAATACAAACCTAGTAATAAATATACTTTAATTAAACACCATCACCATATATGAATTTATATAAAATCACTATATAAATATCAAGAATATAGCATCCGAAATATGAGTTGAATCTATAAAGACCCATTCAGAATTATAAAACACTTTTAAGTCGGTCATTTATTCTGGAAGAAACTCTTTTTATTTCACCGGTCATAAACTCTGCATTCGAACTTCAGACTAACGACTTAAAAAATCACATAGTTAAACTTAATATATAAACTCAAACATAAAACCCCTCAAAGATAAATAAAAATAAGATATAAATCCTTCAATAATAATAACACACTGTAAATATACAGCTAATAACATACCACCATATGCACATATATAGTACGCGACTCCACGAAATATAAACATAAAACCTCACGCCTGTTTAACACATAAATAAAAAAAACTTTAAGCTAATACCCTCAAATACAAATACTTGCATAAATGAACTCCATAATAAATAAATTTAAGTTATAATTAAATAAAAAAAATCAATATCGACATCCTTCTGTAAACACGGAACTTCTCCCATAAAGGTGCAGTTAAAAAAAGATACCGATCACTCATAGACGGTGAATATTATTGTTTTCTCCGTTTTTCGCTCTTTCTGAACTTGTCTTGGTTTGCTAAGGTCTGGGGATTTGGAGCGGACCCTAAGGACTTCTCTTAACCACAAAATTATAAAACATATTCCTAGTTCTATCGAACGTAGGATTCGTAATAACTCTAGCAACAAAAATGTATTTAATAAGTCAAGCAACATTTACCACACAGCTCTAAAAATAGTAGGTATATGAAGATTAAATACAAGCAACATGGTACCGATAACTATAATAAAAATAAAAGACAGCTAAATATCTGGTTTACACCTCTTTATAACCAAATGATAATAACTAAACTTGACAAGAAATTCCTTAATCTCACCGAAAAATACTGTCCCATAACTAACCCCTTGCAAAAAATATTCAATAAAAATAACTTTAAATTATCATAGCATTCCTGCGAAAGCTTAGAAATGATAATTTAAGCACACAATAACAAAATTCTAAACGCGAGTAGTAGAGAAGAATATACATACAAAATGCGTAAAAAGGTGATAAATATAGCAACAATAAAAATAACACTAAGCATAAACAATAATATAACCAGAAGAAATAGTAATAACTCAAACTCGAATAGCAACCACCCAAATAGAAATAAGAATGTTAATAATGAAGAAAAACTGTAACTATAGAACTCGTGCGCTTTGTCCACTACAAAATATAAGTGTCGATTGCCAATAATTCAGTGTAAAATAAGACGATGAGCCAGTATACGTATGCATTTAGACGACTCGTGTAGATTATGTTTCAACGAGAAGCTTGAAATTTTAAATTTCAAAGATCTCCAAAACTTATTGAACTAAAAGTGAAATAGCAATCAATTGTAAGCATAGAATACATTTTAATTTAGGATAACAACATACATTGTTATTCAGCATCCAAAATCCAAAAATATGATCACATTCTATGACTCAAATATAAAATCACCAGATCAGTTATGTAACTAGGGTATTACCTGGGTTTCACAACTTCTTAGAATGACTATAATCCTCTGTCATTCACTTTCCGTTCATTTTTACTGCATTATTCCTCCCCATGTCCATAGTCGCAACTGGACCATGAAAAGTCCCATACCACGAACACTGAATATTACTTTTAGCTTCACTAAGACTGCCCATATCATGGACAACTGAGCTTTTATCGACAAGATAACCCCCGCTTCAGGAGTTCTACAAATCTAAAATTTGACCCCAACACAATTTCATCCAATTATGAAAAGGAAAAATATATAATGTCCCACACAGAACATATAGATCGAAGCATACATTAAACACATCTGACTTGAATTCCTACTGGATCGACCATTAAATTGAATATCCAACTAACCGTAATTACTCTCTGCTTTTTTAAAAGTATTGATTCAACACTAAGAAAAACGTTTTTTTCTGGTTAAGCCCAGCAAATAAATATATAAAAACAATAGTCGCTTTCTCTATAAAATTACAAACATCAATGCAATAAGAAAAAAAGATTACAACATTTTGATCCAAACAAAAAAAATACACTTTCAATGTTTCACAAAACTGAAGAAAAAAATTATAAAGAAAAGACAACCTTAAAAATGTGTGATTCACACACACATCATTCTTCCTTTTTTTATTTTTAAATGAAAAAGGTTCAACACAACACCAAATTTTAATTTACTTTTTGAAACCACTAAGAAAGCTCGAACATTCAATATGCATTTCTCTTTTACATCTTTTATCCTTGATGGCATTGGCAGTAATTATCGTAGAACACAATTCTCTTGATGCTCTCTATTCCACTCTTCTATTTCACAAATGTGGGCAGTGAAAATATTTAAACAAATCTGTTACAAAGCGATCACCACACCCTTCTCCCTTTTCTAACTCTCTCACTCTCTTTTTTGTTTCTCAATCTTAACCTCTTTTTGATTAATTTAACACTCTATTAGCAACATGTAACAATTCCTATTCAAGAATATAAAAGTAACTTACAATTTCGCTGTTGTCTATCTATCTCTATCTCTTTTTTCTTCTCCTCTTCTCTTCCTCTGGCGCACTCTCTATTTTTTCTCTTTTTTCTTTTTTTCTCTGTCTTCTTCTTTTGTCGTTAACATCGTCTCCTTTCTGTCGTTTTGTTCTTATTCTTTCATCCTTTTCGACCCACGTTTTCGCCGCGGCGAACCCGTATCCGTGATGCTCCCAGGTCTGAAAAGTCACCAAATCACGTATTTGTTAGTTTGTGACTTTAAAATGTTGCTCAAATGTCATTTTTATTATTTATTACTTATCTTTCTTTGATCCCACTTATGCGCTTTTCGTGTATATTAATTCTTTTAACGTGTGTGCGTGCACTATACGTGAGTACGTGTCCTTAGATTCTATATTTTTAAGAGCTGTATATTAAATCTCTTTTACGCGTGTGTGCGAGTATGCGTTCAGTCTCTTTACCTCATTATTTTAACGACAAGCCGAAATGTCCAGTTCAATATCAATGCGTGAATTGACCATAGATTATCTCTGTCATTTCTTTTCCTTATCTTTCATTCTGGTTGGCTGCGTTGATTCGCTTCATCCCTTCTTTTTTTGCATGGTGCTGTGGTCGTGATTCGCCTAGCGATTTCTTCGTCCGTGTGATTTTCTGTAATAAAATTATCTTTGCCCAGAAAGAAGACTCGACGACTTTCATTTGGAATTTTATGGGGTTTATTTTTATGGAAAGAAACATTAACTGAGTGAGAGACCAGATTTCTCGAAACTGACTGTCAATTTTATACACTTGCAAAAGATTACGCATCTTATTAGAGGATAAATAAGTGAACTTGACGAACAAACATCTTAGGTGCACATGTTGCCTTATAGTTAGTTCAACTTTTTAAAGTCTCGCAGCATACGCATTGCTTAGACTCCCCACTTTGTCAACGACAAAAAAGTCACGTCATCATCATATCGCATGACGTCTCTTTCCTTTTGAGCTCTTACTTTGTGATTTAAGCCTCGGTTGATCCTGTCTGATTATTCACAGTGGGAACAGATCTATTTCCCAAGGTTTGTGTCATTCTTACACGCACTAAGCTCGACGCTTGTCAAAATTTATACTAGTTGAATTACTCTTATAAAAAATAGAGCCCTCCATGATGTAATACTTGTGTATTGGCGGATATAGTCTTTGCTCATCAGTAGAGGAGCCGAAGAGGTTCTGAAACAATTGTTGGATACTGAAACTATGTTTATTTTAATATAAAAAGCTTTAATATATATTGAGCACTTTTCAAAAGTATTGTTTTTTTATTTTGTTAATAATTGAACTTAATTAATTAATATATTTATATATATATATATATATATATATATATATATATATATATATATATATATATATACACTGAAGAGAGGGATAGAGAGATTGGTAGACAGGTAGATAAACATTGTAATGATACTGTTGAGATTATAAAGTGAACAAATAATAGACTTATAATAAATCCCATGTAAATAAAGATCAAAACATGCTGTACTTTGTATAAGAAAGAAAAAAACAACACTTGTTTGTATGTGTTATTCGCTTCTCTCCGCGGGCGTCAATCTGTTTTTTTACATTCATCTTCCATCTTGTTTTCCACCATTACAAATGGAGAAAATATAAATAGTGAAAGCAGTTTTCTATTTGACTCAAAATAAAGTTTATAAATGAAAGGCGGGAAAAATTAATGTTCAGTATCACTTTTAAGAGTCCAGAGACATCTACAAGAATCGACCCAATAAAATACAAGATTCCATTTAGACGCTCAGATTATCATGTTTCGGATTTATAAATTGAATGATTTGCATTATTCGGACTACTATTCTCATTCTGATTGTTAGTTTCGACAGACGACCTTCTTCAGAGATATATTTTCGAGCTTGGGGACATGTATGGAATTTTAAACAGAACATTTTATTTAATCTACGGGGTAAATTTTTCTCATTCCATAAACCATGATCCTAAAAAGTGTTAATCATTATGTTATTCTTAGTTATTAGCGCCTGTAGTAAGGATTGAACCTTAAACCTCAAGAAGACTATTACTTAAATCTATGTATTTAATAGCAACATAATTCCGTATCTTCCGCCGCGGGCTGCTTTTTGAATTCTAACCTCAGACGGGGCATAATTTTTGTTTAAACTGATTTTTACTCAGACATTTAAAATTACAATAGTAATTAACAAAGATTCGAAAAACAACGGCCGAGTTCAGGACAGATAGGACCAGATCTGTCTCTCTTCTTCGCCACGTATCATTTAGAATTTGCTGTCCGTGACGTCATATCCCCAGCTCTGAACCATCTAATTTGACTTCTAATTGAATTTTTTTACTTTCAACATTACGCGTAAAATACCGGACGTAAAAAACTTTACGCGTAAAATATCGTTTTACCATTATTTTCACACACACACACACACACACACACACACACACACACACACACACACACACACACACACACACACACACACACACACACACACACACACACACCCACACACACACATCTAACCTGTGCTACAATTGTCTTACATTTGGAAATGTTCATTATATTATATAGTTATTTGCAAAAATAATAGGGTAAACTGTTTTTTGTTTCTAACCCTAACCTCGATTTTTGTCCAGCCAGCAAGACGAAGAAGATTTGGAAAATTTAAGGATTTTAATCCAGCGTATTTTCAACAAAATGGCAGCAAGTGAGATGTAAAAATCTCGGCGATTTAATCCGTTGTTTTCTGTTCTATTTTGATTGGTTTCGACGTCAAGACACGGGACGTTAATCTCGTTTTATCCCATAATCACATCATTTGCTGCTCGACTAGTAATCGCTTGGTTATTCAGGACGACTTTGTTGGGCGGCAGATGGAAATGCCACAGCCATTTGCCTGCGAATTGGGAAGAAACCGATTAGAATGGAATCGGGTTGCCATTTCATTCGACGTCTTTAATCCTTTTACCCTTCTGCGATGATTCAGATCTTCTCTCTTTAAATTTAAGACGCGCCCAAGCATCTCAAAAAGCGACTCTGTCCGTCTGTCTGCTTGTCAAGGTTAAGATGATATTTTCATCACCCAGATTGATTGGACGTACTTTAAGAATGTTCATGGTTTGATTTTTTTCCAATAGTTTTCCGTCTTATAAACGCCCCGCCCGAAAATATTTCCGCCACCCCCAAAACAGACAACATGTGGCTCGTAGAAAAATGTTTTATTACTTGCTCAAACGGATGGAATCCATTCATGCCATTGAGTATTTGCATAAAAATCATTTCCCTTATATTTCTTCCTTCACATAAACACACACAGGTTAATTATTTCGCGATGCGATCCACTGTTGCGTTTATTTTGCATTTTATACGGTGAGAAATGAGGCTCCCATCAATCTCAACAAAGAGACTTGAACTCCAACCCTTACATTTAACACTTACCCTTACTCTAACCGATGCATGTCCAGACAGTATTCACAAAAGTAGGTCATGGGCATGTGCGCGCACTACGCATAACTGGCCGGCTATTTTCTCCAAATCCTATTGGAAGTATTGTTTTCACCTGCACACTAAAACTGTTAGAAAAAGTATTGAGCTGCACTCCCTCCCCACCTATGGATAAAATAGCAATGTATGTTAAATTAATCAGATGCAATGAATTATTTCCAATATGTAATGTGTGTTTGGGAAATAAATAAGTAAAACGACTTGATATGCCGTAAATAGCAACTAAACAAAGCAAGCAATGGATCATATCGCTACGTTATTAAACAAGCTTAAAACAGAGTCACATATTAACCATTTGCTTATAACAAATTAGTCATCAAAATGAAAAGTTAAAACATAATTTGAATCATAGACACCGGCTTCCCAAAAGCCGGTGTCTATCTGTTCTCAAAGACCGAAGATAATTCGGTAGCTGTCATCAAAGCGCTCTCACACATATATACAACTATTCATAAATAATTACTGGATCTTTTGAAAAGAGAATTATTTATTTATCTAGTGTGTTGACCGTCTAGTGCTGCAATTAAAAATTTGATGCAAAAAGATCACTCCACTGGCCTTTCCGTCTACAATATATCCTGTTTACGACTGAAACTAAATCCACCCGAACAAATACATTTCAACTAACAATAGCTAGTATGCTATAAAACTGACAGACAAAACAAAGTAATGCCTCGTTTATAAAAGGTACTAGATGTATCCGTGACACGTTAGGTCCAAACCACATCTATTTACTTTGTTAAAATATTCTTCTTGCATAACTAAAAATAATTATTAATTATTAGTTATTAGTTATTAGTTATTATTATTATTATTATTATTATTATTATTATTATTATTATTATCATTATCATTATCATTATCATTATTATTATTATTATTATATACAGATATTATTATTCTTTAATAATATATAAAAGTAAATATACTTTTTGTTTTGTTATCTTATGAAAATACGTGTTTGTGGTGTGTACAGACACGCGTATGTAAATTAGATGGCGTCCTGAGAACAGAAAGTCAATCTTTCTCTAAATGTTCATTGAGACGTTAAGAAATTTTAAATATAGGTTGAATCAACATAGAATAAGAGGGTGTGTGAGAAATACATATGAAACTAAGAGAGTACGAAGAAGAAATGTGTGAATTGTTCAGTTAATTATAAATTACGGCTAACTAAAACAATTAAACATATATTTTCAAACCTAACTCAAGTAGATAGGAAAAACACATTAGAGAAATAAACGTTGATGAATTCGCATTTTCGTATAATGATAGATATTGTATTTTGACATTAAATAAATCAAAAGGGTTGATATACCATAAAACATAGTTTCATTTCTTCTTTCGTCAATCTCAGGCAGATTTCAACTTGCTATTCATTTATCCCTTCTTTTTATGTTTCTTAATTTTACTTTAATTCTTGCATTCGTCCCTTTTTTTCTAGACTTGTGTGTGTGTCCACCCATGCGTGGCGTGTAACGATCGAACATTTCTAATAAGTAGTGTGTTTTGGATTTTCTATTTTTTTAACGTTTTTCTTTCTTTCTTTGTTCTCTTTTGCCTTCTGTTTTCTTTTTTCTTTTTTTTTCCTTCATTTTTTTGTATGGATCCTTTTCTTTACTTCATTTAATTTTTATTTCCTTCATATTTTCTCCTTCTTTTTCTCATTCCATCTTTCTTTTCTTTTCTTCCTTCCTTCGGTCTTTTCCATGTACGTTCTTCTTTATTTCCATGGTTGTTTCTTTTCATTCACATCCCTTTCATTTCTTTTCTTCTTTCATTCTTCTAAATAGCAAACCTCTTCATCACCAGTAACCCCTCTGATATCATGCCTCCTTAAATACATCTACCTATCTTTACTCGTCTGTATTTTTACTTCTACTTCCCACCAACTTCAAAATCCACATCCAATTAAACACGACATTTTATCCGTCTATTTTCCATTTAAGCTACCCTCCAACAGATTGGCATGCATTCAGATCATGGCAGACATTCCACTCACTATCTCCTTCGCCACATCCTCTCTCACCATACCCCTAAATGAATATCAACATATGAAGCATAAACAACGGATATATCATATATGCATCTAATATATAAAAGTAAGTCAAACGGATCGCAACTTTTCTCAGCTACTGACCTGAAAAAAAATCAATATTTACTTCTGAATAGCCATTTTATTTTGTTGACTATTGGTCCGTGTTGTTTGGAAAAATAAAATGTAATTAAAATTAATTCCTCCCAGAAAATAATCTATCCGTTCGGATTTATTTTCGTATAGCCGCCAATTTAAAAAAGGGAGGTAAACATATATTCGTCAAACACATATTTATTTCGAAGAGAAAAGTAATATTTTAAAAAAAGGTACGTAACTATGTTTTCGTCTATTACAGACTTACTTCCCTTTGTTCCTAATGGATAAATACTATTTTGGAAAAAAATATGTAACTTTGTCTTTGTCTATTACAGCTAAGTTACGTATATGCATACATTTGTATGTACATGATCCACTGCTTAACTAACCGATAATTATGAATTTTAGAATACAACTAGATGTATGAGTAGAAATAGTGGGCTATATTTATTTTAATTTAGTTTTATTTGAATGGAGGTGAATTCGAAGCCCTTTGTGAAAATTAGGATACCGCCGATGTTTGTGAAATTTTAGCAATAGGTATTAAGCATCAATCACTATTCTCCAAATTTCAGTTCATTTTGAGTATTTTAATGGATTTTAGGGGGCATAATATGGGTACGACATCCCATTTTTAAATTCAATGTATTAGATTTCAATTATATTTGATCATTAGTCATTAAAAACTAAATAAGCAAAGTCCCCTGAATTTCAATTTCGTTCATAGGATTATGTAACGTAGCCCATGGCTTCGATATGGTTATTTAGACATGTAGTGCCAACATAGTTCATGCTAACCACTAGTGGTCTACATAATCGTTTTGTGGTCCGCAGCCAGATTCGAGGATTGGAACAATTGTTTTTTTAATATTTATTTTACTTAAAAGGCACGAAGCGCCAAATACATGATATAAGTATAATAATAATTACAATATAAATAAATATATTTTATAATAATCTATTATACGTTTTTTCCATAGTTTTATTTATTTATTATTGTTTTAATTTTCAATCTTTTCATTTTTATTGTATTATATAATAAATGTATCATTACTTTTTATTAATATAATTACATTTATAGCTTTAAAAATGCTTACATCAATATTTCTTTCACTATAAGATTTAAATATAACATTGATAAATTGATATTTAATTGCATATATGTATATATATAATAAATGTATTATTGTTTTTTATTTAAAAGAAAATTAGATTGATAACTTAAAAGTTGCTTATTGTAGAAAATGGCGGCAGAAGAAGACCTCTTGCAGAAAAGATAAAGGTGCGACAATAAAGTAGTGATTCGTATTTGTTAAATAGCCAGATTAAAAAAAACAACATTTCACTCCCAAACAATGCAGGCCGCCACTGTAGACATAAGGGGTTACTGACAATTAGGGTGTAGGTTTTGGGTGTTATCATAAGTTGGGAGCAGTGTAGCGAGATGTCTGTTTACATTAGTTTTAAACCTCTACATGTCGGTACTGTCGGGGAAAAAGAGAGCAGGGAGGGAATTCCAGGGGTCGGCAGCACGAGGAAAGAAGCTATTAGAGTAGAAGGCTCTCCGGCATCTGGGGACCTCGACAGTGAATGGTTGGGATTTAGCTGATTGTTGAATTAGTCTAGTGTATTTACGCTGAGAGGGCACCAGAGTAGCCAGTTCATCGGAGCACAATCCATTAACGTATTTGTAAAACAAGCATAACGATGCAACATTGTGGCGATGGGACAGGGGCTGGAGCTTCGTTGATAGTGAGGAACCTATTAAGTTTGCGATATTTTTGGACCTTGTCTAAGAGGGAGAGACTAGTGGATGGTGCACCAGCCCAGATGTGGCAACACTACTCCATGCAGAAGCGGATGGTGGCTTTGTAGAGATACAGGGTAATGTCAGGTGTGAGAAATCTTCGAGCACGGTAGAGGGAGCCCCCTTCTTTGCTGCAACTTTGGCAATATCTGAATGTATTTGTTCCAATTCATGTTACCTGTGAAGGTTAGGCCGAGAAATTTGAATGCTGAACTCTCAGGTAGAGTGTTATTTGCTATGACAATCGGTGGTTAGAGAGGTTTCTTGTAGTTATTGAAGGAAAGGAGTTTTGTTTTTGCGACATTAAAAGTTACCAACCATTTATGACCCCAATCCACTACAGACTGGAGGTAATTTTCTAAGGATTCAGCCATTGCAACAGAGATGATCGCGTCCGTTTTGCCCACATGACGAGGGTAAAGCGTGGTGTCGTCAGCAAATATACCTATCCCAGACTAAATGTCATCAAGGAGATCGTTTATAGAGGTCAGGAACACCTCATTTGCACACTGCTCAGCAGGGAGTGAGAAGGTTACCCTCGATGGGGCGTCGCTAGTGTGATCTCTGATGGACTCAAAATAAATCTGCTCGTAGTATCTCGTTGTTTTGAGCAGCGGCTCATCAGCTTTTTATGACTTTTTAGGGTGATACAAATCATTAGCACAATGTGATCAGCATACTTGAGTAGGCTATGAGCTTTCGTCACACAAGCCTCGGGCAGTGAGTCAAGAACAGGTCTAGAAGTGAGGCTTGTTGGTCTACTTGATAGGGGATGCGGATCGGGAAATCGACAGTCTGAGAGAGGGAGTGAACTAAGGAGAAATTATACGTAAAGTTTCCGGCTGCGCCAATAAGGCTGAATCCCAACCAGTCACGGCGGTGTGCATTAAAATCCCCAAATACATGTAATTGGGCATTCGAGTCAAGTGAGTGCTCAGTCTATGCTTTCAAGGACAGAGTTTAGCAGGGTACAATCCTGGGTCGAAGGGGAACGGTATAAGAAATATAAGTAACTAACGCTGCGATATAGAGTTAATTTAAAGCACATATAGTCATGGTCATCTGATTCTAACCTATGTTCTCTAGTCAGGGGAGGGTGTTCCGAATATAAACTCCTAGCCCGTGCATATGGTTGTCAGAGTCTTTACGGTAGAGTGGGAGGTAGTCAGTCATGTCAAAGTGGTGAGAGGAGATTGAGTATTGAAGGTTTGTTTCACTTAGTGCTAGGATATCCGGGGAGTTTGTCAGGAGAAAGGTTTCTAAGTCGTTGATGTTGGTTCTAAGTCCCCGGATATTTGTGAATGCGAGCCTCAAGGAATGGGTTTTTTGTTTGGTGTGTGGTTTAAATTTGATTTTTTATGGAAATAAACCAGTTCGTATTGAATAAGATTTTATTATGAGCAATGATTTTATGAAGAAGGATTCACCAGAAAACATAACATCCATTATATGTGGAGAAATATTTTGAGTTAAATATGAAAGCACAACCTGTACAATTAGTGGGTTTAAAAAAAAGTGGATCTTTCTTAGGTAAAATCTTGAAACTTAGTTATATTGTGTCAAGGAATTATAGCTAAAGTAGGAGCACCTTAAGCATATGGAGAGAAGTTGATTAAGTTGTTGTGATAGCTTGTGCTGAAAAACCTATTAGCAAAGAAACTGCACCAGTTCATGATAAAATACCTCTTTCTAGAATGACAATAACAAGAAGACAAAATGAAATGTTTTACATGTTGAAGAAAAAGTTGTAACATTCTACAAAACACTAAACTCTCCTTGAAAATGAATTAACCCACTATTATTACTTTCATATGTTAGATTTATTTACCAAAATTACATGAAAGAAGAAATGTTATTTATTAGAAATTTACCAGAGAAGACTTTTTCCAGAAGTAAAAAGTGTTTAAATGATAAAAATAGAAAAGTAGTCACTACATTTGGTGTACCAGAAGAGCAAACTTTAGATGGGGCTCCCCAATTCACTGCAGACGCAACACCGGAATTCCCAAAGTCATGGAGATCAACTTCAGTCACAGAACCCATGCAAACACAAGATCAGAGATCGCGGTGAGCAGTATTAAAAGAAGTTAATGACAAACACGAGTTCTACAGGATCCATAAATGTAGATGGATTTCGAAGGGCAATGCTAATTTAAAAACATAGCATCAGTCCACAAACAAGAACATCACCAGCAATGATGATATTTGGATACCCAATCAGAGATCCAATCCCCACACCACTAGGAAGATACTCTCCCCAGCCAACGTGGCAAAGTATCATCATTAACAGGAAAAATCCTAGCAAAAAAGCACAACATAGAGCGAAAAAAGTGGCAAGAAAACACCAAAGAACTCAAACCTCTTGATACAGGTGACCATGTTTATTTCTAGAACCTTACCCTTACTCTGTGAGATGGGAAAAATGAAACAGTTGTTGAAACTAAACTATTCAGCAATATACGATCAAAATAGATGGTATATAGCGAATCACTCCGAAAATTCACCCCCATTTTACGACAAAGAAAAATATATGCCACCAGTAGTGATGAGAGAACAACACAACACAAGAACACCTGCGATGCTGACTAACCTTCTCCTGGATATACACAATCAAGAAAAGTGTACCAATGCAAGAGAAATTGAAGTTATCAAAATTAAGGAATCGTTAATATAAATAGATACCACTGCACATGAACCACAACCAAAAATAAACAACCCAGACACAAACATTCCAACAGAAAAGTACACCCCTAAGACAGCAACCCCAAGCACAACTAAATCACTTGAAGAAACCACTAGAAAAATGTTACTATTGGAATTAAGAAGACTGATGCCAACAAATAAGCCAGGAAGACTTGAGTCTCTGAATGGTTTACATTTTTAAATTATTTATTTGATAAATTTCCATAAACTTAAACGTTTTTCTCCACTCAAGTTTATTTCTATACTTAAAAAAAAACTCCCTTGCGAAGGAGAGATAGATAGGTGTCAATATGTTAGGGACAATCATTTTAATCAATGTAATAATTCTATGTATGAGTAATATAGCTTACTATGACGAAAGAATCGGTGCTGCAGGACATATTCGAATGAATAAAAAAACAATCTTTTTTCTTAGAAAAGATCGTACGCCCAAAAGATTTTGCTGATCTTTGAATTCATCGAATAGATATAAATAATTTGTTAAATTTATTTATTTTAATTTATTCTACAATATCTGTTTGACCTAAAAGTTCTTACATTGAGCTGATTTGATACCTGCATTATTTTGGATATATAATGTTAAAAATTTCATTAAACTGCCCTTAACTCTATGGTTGGGTTTATACTTGTCCTTTTATTCTCTACTTAAGTCCATCCATTTGACTTTCTAATCCTCAAAAGGCACTTTCAACTACTTTTTCTAGTAGCTTTTGATGTTTGCTTCCGAGTACAGATAGAATAAAGAAATGACCCATTAATATTTCGATGTGTTTATTTCCTAGCGTTTTCGGATATTTCGCTAGCAATATTCAAGGGATGATATGATAATAATAATAATATCAAGATCAGCAATGAAAACAAGCTTGATCAGGGCAGGGTTTCACAAATCAATTCAAATATATTTTCCTAAATCGGTTCTATTTAAGAGTTTTACTTTCAAATCGCGTGTCTTATCCCCTCTAAACCGACCCACAAATTACTTCCATCCTCCTTTTACCATTTCCCATTTCTCATTTCCTTCATTTTTGAAATAACTTAGAACATCATGTAATACATTCATGTTACGTTCGGAAAAAATTGAAATGCAACCATTGAAACAATCGATCGATATCAAACATTGCTGGCTCTAGAATTATCAGCGTGATCTCCCTGGAATTATATCCTAGTCATCTACCCTGAATCACATTAGAATGTTTTTCCGTTGCTGGAAATAAAAACCATAATTCATTAAATGAAGGGAATTTAGTACGAGACCATCCAAAGTTTCCGATTTGGCAGTCAAAGCTATCAGACGCGATCTGACAGACTGCCACCTTGATATGCCTTTCGCTTACACGGGTCGCAGTCGTCTCATATGCAGTCTCACAGAATATGTCATCAAAATGTAAGTCGAATTAATTTATACATTAATCTTTCAGTTTGACCCTGGCAACACATTTGTAGTGGGACATTAATGTATTCTTTCAATTAGAAATTATTTCCATGGTATTCACCTCAATATGAATCATATTTCGTATTTTCGTCTTACATTAGTCTTCAACAGACTGACTTGTAAATTCAACTGTTTCATAATTATTGTCCCATTTTTTATGCTGCACAATGACGTTGACACACCGGGATATACATGCGCCATGAGACAGAAAATTAATTTTCTACCACACCAGATATTACCGATACAAGATAAGATAACAAGTCGACATTCATTATTTCTATCTTTTTACTGTCTAAAGGACAATCATGAGACAATCTGTGCAGTTTTCTGGGTCATATGAGTGATATTTGCAGCAGGATAATTAGATGTGGTATTAACATTTCACTTCAATATTTCAATATTTTTACACTTCGGCTCATTATTCAAGCAATAAAATGACAACTACCGGGTTCTGTGTTCTATATTTCACAGGCACAGGTTCGAATCCTGTATGAGTCTAATTTTTGACTTTATTTTCAGCCTGATTAGTTGCAGCTAACGATTATCACGATATTCATGGGCTTTGTGCAGTATGTGCTATTCGCCCAGTAGCAGCAGTGGGGAGATGCGCTGCCTTTGAAGACGTCCTGTGCATGATGTCCCGGTAGATACAATGCTGGTTGTCGAACCGCTTTGGTTTGGTTAAACCATGTTAAAACAATGCAGTTACGTTTAAACAGCGTGTTCCGCAGAGATCCGTTCTCTCGTGCCTAATGTTTTTGTTCTACATTAACGACCTGGCAGCGGAGATCTTCGCCTCTACAGGTTAGCAATTTTTGCTGATGATATAGCAGTCTGTGTACACGAAGGTGATGTGAATATGATGGAGAGAAGACCCCCAGCAAACGATGACCCGCATCGGTGAATGGAGCTGAAATGGAAAATGGAACTGTCGGCCCAGAAGTCAGAATGTTCTTTCTTACTAAAAACAAGCATCAAATTTGAATGATCATATCTAATCACCAACACCTACGAGCCAAAATGACGCCCATCCTTGACTATAAAATCCAACGATACACAAAAGTTGCTCGGGGTTACTTTCGATCGCCAACTAATGTTCGACCCACATGCAGCGATAGTCAGAGGAAAGATCGGGAGAATAACCAGAGCGATGAAATGCCTCGCCTAAACAGAATTCGCGTATACGTTGCCACCGGGTGAGCTTTTGCAGGATATGCAGCTTGGATGTCTTGGGCGTGCCGCCAAGAAGTATTTTGACAACATACCATCAAATTAAGCGTGAGGAGAAAGGCATGAAGAACCTGGACTTTCATCTTAGGAAAGACGTAGCCCCCAAACCTGACCTGCACTACTACTGCCATGGCTTTAAATTGGAGACTATATCTTCGAGAGAGCCTGAGACGTGGGCGCTGATGCGAAGTGAGTGATGCAATAGCTAGAACGGGTTAAGACATCTCTGAGTTCACAATTAACACAGACGGATCAACATTAGACGGTGACGCAACAGGCGGTGGGGTATCATCATCACAACCAGCCATTTAAGTGATCCTACGATCCGCCGATCCTTTGCAATCCTTATAAGCAAAGCGGGTGCCATATAATTATTTCTTATTCATTGCGGCATTCCTAGCTATGAAATAAAATGATGATGGTGATGGTGATTGTGATGATGGTGATGGTGATGATGGTGATGATGGTGATTGTGATGATGATGATGATGATGATGGTGATGATGATGATATCTCATACCGTATCCCATAACGTAAAGATAGTCTGTCAGATATTCGTAAGACTTCCCTCCACTTAAACGATCATTAGCAATTCGCACCACTTAATTCTAGCACGTTATCCATCCACTGCTTTCTTGGGCGTCTTTGATGTCGTAATACATAGCCGAACTATATTAGTTTGCGCCGTTTGATGGCAATAATTGATAGCTCGTTCGGTCCCGCTAAATGTTCAGCTAATTTATAAGCGTAGACATTAGTTTTATAAGCGTGCCACGGTATGTTTAGAATTTTCTCTATGTCTTCATGTCAGACAAATTCGTATTTCTTGATCTTTTAGGATGATCCAGCTCTCACAGCCGTATGACATTTTAGATATTACCAGAGATTTATATAACCGTAATTTCATTTTCACTTATCTAACGACTTTTCTATATAGTTTTCAGACGGTTCATAAACGACGTAGCAATGCCAGTTATTGTCTAGATCTCTTGCTCTGATGCACTATCTGCTGCTATAATTGCGCCTAGAAATTTCTAATTTATTGATGTTCTCTAGTTGTTTTACCGTACATCCATATTTCAATGACAGCTCTCTGTCTCTTTTCGGCACTTATCTCCATCCCGCACCTGCCTGCTGATTCTTCCAACCTGCTTAACAGATGAATGTCCTCTGTATAGCTAAGGTCACATACCTTCTTGCCATTGATGGTCACGTTCAGTCCATAATAACCTTAGGGCATCAATCATGATGTCTTCCAAGAACAGGTTGAAGAGAACCGGTGATAACAGGCATCATTGTCTTACGCTAACAGTTATTTTACACTTTTCACCAGCAATGGAATGGCAGACGACAAGGCCAAAAGAACCGGCAGAAGACGTCCACTACTACTAGTACGACATGATGAAAGCAGCGAACTACTTTGCGATCAAACCACTAACCCTCTGCATGAACGATATAAGAGAATTTACGGAGACTATGAAGAGAAACTGAGCCAAACAGCTGAAAAATGACACTCAGCAGAATCAGGAGAAAAACTATTGGCTCTAGAAGATTGATTGCGGTGACAACCGAGTGTACCAAAGTGCGGTGTGGGAGAGGAGAAACCTAAGCACGTCATCAACAACAGTTTGCGAATCTATCGAATTCCGTAACCACCAACACCCAGATTCTCTGGCAAACGATCCGCTCCTTTTCCTCCGGATATGTGAAAAGTGGACATTAATTACTGACCTACAGATGTCTCTCAACCAGCAGCAAGCTCATAAGATACCCCTAATCGTCGTCGTCGTCATCATCATCCTCATCATCAACAACAATAACAACATGAACAACAACAACTGACAGACTGGTTATGCTGTTGTTTATTTCAAACAAAGTTCAGACTTTTAGTAGTGTATACAAACACTGACCAAATTAAATTTAAAATAGTTCTATTAATCTGACATTAAAAAGTTTCAAGCATAAAAATATGAATTATTTACACTATTCAAAAGAGAATTCAATTCTGCATAAAGAGTTAACAACTAAAAATTATATATATATTTTTATAAAAAAATATTTTGATAAGAATAAGAGTTCAACCATCAGTCATGAATTTATTTTGCCAGTATATATATTGGTCAGGAAATAGAAAGAAAGAGAAAGTTAAGAAACAAAGAGAGAGAGAGAGAGAGAGACAGAGAGGGGGGAGAGAGAGAGAGACAGACAGACAGAGACATAGTAAGATAGAGAGAGAGAGAGAGAGAGAGAGAGACGGGAAGAAACACAAAGAGAGAGACGAAGAGATAAG
The DNA here is from genome assembly GCA_963556195.1 of Sepiola atlantica. Taxonomy (NCBI): domain Eukaryota; kingdom Metazoa; phylum Mollusca; class Cephalopoda; order Sepiida; family Sepiolidae; genus Sepiola; species Sepiola atlantica. The sequence goes on along the minus strand of OY744552.1, from coordinate 29,020,487 downwards.
TGGAAGACAAGTAATAGCTTCAGACGACATAATTGATTTATATGGTTTTCCCTCTTTCACTCTGACTTGCCAATTACTTTTGTTGAGAAAATATCCGTTTCTATGATTTGATAAACATCAAATATTGTCTGTCAAACATCATAAGCTTAAACGTCACATTGAGGTGAACGAGTAGACATGATTTTAGGAAAATATCAGGCATCTAACAAACGATTAGGTTTATAGGATCATAGGTTATGTATTACCGGTAACTTGCGGCGCTTGGAATCTTCCCCTAGTTTTACTATTTTAACTTTGGGGGAAATCTATGAAAATTTATAGGCTTTTACACTTTATAGATACTCTCTACTATAATAGTATAGTCTCCGTTTCAATATTATATATATATATAAATTCTTTCACGCATTGTTAAAAAGGGCTTCTTACGTCATTTTATTACATTTTATTCAATGCTTAAAAAAAAAAAAAAGAACGAACAATATCTTTATAACTCCCGGCCTGCCCCTGGCATAATCGTTCTTAATATTTTCACTTCCGCCCATTCCATCTTGGCGGAGAGCGTCACACCATCTCGATGCTACCTATAAACAAAAGTTTGTTTATTTTATAAAAAAAAAACACATCCCTGAAGATGAAGTTTGTAGACTTCGAAATTGATTGGAAAAAGAAAAAAAAGAAATAAATTCTTTCACGCATTGTTAAAAAGGGCTTCTTACGTCATTTTATTACATTTTATTCAATGCTTAAAAAAAAAAAAAAAAAAAAAGAACGAACAATATCTTTATAACTCCCGGCCTGCCCCTGGCATAATCGTTCTTAATATTTTCACTTCCGCCCATTCCATCTTGGCGGAGAGCGTCACACCATCTCGATGCTACCTATAAACAAAAGTTTGTTTATTTTATAAAAAAAAAACACATCCCTGAAGATGAAGTTTGTAGACTTCGAAATTGATTGGAAAAAGAAAAAAAAGAAATAAATTCTTTCACGCATTGTTAAAAAGGGCTTCTTACGTCATTTTATTACATTTTATTCAATGCTTAAAAAAAAAAAAAAAAAAAAAAGAACGAACAATATCTTTATAACTCCCGGCCTGCCCCTGGCATAATCGTTCTTAATATTTTCACTTCCGCCCATTCCATCTTGGCGGAGAGCGTCACACCATCTCGATGCTACCTATAAACAAAAGTTTGTTTATTTTATAAAAAAAAAACACATCCCTGAAGATGAAGTTTGTAGACTTCGAAATTGATTGGAAAAAGAAAAAAAAGAAATAAATTCTTTCACGCATTGTTAAAAAGGGCTTCTTACGTCATTTTATTACATTTTATTCAATGCTTAAAAAAAAAAAAAAAAGAACGAACAATATCTTTATAACTCCCGGCCTGCCCCTGGCATAATCGTTCTTAATATTTTCACTTCCGCCCATTCCATCTTGGCGGAGAGCGTCACACCATCTCGATGCTACCTATAAACAAAAGTTTGTTTATTTTATAAAAAAAAAACACATCCCTGAAGATGAAGTTTGTAGACTTCGAAATTGATTGGAAAAAGAAAAAAAAGAAATAAATTCTTTCACGCATTGTTAAAAAGGGCTTCTTACGTCATTTTATTACATTTTATTCAATGCTTAAAAATAAAAAAAAAAAAAAAAAAAAAGAACGAACAATATCTTTATAACTCCCGGCCTGCCCCTGGCATAATCGTTCTTAATATTTTCACTTCCGCCCATTCCATCTTGGCGGAGAGCGTCACACCATCTCGATGCTACCTATAAACAAAAGTTTGTTTATTTTATAAAAAAAAAAACACATCCCTGAAGATGAAGTTTGTAGACTTCGAAATTGATTGGAAAAAGAAAAAAAAGAAATAAATTCTTTCACGCATTGTTAAAAAGGGCTTCTTACGTCATTTTATTACATTTTATTCAATGCTTAAAAAAAAAAAAAAAAAAAGAACGAACAATATCTTTATAACTCCCGGCCTGCCCCTGGCATAATCGTTCTTAATATTTTCACTTCCGCCCATTCCATCTTGGCGGAGAGCGTCACACCATCTCGATGCTACCTATAAACAAAAGTTTGTTTATTTTATAAAAAAAAAACACATCCCTGAAGATGAAGTTTGTAGACTTCGAAATTGATTGGAAAAAGAAAAAAAAGAAATAAATTCTTTCACGCATTGTTAAAAAGGGCTTCTTACGTCATTTTATTACATTTTATTCAATGCTTAAAAAAAAAAAAAAAAAAAAGAACGAACAATATCTTTATAACTCCCGGCCTGCCCCTGGCATAATCGTTCTTAATATTTTCACTTCCGCCCATTCCATCTTGGCGGAGAGCGTCACACCATCTCGATGCTACCTATAAACAAAAGTTTGTTTATTTTATAAAAAAAAAACACATCCCTGAAGATGAAGTTTGTAGACTTCGAAATTGATTGGAAAAAGAAAAAAAAGAAATAAATTCTTTCACGCATTGTTAAAAAGGGCTTCTTACGTCATTTTATTACATTTTATTCAATGCTTAAAAAAAAAAAAAAAAAAAGAACGAACAATATCTTTATATATATATATATATATATGTCTAGTATATATATAGTTATATATATATGTATATATATATATGTCTAGTATATATATATGTATATATATATATGTTTAGTATGTATATATATGTATATATATGTCTAGTATATATATATGTATGTATATATATATATGTTTAGTATGTATATATATATGTATATATATGTCTAGTATATATATATATATTTATATATGTATATATATATATATGTATATATATGTCTAGTATATATATGTATATATATATGCATATATATATGTCTAGTATATATGTATATATATATGTGTAGTATATATGTATGTATATATATCTATCTATATATATATATGTCTAGTATATATATCTATTTATCTATATATATGTCTAGTATATATGTATGTATATATATATATATCTATATATATGTATGTATATCTATATATCTATCTATATATATATATGTCTAGTATATGTGTATGTATATATATATATATATATATCTATATATATGTCTAGTATATGTGTATGTATATCTATCTATATATATGTCTAGTATATATGTATGTATATCTATCTATCTATCTCTCTATCTCTCTATCTCTCTCTCTCTCTCTCTCTCTCTCTCTCTATATATATATATATATATATATATATATACTAGACGTACCTGTTATCCGTTGGGTCACAACTACTAATATTTATTCTACTTTATCTCGATAATTCATAAACTGTCATATCTGTTAAGGTATTTTTCTTTGATAACTAAAAATAATACATCTCTTTAGTTCTATATTATATTCACGGATAATACAGAAGTAAATAGACATTATTTTTCTATCTAATTTACATACATGGCTGTAGTGTGTAAACACCATGTAAATTAGATGGTAACATAGAAAAAGGAGAGTAAAAATCTAAATCGGTTTTTATTCAAAGATAACCCAGTCGCAGAACTCAGTTATATTTTGTGTGATTAAAGTATATTTGAACACGTGTTAAGGAAACACATATTAGTTAAATTAATAATAACTAAATGTATTAAACGACATTGATTTGTGTGTAACACTAATGTACGTAATTGAATATATATTCAAACGAACGCATGAGAATCATTTTCCCGAGTCTTATTGTTAATAATGCAAAACACGACAACAGTTGATTCTAAATGAATTTTATCAGAAACGATGTAGATACTTTCGAAATCAAAGTTTGCAGAATCAATGGGAGTTTCATTTGGTTCCACAACGTGTACATATAATTCGCGTAAATTATCGATTTCTCTCTCCATTTCATTTATATTGGAAATATATGTTTATTTATGTGGCTATATATCTTGAATTTAGTTGGCAGTGCTTAACTGTAAGGCGAGTTGAGCAACAAATAAACTGCAAAGGACACTAAAACACCAGTTTATAATAATGTTCCCTTATGCTCAGATGGACAAATCCATATGATTGGCTGTTAGTCGATGAGTGGATAATCACTTTATGAAACTTCTTGCTTAAATTAAGCAATATTTGCAGATTAAATATTGGGGCATTTTATGCCGACAGGTCAGTAGGCGAGGGTAATGGTCTCTGGGAAGAATGAGTTCCTTCTGGCCTGGTTGATTGTAAGAGAGTAAACTGGACAGGAACCAGGCGGATTTTGCTGGCATTGGTTTATCGGGGTTTGGTGATGTTGGATACCCGGGCAATTTCATTACGCTTTCAATTATTTGCGATATTGATGTATCAGGTGTATGGGAATCCCAAGGTGTTGGTTTAAGGTGATTTGGGCAAATCACTGGGAATAGGGATTGGAATTTCACGTGTTTCAAGTTTACTGATGAATCTCTCTCCCTCTCTCTCTCATATATATATATATATATATATATATATATATATATATATATATATATATATATATATATATATATATATATATATATATATATTGCTTTTGCATTCCACTGACCATTGTGAATCAATCCAAAACCATAATTTTCATTAGTTTTTACAGTCACTTTATTTCCGTATTTCGATGATGGCTTATATTTATTCTCTCATTTCACACTCAAAAGTATTTGTTTCAAATTTAACATTCATCCTTTACACGTGTTTCATGGTAAAATTCGGATAAGTGTATTTTAAAAGTCCAACCTTCTCAATAATCATAGAGTAGAATTATCTATTGTTAGAATGTGAAACAACATGTTACATCAAAACACAAGAGAAAAAATACGGTGAAGTGCCACATTGAGTCCTGATAAAAGTTTTGCAAATTGAAATACAGAAAAAACAATAGCTTACATCAGAAAACGATGACAAATTTACAAACAAACACACCTATTATTTTCGTGTGAAATGGGCATTAGCCCGTCAGCTTCCACTCACCATTTCATGATTCCAAGTTACTCGAATATCGTATCAAAACCCGACCTTCAAAATCCCCACAGACATGGAATTTATGCCTACATTAGGGACGGCTTTCCATGCTGCAAGAACATTGCCGAAGAAGATCCGATATTGCCTTATATGTGTTTCCGTGTAGAATTGCCTACAGTACGGCATTCATCTTTGCTCTCTATTACCCCCACAATGACGGAGTTACTATCGTTGAGATATCGTTGAGAAAATTGATCGTATCCTATCTGTTCATCCTTTTGCAAGCATCAAGGTCTGTGGTGACTTTAATGTTCACAATGTGTAATGACTAGTCCACTAAAATAAGACCGATAATGTAAAGAGGTTTTGTCATGATTTTCCCCTTGCACACATTGTTTAACAAATCTACTTGGGTTCCTGATGCTGACGGACATTTCGCAAGCCTCCTTGAACAGTGCTTATCCGGCATTCTGTAACCGCTTGGATCTGGTGATCACTCAGTTGTCTCAACAAAGATCAAAAAAGTCTAGTAAGACCTTTGATATTCTTTTCAATTGCAGCGTGTATAGATACTTGAGGGGGGATTCTTTTATATCGGAAATTACTCTACATTCTATTTTCAAAAAGAATGTGTCATGTATCGTATCCGATATAACTGATTGGTTAATTTATGGTATTCATAGCTTCACACCTTACATGAATTCCAAGAGAAACCAAATTGTCAGACGTAGTACACCCTTGAATGTGCCGCCGCCATTTCCCACAGAAATCACTATTTCAATTGCTTCCAACGAAATAAATGCTCAAAATTCAAAGCTGACTTTAGCACTTCGAGCACTGTAAAAGAGTTATAGAAAACGCGAAAGAGTTCTATGATCAAATCGTTAAATTTAGAGTTTTGGTGAATAGCACACATGGTTTTGAATAGGTATAAGACCTCAGTTCCAACTATGCATCTGATAAAGCCAAGCTTTTTGCAAAAAAACAGCGCATCAAATTCAACCCTTTGCGATCAGGGGCGTAAACACTTTTATCAACATCCCTATATATGTCTGGTATGTTTCCAAACGTATCAAGAACCTCGATGCCAGCATTCCAATCAAAGATATTAAGAAGCTGCAATCAGAACTCGCTCCTATTCTTACAAAGCTGTTCAATTGTTGTTTAAAGGAGAAACACTTCCAATCACCTCGGGAAACTTTATTAGTTTTATTAGTATTTCAAACTACTGGAGATCGGTATTCTGCATCTGAGTACAAACCAATCAGTCTCTTATGCGTCATGAGTGCGTTGTTTGAATCTTTGATAAGCCACCGTAGCAAAAAACAATCGACTCAGTGACAAGCAATATAGATTAGCGAATCTATATTGCTTCGTTTATAGATCAATGGCTCTTTATATATATCAAAGGCCGTTGATAAGGTTTTGCACAACGGTCTACTTCACAAGCTAGTTATGGAATATCTGGAAATATTTTCTCAACCATCAAATTCTTTTCTCTCTGATAGGTTTATAAAAATATTTGTTGATGGTCAGAAGTTTGAAGCACATTGTATCAAGGCTGGCGTGCCTCAAGGATCAATTCTGAGCCCAAGCCTCTTCCTGATCTTCATCATCTTCTCAAATCACATTCTAAGATTATTCGTTGATATCTATGCAGATGACACACCCATCCATGGGATCACTTTGAAGAGCATATATGATAAAGATATTTCTGATTCTTTTATCTTCCGACCTGGAGCACATTGTGCAATGGGGGGGGGGGAAGTGTTTTTAATGCATCTACAACCAATATTCTCTCGTTCCACCACTAACGCTCGGATCCTCACTTTACCCCAGTTGAGATGGATGGAGTTCCATCGACGAGGCTTCCTGTTTTGATAAACTTCTAGGACTGACGTTCACCCATGATCTGAAGTGGACTTACATGATATCTGTTTTTACGGCCTCTGGTAAAATGGTTGGATATTTCTACCGCTCTAGAAGTATCTCATTAAGTATAAGAGCTATAATGCTACCCAAGGTGTACTTTTGACACGTCTGCAGAACATAATATCACAGGGCTGCTTCCCAACTATTGCAACACAGTCGTTGTAAAGTACAATGTAAG
>OY744552.1:28990944-28998444 GCA_963556195.1 Sepiola atlantica | reverse complement strand
GTGAGACTGAGACAATACAACACTACTTCTTCCGTCCCCGGACTACAGACCGTGACTGTAATTTTTCATGCCACCCCCCCTGTTGTGAGTATGAACTGGCTGACATTTACATCAAGGACACACCCATCAGAGGAACAGACCTGTTGGCTAAAGACTGAACACTAAAATCTCTCGAACAGAATTCTGAGCCATTCGAATCAGCTTTGCGGGAGCAAACCTCAATGTCTGACGCATACAACATGCTGATGTTTACAATACGCAATGAGAAAACCTGAGCCCACAGACTAATAGAGGTAATGTTCGTACCAGCACCTCATCTAACCGAGATAAAAGCTTAGCTGAACCAACATTTTTCGATTTTTAATAGGCTGAAATGTCCAGAGTTGGTCCAAACATGCAGCACTTGTGAAAAGCTTAACCACTTTTCGAGAGAGTACCGCGCAAAGAAACATTCTCTTGGGAGTAGCTACGGACCCATGGATTCTCTTATCGTTCACACTATGTTTAACCAAACAAGGGATACGCAGACGAGAGAGAATCAGAAAAAAACGTGAGAATGAGACTTGCGATCGAAGTGAGTGGGCGTTCTGCCTTTTGCTCTCTCTAGTGCGGAGCTGGGGAGTTGACTGCATTTGTAAGGCAGAAGTGTACCAATGAGAATGTTGACATTCTGCTACAATAATCTTTTTTTTATATTTCACTTTCGCATTTTGGGGCCAATAAAGGACGGGGCGTAATGCAGCGACATGAAATATCACATTCTTGAAGGGTTGATATGGCGTTAAATCAAATAACCTAACCTAGAATACGAATGCGAATTAATAAACAACACTCATTCATAACATAGCTTCATTTAATCTACACGTTTAGTGAGGTCATACATGATGACGTAAATAAAGAATGACGTCATTCATCAAAACAGACATGGTAGATAACCGTAGCACAATGGGTGACGTCACAAAAAGACGAAATACGTAAATGAAGGGCGAATAAAAAGAAGTGGCGGAAGGAGGCGAATTGCGTGAATAATAAAAAGAAAGTAAGAGAAACGGGAAGAAAGAGAAAAAGGAAAAAGAGGACAGGTAGATTAGAAGTAGGGAAACAAGAAAGAGAGGGAGGTGACAAGTGAGAGCAAGAAAGCAACAAATACTGACCCAACGGGTCACGGTTTGTCTCGTCCTCGTTTTAGTCATCTTCAGCCCTATTATAACAATCGGCAAATACATTTTTCAAAAGATTAAGTTTCTAGTCATCTTCAGCCCTATTATAACAATCGGCAAATACATTTTTAAAAAGATTAAGTTTCTAGTCATCTTCAGCCCTATTTATAACAATCGGCAAATACATTTTTAAAAAGATTAAGTTTCTAGTCATCTTCAGCCCTATTATAACAATCGGCAAATACATTTTTAAAAAGATTAAGTTTCTAGTCATCTTCAGCCCTATTATAACAATCGGCAAATACATTTTTAAAAAGATTAAGTTTCTAGTCATCTTCAGCCCTATTTATAACAATCGGCAAATACATTTTTAAAAAGATTAAGTTTCTAGTCATCTTCAGCCCTATTATAACAATCGGCAAATACATTTTTAAAAAGATTAAGTTTCTAGTCATCTTCAGCCCTATTTATAACAATCGGCAAATACATTTTTAAAAAGATTAAGTTTCTAGTCATCTTCAGCCCTATTATAACAATCGGCAAATACATTTTTAAAAAGATTAAGTTTCTAGTCATCTTCAGCCCTATTATAACAATCGGCAAATACATTTTTAAAAAGATTAAGTTTCTAAAATTGTAAGATAAAATAAAAATTAACGCTGACAGACAAACTGATCGAGCGACAGAAAAACAGATGAGAGGAGATGTATCTACAAAGAAAAGATACACCCACAAAATTGTAATTCGAACAAAAGCGCCAGCATTAAACAATCCACGGTTCATGGTTATATAACCATGAACCGTGGATTGTTTAATGCTGGCGGTAAACAAAGTCCTTCTTTACTTGCCTCCCCACGAGGACAAAGTTAGCTACAATGTTGGTCTTTAATGTAAGGGACATTTAGACCCCCCACCCCAAATAGGAATTCTGGGGGAGATAAAAATAAAAATAACTTTTATATCGAAGTATTTCGAGCGAGGATAGAAAAGATGACGTGTAGTATTAGAACAGGAGGATACATTCCAAGGTCATTGAACGTAGAATATCAATCCGATCAAATAAAGTAATTGAATAAATAAATAAAATAAAAGATAATTTATATATATATATATATATATATATATATATATATATATATATATATATATATATATATATATATATATATATATCCCGTGGTAAAACGATCTTTCAGATCTGAACTGTCTCCTGGAACGCATAAACTATCGAAATGCTAGAACAGATCCTAGAGGAAAGTATCCGACAAAAAAGCAATGACGCAATTGGTGACGTCAAACTACGCGTGTTTACGTCATAACTTCTCGGATCAATAATAAAACCGATTCCTTACAGTGTGTAGTGTGTCACTTATACCACGAGTAGAAACAGAACACCAAGAAAAATACATTCCCGATAAAGCAGATTAATCAATATATATATATATATATATATATATATATATATATATATATATATATATATATATATATATATATATATATATCCCATAATAATAATAAAGCTAATAGCTACATTGATTTTACAACTACCCTCCATCAGATTTAAGACAAGTTCTAGTTAATAACACTAACATCATACATTCCGAAACAAATTATGAAAAATTAAAAATACTCGAAGTAATCTACATAAAACCACAACAGACTAAAATTTACAACATCACCTATGAAACCAGTGGAAACATTTTAAAATGCTAAACGTAATGCGATTTTGTTCTGTGATGCCATCCAGCGTTTCTTAATTTAAACTCGCAAACAACTTCCTGGAACAATGTGGTAAACGTTCTATGTGCGTTTCTCCAGTCTTTTTAAAATTTTCTTCTCTAGCTTTTTTGTTCATTTGATTTTGACCCCTGATGATGATTCAACGAAGAATCGAAAACGTTCGTGAAACCTGTGAAACCTAATGAACATTTATTATTTTTTTAAATTTTAATACAAAAAAAGACCATCAGAAAAATTGAAAAAATAAAAAAGGCATAATCAAACAGACGAATTCTGTAATTTAAAAAAATGTTTGCATGTATATATATAAATGTTTGCATATATATATATATATATATATATATATATATATATATATATATATATATATATATATATATATATATATATATGTTTACTGTTGGTCTGTTTATCGATTAAACGCGAAATTTACATTAAAAATAGAACTTTAGCTTTCGAATACATCGAGGATGTCTATGCAATTATTTGCATATTGCTTTTCAAATAAACATCTCATTAATTCACTATTTATATTTATTGTTTTCTAATCTAATGATTATTTTGATTTTATTATTACACACAGTTCTGTTAACGCATATTGTTTTTATTGTGGATTGAAAATTTGAATTTTGCCGGCCAATTTACTGGTGGGTGTTTCGATTCTTTGTTACATTCAATTTTCCGAAGCAACGCACGGGTTTTAGCAGTATAGCCTGACGATTCCCCCCCCCCCCCGGGGATGAAACGCGGAAGCCTCTGTGTAGCTTAATTGCCTTACATATATTTTCATAATTTACTATATATATATATATATATATATATATATATATATATGCTTCTTAAAAAAAATGAACCTTAAAACACTTATACAAATCACGTGCGCATTCACGCTCTCATATTTGAAAGTGGGGAAACAACAGCTAACCCCTTTTGGCCCGGCTCGATCAACAAAAGCCGGTAGGAAAAAAATACAAATCCGATGACATCAGGATATATTACACACCGATGATGTCAAGTTTTTGGCGAAATATCTGTATCACTTTAAACAAACAAAAAAATGCTAGTTTATAATTAAAAAAAATCAAAAAAAATCTGTTTCGATTTATTATTTTTCTTAAAAAAAAAATTGATATCGCATCTTTAATGCTTCAAAAGGTATTTATTTTACCTATTTCTTATTAAATTTAACAATAGATGCTTCTTAAAAAAAACTGAACCTTAAAACACTTATACAAATCACGTGCGCATTCACGCTCTCATATTTGAACGTGAGGAAACAACAGCTAACCCCTTTGGCCCGGCTGGAACAACAAAAGCCTGTAGGAAAAAAATACAAATCCGATGACATCAGGATATATTACACACCGATGATGTCAAGTTTTTGGCGAAATATCTGTATCACTTTAAACTAACAATAAAAATGCTAGTTTATAATTAAAAAAATCAAAAAAAATCTGTTTCGATTTATTATTTTTCTTTTAAAAAAAAAATTGATATCGCATCTTTAATGCTTCAAAAGGTATTTATTTTACCTATTTCTTATTAAATTTAACAATAGATGCTTCTTTAAAAAATATGAACCTTAAAACACTTATATAAATAACGTGCGCATTCACGTTCTTCATATTTGATAATGGGAAACAACAGCTAACCCCTTTGGCCCGGCTCGAACAACAAAAGCCGGTAGGATAAAATTTATATAAATCCGATGACATCAGGATATATTACACACCGATGATGTCAAGTTTTTGGCGAAATATCTGTATCACTTTAAACTAACAAAAAAAATGCTAGTTTATAATAAAAAAAATCAAAAAAAATCGGTTTCGATTTATTATTTTTCTTTAAAAAAAAAAAAAATTTGATATCGCATCTTTAATGCTTCAAAAGGTATTTATTTTACCTATTCCTTATTAAATTTAACAATAGATGCTTCTTAAAAAATATGAACCTTAAAACACTTATACAAATCACGTGCGCATTTACGCTCTCATATTTGAAAGTGGGGAAACAACAGCTAACCCCTTTGGCCCGGCTCGAACAACAAAAGCCGGTAGGAAAAAAATATAAATCCGATGACATCAGGATATATTACACACCGATGATGCCAAGTTTTTTGCGAAATATCTGTATCACTTTAAACTAACAAAAAAAATGCTAGTTTATAATAAAAAAAAAAGAAAAAAAATCGGTTTCGATTTATTATTTTTCTTAAAAAAAAAAATGATATCGGTCTTTAATGCTTCAAAAGGTATTTATTTTACCTATTTCTTATTATATATATATATAGTACATGTTGCTTTTTTTATTTATAAAACATTTGTTGATACATATGTCAATACATTTTTCAGCTGCGATCTTATTCTAGGTCTAGCATCATGAGGCGACTGAGCTAGAAGACTGGAAATGCGATGTAATTTTAGAAAGAATGGCCATACCATTTATGACAGTGAACAGATTTGATAGAAAAGCAGGGAAGTTGTAAAATGTAAAAAGAATATCAGAAAACAGGAATATTAAGTGTTCTTAATGAACCAGAACTTAACGAAGAATTACCAAAAAAACTAATAAAACTTTCCTAATTCAAATAACAAATACTGACAGTAAAAGGATTACCGATAAATATAGCAGATAAGTGAGAGAATTGCAAAGTAAAAGAAAATGAAGCTTAGCATTTTACTTAAGTAACACAAGCCTGATTTTAACACCAACCCATCTATGAGACTAATTAACCAGAAATTCGAAGCATAAGTAAACAATATCGGAAATAATTCACTTACGAATCAGCAGCACATACAACCTCAACCAATAGATTAATCCGGTGGATACTATTAAACAGTTCACTGGAATTACCAATAATTACAAATGCTTATCCATTCAGTTCAATTTAAAAGAATGATTGAATTTGCGAAAATGTTCACTAACAATTCACACTGAGAAGTGCTCCATGTTACAACAAAGTCGATCTTCTGGAAAATCTTGACAAAATTTGACGTCGTTCGGCCAGTGAAATTTGTAATGTTAATTTTGACGACACCGGTTGTCGCCAGGCTCACGCTTCGGCAGGTCTCGTTGACGAGATTCTCTCCTCATATCTCGAATATCGTCTTCAGATCTTTTGACAACCGTTTTGTCAACATGGACGTCAAAAAACCTTCAGCAACCACCCGATCTCATACATCAGTTCAATCTATTCAAAGTAGAATTAGCAATAATACTTCTGATAAAATGACCTTTAATAACGATAAAGATATTTATAATACGGCTCTGCACACTAGGAGATATAAAAATGATGGCATTAAGTACAAAATAACAAATACTACCACAAATAGTACCAAACATCGCATCCGAAAATTATTTGGTTTACACCTCCTTTAAACCTAAAAATACAATAGCAAAGAGATTCTTAAACCTAATGATTGGATAATTTTCATCAAGAAGTACACTACACAGAATATTCAATACAAATACATAAAAGCAAAGCTATAGCTGTAGAGATAACTAAACATAAAAACACAGCAAAATACTAAAACTAATCACACAAACACTAATATAGTTAATAATAGAGCCATACGTAATTGCAATTACGAACGAGCTAACAAGTGTACCTAACAAAAATGCCTATCTACTGCAATATTTACCTGGCAAAATATACACCATAGAACACCAAGTAGAACAGTGTAACATAGGAAGTACGACAAGGATATTTAAAGATAGATTCTACGGTCATATATCGTTTTGTAATAATGAAAGATATAAGGACCACACTTCACTATCCAAACACTTACAAAAATTAATTAAAGATTAAAAAACATGCATAAATAGAAAATAAGAAAATATTAATTCCTTAACGCACCTTCCTTTTTATGCCTTAATGGACAATATATATTATTAGATATAAAGATATGGACACATTACTTAATAAAAAGATGAAACTACAATTAACTACACATACATTAAACTATATACCTTAGATAGTTTATAAACAACCATTATCAGTTGCACACAACGAGTCAAAGTTTCTGTCGATCCACTTTTAACGCTCTTTGTTTTTCCAATTTCTATTCTTATTTTTTGTTATTATTTATTAGCATTTCTTTTTCTTCATTTTGAAGATTATTTTTTTATACATATACATATATATTCATATTAAAATATATATTCATATACATACATGTACATACATATATACATACATATATACACACATATAAATACATATACATATATATATATAAATGAATATACATATAAATAAATACATACATATATATGCATATATATATAAATACATATACATACATATACATACACATATATACATACATATGCATATATATAAATACATATACATACATATATAACTATATATAACTATATACACATGTATGTATATAAATATATACATACATATATATACATATATAGACTTATATACATACATATATATACATATATATATACACACACACACACATATATATATATATATATATATATATATATATATATATACATATGGGAAAATCAAAAAAAGGAAAACAAAAAATGGATGTTTTTTATGTGTACATCAACGTGTACATCCACAACAAATCTC
>OY744552.1:28973444-28975944 GCA_963556195.1 Sepiola atlantica | reverse complement strand
CTGCGTGAAAGTTACTTTTTGGTTTTAATGTATAACACGTCTAACCAGCCATTAACAGAATTAATTTTAACATTAGTGATAACATTCTAAAATGTTTAGTTCCGTATTAAAAGTATAATTCTCGCAAAAACTAACTTTTAATATTAGATGAGGGATTACACAGATTTTGTATTAATCTAGACAGTACGTACGCATGACTGATCTTGTAAGATTGGAGATACTTCATCTTAAAGTTATAGTTTATGAGAATCATTCCCAATCTTTGTAATCTGTTAGGCATATGTTATTGCAAACCCGTCTTCGGGCCATACATTCTTAATAAAAGTTTATGGTCAGTTAGTAATGTAAACTTTCTTCTGATATGAGTGTGCGAGGAGCATGCGCTATCGGATTTAGCGAACTGTCGTCAATCCTGTGTAAATACATGCTCATATGGCATATGAACTCGTATCGGAAGCTTCGACGAATTCCCGTTCTGTATCATTATGAGATAAAAATAAATCAGACGTGAGAATGGTTTCTGCGATTATACCGGAATTTGGAATTCAGTCTTCATCGTTTCTTAATAAAGGCGCTCGTAGGTGGTGCATACTTGTTATAAATATGTTATAGTAAGTCGTTAACCCAAGGAAACTCAAACACAATCTATTTTCTGGCGCTGCATATTCTTTATAGGACCTGCTCTTCCTGGGTCGGGTTTTACCCCTATTCTTTTCTATTATTTGTCCAAGATATTTAATTTGTTCCATAAAGAACTCACAGTTCTCTTTTAGTTTGAAAATGTAATCTTGAATTCTTTGGAAAACTTTATGTATGTACGCTTTATACTGCTCCATAGTTTTACTAATTTGTAAGATATCATCCATATAGGCCGTCGCAAACTTTAGACCGCTCACTAATGCGTCCATTACCTGCTGAAATACAGCCGGCGCCATCTTGTAGTCTCTCAAATTTGTATAACTCTTCGCACAGTCTTCGTCCACTGGGATCTGCAAATATGCGTCGCTTTAATCTACTTTAAAAAAACAACACTTTTCTTTCATTTAGATTCGCGAATATATCTTCCGGACTAAGCAACGGATAATGGTAATCTATCAATGCCTGGTAAAATTCCGTTGAAAAGTCGACACAGACCCGAATTTCTTTATTCTTTTTCTTTACGTATACTGTCGGCGAAGCCTATTCACAGTATTTAACTCTTAATAACACTCCCATTTTTTCGAGCCTATCTAATTCTAAATTGATATTTTCTTCTTACGCGAACGTAACATTTCGCTGTTTTTTTGAAAATTAGTTGCATACCCCGGTTGCAATCCTGTTATTGCATCTGCCGAGCTAACCAGAAAAATAAACTTGTGTAAAGTTCTCTTTCAATTCCTTTTTAAATTTATCCGCGGAATCTTAAAGTTTTACATTCTGGGCAAAAGAATTTATCGGAAAATCTCACAGCTGAAACCTTTCTATCCAGTCTGTGCCTAATAAATTAAACGAATTATTCATTACAGATACTTTTAGTTTGAGGGCTTTCCTTTGAAGTGTGACCGTCGTTATCAGTCCGCCTTCGAATTTGATTTGCTCCCCGGTTACGCTTTTGGATATTTTGTTAGTTATTAATAAAGTTGGCTTGCCGATTTTTCTCCATGTCTGAAGAATAATAATTGATAAATCGGACCCAGAGACAAATTGCATTTTTATGTTTCTATTTAATATTTTAACTTGAGCAAATTTCTTAACATTTTAAATTTCGCTGCACTTCACGATTATGATAAAACTCTTTCTTGTTTTATTTTTTGTTCTTAAGTGCGTACTTTTATTCCCTATGCGATCGTATTTAAAGCATTTTTAGTTTTATAAACACAATCTATGTTCCAATGCATCTATCTGAAACCGAAGCACGGTTTAGGGCAGACTACTTCTCTTTTGACTATCAAATTTAACTGGTGAATAATTTTTTCTAGTTGCGGATTTTTCTGATGTGGGACACTCCAGACTGTTCGATATTCTTCGATTCCTGACGCATGCTAATAAACTGTAAGCAGTCTTCTAATTTCAGAGTCTGTGTTCGACACCAATCCTTTTGCATAAATGAGACATTTAAAGTTATTAGCACTTAATTCCGATAACCTGAAGTCATCACAGTGAATATTAACTATGCTTGCAAAAGTTACCTAGTCCTCATTATCATTTTTTGTTATGTTAAAAAACGTCTACCTCTTGTTGAAGAGAGATGTTTATGGACTAAATAATTTCGTCAACAATTGTATAACTTCACTAAAGTTTAGCTCGTTGGTCTTTTGAGGTAAAATGTTATTTACAAATTCGCATATTCCACTGTGCCTAATTTCAGTAACAGTAAACGAATCTTTTTGAAATCAATTAAACTTCCACATTCTGAATTATATATTCCTTCAAAACGCCTGAAATACTAGGAAACACTAACCCCATTGTCCGGGTCGTAGTTGAAAATCTCAATGATATTCCAAATTGTAGTTTGAGAGAA
>OY744552.1:28948444-28955944 GCA_963556195.1 Sepiola atlantica | reverse complement strand
AGTCTCCACAATGAGTGCCCTTACATCCCTATCCTTCACACACCCTTTCTCTGAAAATATTCATCCCTCCGACAAAATAGATGCCATGGTTGAGAGAGATGATTGGGGGAGGGGGTCAGACAAGAGGAATTTTATTATGACATGTGAGCGAACTCGCTCGAATAAAAGACGACACTTTCCCTGTGGAGGGGGGGGGGCAGTGCTTAACTTGAAACAAAAAGGGGTTTCGCCTTGAACACTGTCATAATAAAACAAAAAATCATCTCTATTATCTCTGCTTCTTTCTCTAACACCGCTGCTTTATTTCCCCAGAGTCTGCCATTTTATCAAACACTTTCTCTTACTTCCCCCATATCTGCCTCTTTATCTAACACTTCCTCTTTCTTTACTTAAATCTGTCACTTTCTCTAACACTGTCATTTTCGTCTCCCATGTCTTTGTTTTCGTTTTCTTGATTTTCTTTTTAGCGTTGCGTTTGTTACGATAAGGAGATAAAAAATGACCCACTTGACAAAATCAATTTGCACTTGAGCGATTTCTCTGTCAAGAAAACATAAATAAGCGTAAGTTACGTTGGGACAAAGAATATAACAACAATCTTGAAATATCTCAGAAGCAAAACTATCTCAACAAATAGTTTTGCTGTTTTTTCCATTCTTATTTGGAGTCTTGAATTTACATTTTCTAATATCATATTTCATTTGTATTGTTATAAGTGTCAGATAATAAGTACGCACTTGATTAGAGTAAACAGTGAAAAATATAAAACTGTTCAATAAATAAGGATAATTGTAGTCACATGATCGTCGACATCGGCCGTTTTAAGCTAATGAATATTTTATTTACGGCTTTTAATATTTTAGCGACACACGTGCTGAAGAAATGACTAGATTTACATGTATATACATATTTATTCTCACATAAATAGTTAAACGTAAAAGACGGATACGAAACATGATAGATAAATGGGGTAACAGAATGGATGAATGTCCCAATACAATTGATAAAACACGTGTTGCCGGGGGTCATAGAATAGAGAGAGAGAGAGAGAGAGAGAGAGAGAGAGAGAGAGAGAGAGAGAGAGAGAGAGAGAGGGGGTGCATGAACAATATTTTTTCTTTGGTTCACCTCAAACACGAACAATGTCTAAATCAATCTGACTTAGAAGCGAAAGTCCAAGATGACTGCGAGCAGTGTTAGTGAAAATATGGCCAGTGGTTCGGACACGTTCGATGTCTTAGGCGTCAAAACCAAAAAGGAGATAATATCTAGTTCTCTATTTCCCACGTGGATGGAATTAGATTCTAAGATTGATCCAGAGGAGATACCTTTGCTATAATCCAAGGAAGATGACTCTGAATATTTTGATTCCTTCTTTCACTTCTTTCGAAAGACTTTTCAAACCAGCAACTCATCTGTAGGCATTTAACCAAAGACAATAAATAAAATGAGTGGTTACTGAAACAGTTACTCTATTACGACTCTTGCGGTGGCGATCCCTGCACCGCCATGTCTCTTCGCAAAACAAAGACTTCCAGGCTTTACTACAAATGATACGAATGACCCCCATTGTACTTGGGCTGATTAACTGAGTCGAGACAGGTATTTCTAGTTCTACCTCTCATGACACTCGAAAATGCGCTATAAACGACTCAGTATAATTTGAAAAAGATTGTCTGTTTAAAATGTAACACTAAGCCTCTCTGGAAAGTAAGATAACTCTTCAGAAAAGACGAAGTGACATCTTGGAAAGAAAGAAATTTTATGCAAATTATGAACATAGAAATAAACAAAGAATGTCTTCCGCGTGGCTTTAGCAGAGAAAGGGGTGATTTTAATGAAAACCACTCGGACTTGTACCCGGCTAAAACGTATGATTACGAGGTTTACGCATCCATAAGGTACACGGAAGGAACAATGGACAGCGTAAGTCTAATGATGGGATAATCAATCAGGATTACACCCACCGTATATAAAAGCTACGACGCCCTGGAAAATGTAAAACACTCTAAGAATGTAAAATAGGTAAAATAGCGTCCCATGAAATATCATTTTTCGTCTTTACATGATATCTAGTGGCGATCGTTTTAACACGTAATGCAATTATCTGTCAAAAATACACGCGTTTCAATATTTCAATATGAAAATGCAAAGAAGAAATTTAAGGATCAATAAAAATAAAGTTTGTAAAAATATTACTTACATTTTTTAGAAAAAACACCGGTAAAAATCCATTTGATCAGGACTAAAAAAACGAGCTGCATGAACACCGCCATTTTATTTTAAATCTAAGTCGAAACAATAAATTTAGAAACAATATGGATGCCAATAAAGGTTAAAATGTACTTCCAAGGTTCGTTGAAGTACATATTAATTTTGTCTAGTATTTTTATGGTAAGAATTAATGTTAACTATAAACATTTTGTAAATTAATGAATCTCCCCCAACACATTTCGAAACACCACAATAAAAACAAAACTCAGCTACTTAAAAGTACGTTAGTAACCTGCTAAATAGCTATTAGGAAGGGTGCAGGTGGCTAACATGTAACCGACTCGTGTTTTTTTAATCGTGATATTTCGAAATTTGATATAACTGTTGAACATTTTAACAAACTAAAAGATAGTCATGTCTGGTATGAATTAAGATACGTTAAATTTAAATAGCAAACTGCACCCCCTCCAAATATCTGGGTATTTCTATAGTTTGGGCGCGCTGGTATTTCCAAAAAACACGCTACCTTAAAAAAATCACTTACTTTTTTGCCACATCCATGCTTTCGAATTCGTGTTTAGGATCAATTAACACCACTCCTTGTGTAAAGAATTGGTTTCTAAATAATCTTTAATAACAATAAATTGCATTTTTAACTAAGTCGGATTGAATGCTTACGTAGGAATGTTTTCGTTACGTCTTCATTCATATATATATATATATATATATATTAGTAGTAAGTTTTTGAAAGGCTGTGGGCAATGCAATTACGGGTAAGATGCAAGTTGAAAGGAAAGGAACAAAAACAATAACAATAAATCGAATACGATATAAGACTTACTATTTATTTTTCCTTTTTTTTTTTCCTTTTTTTTTTCTTACATAACAGCAAGAGTGTTTTAGCTGTTCGTGTGATGTCCGGGTGATTAAAAATCACTATTTGATATTTCGGGAAAAGACATCCCTTTTTCAAAAATAATTAGACCAGAAGAAGAATAATATTTTATTCTCCTCCGACTGTGTAGAGAATAATACAAAAACAAAATGGCTGCCAGATATAGACCGCAGCAAAAAAAGCAGTTTCACAGGGAATATAAATTAAGTTAAGTTTTATTTTAATATTATGTTAAATATATGATTGGTGTTTAGAATATTTGTGTAATGTTGGTTAGGTGTATGGTGTTCGATAAACTGTTAGTTTTGATAATATATATATATCATTTTTTTTTTTAAATTTATTTTTATATTTGAATATTTACTTTGTTTTATCTTCGTATTTTTATTTTGTTTATCTTTCTATCGTAATTTAAGAATTTTAATATAAAGTAAAGTAATTAGTCTCATATTTTAAATATTCTAGATCTATCTACTTATCGATTTCGATTATCATTTATTAAAGAAGTGTTATTAATAACACTTCTTTAATAAATGGTAATCGAAATTACTCGCCATCCTGATGCTTTTAAATCTTATCAAATTAATCAAAATAAACTGATAGAACAAATCATAGTATATATAAATAGCAATAATGTATAATATGTATAAACGTATATATAACACATCTGCTAATTATAATAAGAAAAACAATAAAAATACAGTAGAAAGAAAGAAAGAAATGTTAAAAAAGAAGAAGAAGAAGAAGAACACCGACAGTTATGAACGCCGATTTTAAACACCGGGAGTTGGCAAAGAAGAAGAAGAAAAAGAAAGAAAAAGAGAACAAATTAACGGTTAACTTATAGACGCAGATTTGAAACAATGAGAAAAGAAAAAAGTCGACAGTTGTGAACGCAGATTAGAAAAACTAAAGTGAACAAGGAAGATTGATATTTATTTGAGGTTGACAACAACGGGGAGATGGACAACAAAGTAGGACGAGGAAGAAAAGGAGGAACTAAAGGTATATATATGTATGTGTATATATATATATATATATATATATATATATATATATATATATATATATATATACATATTTATTTATTTATCTTTTATTTTTTGATGTGTTGATGTTTTTTATATTTATAATATAAAACTAAAAATAATACATTAATCACTTAAATAATAGTGTCATGGATTCGTCCAAACACTTTAAAATGCAGCAACATTTTTGTAAGTAACGGATAAATTTTATTAGACAGACGAACAGCACAGGTATAGAATTGTTTTTTTGTGTCTTAAATAACTAATATAAGTTAGCAAAACATTTATATGGAACAAAACGTAGATTTAGTATAACGAACGTTTTTGTTTTTGTTTTTTAAGGGAAGTGAGGTCTGATCAACTCTGCTGGGAAGCCATGAAATTAAATACTGTCTTGTTTTTAAATTCCCGAAACAGTTTTTCATGGTAAACAACTGATGATCCCTTAAAATAGTGTTAGAAACTAACTAATATAATAACTGTAAAAAATAAATTGACTTACATGAGTGATTTTCCACTGGAAGACTTGAGACTATAAGTTTTTTTATAATTTTTTAAATTTTTTTTTTATATATAATTTTTTTTTTAATATAGTTTTAATGGTTGAGAAACTTCCAGTACTATATATATATATATATATATATATATATATATATATATATATATATATATATATATATATATATATATATATATATATAAAATGAAGTAATAAAATAAGGTGTCAATCAAATTTTATTAGAATTCAAAGTTCAAGCAAAGTATACTTAAGTCCTTAGCTCATGAGTTTTCAAAGATAATTCTTCTCTTCAGAAGACCATTACCGCAGTTATACCACTACAGGTAATAAAATCAAACTTTGAAAATATATAAAAATATATACACAAATACATAAAATACATAACATCAAATATATCAACCCAAAAACATACTTTTTTGTTGAATCTATACAATACATCCAGGTCATACATTTTGAAAAACATAATAAGGAAAGACATCCAGAGGGTTGACTGAAGATTAATCCAGGTTATAAATAGCAGTCCAAATACGAGAAATTGAAGGAGCTGACAAAGTTATCCAATCGCGAAATGTGCCAATAATCGATGAAGTGAAAATTATCCAATGTTTATTTTAATTATTACAACGATGAATAAATCAAACCAAATAATATAGAAAGTTCAATAAACTCACTTAAAATTACAAAATCCTGATATGAGCAACCCAAATCAAATCAAAGTTCGTTGCTCAATTTGAGAGTTCGTTAAATCTGAATTGAGCAAAAATAAGATTGACTCCCATTCGTATCTTGCAACCAGAGCGAAAAAATAATTAATCTTAATTTTATGTTTCACTAATTATAAGATATTAGTTGACGCTTATATCTTTTGTTGGATTGCTTCATATATATATATATATGTATATATATATATATATATATATATATATATATATATATATATATATATATATATATATATATATATTCAAGTGGAGACAAACATTCATCATTGCGTACTAAGCTTTAGCTCGGGATTATCGCAATAGCAACCAAAGAAGAATATTTTTACATTTATATACACATATATTATAAGTAAATATAATATATTGCGTATATAATATATATATGTATATATCATATTCAGTATCTACTTCAACAGTGCTCAATCTGTAAGCAAGTTATAGTCTGAAAATATATTTATGCAAAGTAATCTTCACAAAAGCGTGTAAATATTTCTTTCTCGGCGCAAATCATATGGCTAATTGCCGTATAATTTCTCGGGGGAATGCAACATTGATGTTTCTGTGGGACTACCTTGCCATACATATATTTTAATACTATATATATATATATATATATATATATATATATATATATATATATATATATATATATATATATATATTTGTATGATGATTTTTTGTTATAGTTTTTTCTTGCGATAGTCGACCGGTGTATTTTTATTATTCGTCGCTACCCTGAGCGGTTTGTTCATTTTAAGAATATTCAAAGGACAGCATATTTTAAAATTCGCCCTTAATCGGACGTACTATCATATTTTGTATATATATTTTTTGATTAATTAATTTATAAATTAATTGTTGTATGTATAGATTTTTTAATTAATTTATAAATTGATTTTTGCGTGCACAAAAGGGAGACATTCTTTTGTCACATGTAAGTTTATTATATATTTTTACAGATTTTTTTGGAAAGATTAAGATTTTAGAATTTTATTATTTTTTGAAATAGGAGATTTTGGAATTTTCATTTATGTCTGCATTTTTACTAGTATAAGATTAACAGTTTTTGTAAATACCGATTACATCTTCTATTTATCAGGTTTAAGTATTAATTTATCTATTAAAACCACTGTCAAATATTGTAGAAAATTCGTTATAAGATACATATTTCTTTAAACTTGATTATAATCGCAATCGTATTATTGTATTATTTGTTATTAGTTTTATTCTGACTAAGTTATATGATTGTGGTATAATGGCGAGGTTATGTAAACATACGTTTTGATGTCTGTAAGTACTATATATTATTTTTTACTGAGTATTTTTTAGTAAAATTATATTTACAACTTTATAAATTTTGAAATAGGAATATTCAAAATAGCTAATGTTCTATCTTTCTTAGTATAAGATTAACAGATATATTTTCGAATTATCGCATCTAAGAATACATTTGCTTATTAAAACTCAGCTAAAGAAAGTAGTAAATTAAATTCGGAATAGATTTTTTCTCAAATTTGCCTATGGTTTTTTTACCCAATAATATAAATGCTGATGTAATGAGTGAAGGAATGTATGCATATTATTGCTAACTGTTTCCTATGTGTATGTGGAAGAGGTGGTTTTACATGCATCTAGATGATAGGTGTGCATAAATTTTAAGTTGGTTTGAATTGCTTGCGGTAGATTTGAGCATACGTATTGTCTGGTCGCTTGAAGGTATGAGAGGGGGTAAAAAAAAGTCCTACGCGCCTCGCGTGGCTTAAGTATACAGGCGCTCGTAAAATGTGCTGGGGTAGATGAGAGACGCTTATCGACTTGTTGGAAAAATAAATGACACATTTAAGGAGGTTAATTTTCAACCGACGGATTTTATTTTGTCTGTTTTCTTATGCACAATTTTAATTTCTAAGCTCACTTTACAGCCCTGCCAGGACGTGTTTACGTCGAAACGCTGGTTGATCAGTGTACGATTTTATTTATTAAGAAAAAAAGCAATTATTCATGAAAACAAGATATATCTAGACACCTGTTGATTCTTTGAGTTCTGAATTAGTCTTCCTTTGGACCCCCTTTCTACTCTTTATTCTTTTCTTTTCTTTCCCGTTACTCATTTTTTTCTAC
>OY744552.1:28865944-28943444 GCA_963556195.1 Sepiola atlantica | reverse complement strand
ATTTTTTCTTCTTTTTGTTATATTTTCATCATTCCTTTCCCATTTTGTGTTAGAATTCTCTTCGTTTCTCTATTTCTTTCTCTATTTCTTGCTGACTCATTTTTCTTATTTCATTTTTATATATTTGTACCTGTATTTATATTCCAGCTTTCACTCCTACTCTCTATATTTCTTTCTGTCTGGTTCTAATTTTTTTTTCTTTCTAAATCTCTCACTGCTTGTCTGTTTCTTTCTTTTGTTTATTATTTCTATATTTTTATATAAATCCCATAGCGCCGTTTCGAACTCACTGTCTGCCTCATCTCGATTATTCGACATTATTTCAACGTTATCTTGTTCCACCTGTCTGTTTCTTCAACACGTAATCACGTTAGGTGGAACGACGCCCGTGTGCACTATTGTGTAGAGGCAACATTTCGGTAACATTGTGGAAAGAAGCCCGTCTCATAAACAAGTACTTGCATAGGCTTATGTAATTTTATGCCGACTCTCGGCTGAATACTCGACCGTTTACAGAACAAGAGAGAGCTCATCGTCCCGACGAATGGTGGGGATGTAACGAAACGGGGTTAGCTTCGGATTAAACTAAGCAACCAAACTTTTTTGTCTCTTAATTAGATTGGGAGAAAATCATACTAATCACTTTACAAAAAGAAATGTCATCAATACATGTTTCATCTTACGTAAAAAAATGCAAGGGCACACGGAAGAATTGAGGACTAGTGAAAAAGCGAATATGATGAGTATTGATTTAATCCTCTCCAGGAGTTAGGCACAAGGCCAGTTTTTATCTTACTCCCACAAGTAAGATGTGACCCAAGGTCGGGTCGGGAAAGTGGGGATTAAAAATTGCCTGGGCAGCCCCGTCGGCATTCCCGGTAGGAGCGCCTCAGACAGTAAGCAATAAACTTACTCCTCCCCAAAGAGAGGAGGCGAAGCCTGGGAGGGTGAACCTCCTAGAACTGCACAGGACAGACCCATAGACCGGCGTAAATCAAGGCCCGAAGGCCAAGACAATACCAGTCTATGGGGTGCAGTATCCATCGGAACAGATACTACACTTTGATCTTTGAGTAGCCTCAGAGTAAAATTGTTTTGTGCAAGACATAAACGAACAATTAATGAAACTGAATGAAAATATAAAGACGTTATGGCAGACACACATGTTGATTAGAGGGTAATAAAAACGTGATCAGCAGGCATTTTAAAGTTTTATAGTTCGAGTTAATCTGATTTCCCGACTATGGCTGATATATTTTCTGAATTCTTCTGGCCTTACAACAATTCTGACCGTATTTTACGATGTATGTGTTTGGTATATATATATATATATATATATATATATATATATATATATATATATATATATATATATATAGTATTTTATAAACATATATGGCAATTAAGCTACAAGGAGGCTTTCGCGTTTCATCCCCGTAGGGAATCGTCAGGCTAAAATTCATGGAATTCGTGTTACCAAGTGTTTTGATATAAACACATGGTGTTTAGTCTATCTAGCTAACCAATAAGACACTTTGTTATTCCCTCCCACGTTTACTCTAGTCAAATGGCAGGGCTTCTCACAAACACAGGTTCGGCTTACTTTTTTCCCCTCTTTTTTGTTCTGTTTTGTATAGGAGTGACTCAACTTTTCTTGCGAATATGTCGATATATATAATAGGTAACCATATTTTAACACATGCGTGCTTTGAGTACTTTTTCTATTTCTATTTTTAGGTGTTGGTTTAGTTTAGTTTTTTATTTAATTATCTTATTTTATTTTATTTTTCCTATGTATTGTTATCTTAAAGTTAAGTTTATTCTGTGTATATATTTGTTTGCCATTTCATTTCTACAGTTTAATAGGTTTTGGGAGTCTTTAAAGTTTAGAATTTCAAATTTCGCATTCAGCCATGGGTCATTTAAAATTCCACATGTACTGGCCTCTCATACTATCTTACACTCGATTATTGACGAGCGTCATCTGCTTTCTTCGAGCTCCAAGTAATAGATCGCTAGTGCTGTTTTTATTCGGCATGTTTTGTTATTAAATATGCGTTTAAAGTCTTGGGACGTCATACCCACGTAGCACTTCTTGTTATTCGGGCTTTCTTTGGTAAATATTGTGACTTGTTAAGCATCTATTTTGTAGTAGACAAAGTGCACAAGTTCTGCAGTTTCCGTTTTTCTCGTCATAATTAACTTTCTTATTTCCATTTGGCTGATTGCTATTCGGGTTTGGATATTACTATTTTGAAAAAAATGAACAGCAAAATGAATAAAATCTTGGTCACTGGAATTTAGCTTTATATTGTCTTTCTCTTTTTATGCATTTTATTATTATTAATTTTTGTATTTTTCTTATTTATCTTTTGTATTCGTTATCTATATTTACATTTTTATTCATTTTCTTTTTTCTTTTCTCTTAAGTAAAAAAATATGATAATATTGACTAGTTCTTCATTTAAGAAAGTTGTCGCTGAAGGCCGAAATAAATTTATCATCGTTGATTTTATTATCGTGTATCAATATAACATGCTCGATACTTCATACTTATTAAGCTTTTCATTTGAAGGTACAGAACCGATTTATCTCTAAAAAGTAATGAAGTAAATCTTGAACCTGCTTTCTTAGTTTGATGCGGACTGATTTGTATAATAGGTACGGTCTCTCACCATTACCGTATAGTTACGACCGTGTGTGAAAGGTTAGTGTTTAAATAATTGTAGCTCGTTGAGACGGGCTCCGGAGATGTAGTCGATTGCACCCAATTAGTGTGGAGTTAGGCTAAGAAGTGTTGGTATTTCAGATATGGATTTTGAAGAGCAGAAGAATTTCGAAGCGTCAGGTCTGAATGGGTAATGATATCAGTAAGATTTGTTATGTACTAACGAGTCACCGTTTTTCAAGGCTTAAAAGACATTCAGGTTTAAGGGTTCATGAGTTTGTCAGGTGGACGGTGAGACAACACCGTATAGATTGGTAACGTTTTGGTAGAATTTTGATTATGTAAGAGGACGGCTCAACAAGAATTTGTTAATATTGAACTTGAAAACGACCATGTTGTAGTCAGCTGGCAAGTATCTCCGTGTTATTGCGTCCCACAGAAACTCTTCGCATTGAAGTTCCGTTGATTTTTAGGTACAACGAAAGAAAAACTATTTATAGTGGATTTAATTTGACGAGTTTTTGTTGTGAATGTTTTACAGGGGCGAAACCATAGATTTTAGCTCAGTCGGACGTTTACCATGAAAATAACGACAGAGCAGAGAAAGACTGTTCTGTGAGAAAGAGGCTGTAGGGAAGAGGAGAAGAAGCCCCACGAGATTTGTAAGTCGGTTTTGTACTCTATCAAGGCAGTAAAGAGTGCTCTAGGTGACACCTTCCGAGATGTGGCAACAGTACTACATCTTAGAACGTATTTGGCTCTTATACAAGTAGAGGATTGCGTCAGGTGTGAGATACTTTCTGGGACGGTAGAATGATCCAACCATTTTTCCAGTGACCTTAGCAGCAGATTTGATGTAAGTCTTCCATTTTAAGTTGGGGGTGAAGGTCAGTCACAGAAGCTTATCAAAGCAGGGGATTTACTCAAGGGGAGAACCAATTATTTCAATTGGAGCTAAGTGAAGATCCGAACGTTGATAGTGAAAAGAGAGAAGCATGGGTTCAGAGGTATTAAAAGTAACCAGACAGCATCGCACGACATGCTACAGGTGGGAAAAGAGAGAATCGGAAATAACTTGATCATTAATTCTCTTCGAAGTGTTGCGATAGATTGTTGTGTATTCTACATAAATTTCGATGAATGATCTTAGAATGTGATTTGGGAGATCATTTTGTGGAAAAGAGAAACGTGCTATATAATAGGAGCATAAGGATGTAATTCTTGACTGAAAAGAATTAGAGTTAAATAATTTCAGTCTGAATGGGAACCCCACTGAATAGTTGAAGGCAGAATATAACCGGAAAGCTGGTCATTGCACACATATGATGTTGGAGAAAGAGACAACAACATTCTCTGGCTGAACTGACGTCACGCTTGGACTTCAGTTATCCATACTGTTGCAACCATCATGCAGGTTCACAGGGAAAGCGAATTAGGGTTATACCGTGTATTGTCCATCAGGGATTGAACCCAGAGTGTTCCAGTTACAAAATGGAAACATGTAACTTTTGTTACGCGACGATAGTTCACACATGCAAATGAGGTTTGCTTTGCATGGCTGATTCTTGTTGTAGTAAAAAACGTAGACACTCTGCTCCGGGGACGCCGTGGGGAAAGGTTGACGTTGTGACTACGTCGAGTGCTGAGAGAGAGAGAGAGAGAGAGAGAGAGAGAGAGAGAGAAAGAGGAAAAGAAAAAGATATTGGAATTTGGCTAGCCGTTTGGTCGTATACATGCGTGTTTGACTGTTGTTGGTGAAAAGAACAGAAAGAATAATTCGGCGTCCCGTTTGAACTCACTGGTAGAGCATTCCTTAACTCTTCCTTACACACACTCTTGTAAAAAGTAGCTGGATCCACTATCTTGGTACACGGCACCAATAATACAATACCGATCTTCTGTTAGAGCAGCAATAAAATCTACTATAATTCCTTGGTTCAACCAAAAATGTAACCATCACGTTCAGTCGCTTCAACTCGTGTCCGGTGCTAATACTGTGTTTGTTGGTTGGTGTGGCGTTGTCGAATTTAGCCGTATCTCTGGGACACTAGCGTTCACGAAGTGTTCAATACCTTGTATAAGACTTGCGGTGTTTTAGCGTATTCGTTTACCGGGCTGGATCGACCCACGTTGTGTAGATTATAGTACTCGACGTCCGCTGGATCCAGCTAATTTTTTTTTTACAAGAGTATGGATCACTGAAGTCCAAGCTAGACGTCAGTTAAGCCAAACAACGTTTTTGTCTCTGTCTCCAGCCAGACTTAAAAGCGAGAAGACTCGATGCAGTGGAAGAGGTCGAATTATGAAGCCATTCCTGTATTTTAAATTTTCTCTCTTAGACTTATATATATATATATATATATATATATATATATATATATATATATATATATATATATATATATGAGTTTTTCTTCGGCGATGCTTGCTTTGTCGATTCCCTGTATTAATACTAGAGCCGATAGAAATGTACCCAAATAGAATAGGGATAGCCAGAAATGATGGACAATGCAAGATGCTGAGATGGGGATGGTTATCATTTTCTGAAGATAAGCACATCCAAAATATAATAGAATTAAAGCACATCGAGAAGTATGAAAGAAGAATGAGAGATATTTAAATAATTTTGCTGAATAAATATCGGTAGGGTCACCTCTATGTACAGTGTGTATTGAATAAGAACCGTAAGTATATAGAAGAAAGTTTAGTAAATGTATGCCCTTGATGTAGGAGGTATAATTGATGTATTCGAGAGAAATAGGTAGATATGGAAGAGTATATATATATATATATATATATATATATATATATATATATATATATATATATTTAGTAACGTAAGAATACGAATGTTTGTATGTATCAATATGAGTAAATGCTGTCAGTAATTAAGTTTGATGGTACGAATGTATGTATATATGTGTTTAGATATAAAATATATGTGTATGTATGTGTGTGGGCGGATATGTATTTGCATATATATAAATATATGTATATACGTGTGTATATATATGTGTGTACGTGGAATATATATATATATATATATATATGTGTGTGTGTGTGTGTGTGTGTGTATGTACCGGTATGCATGTGTGTTTATATAGATATGTATGTGTGTTTATATATATATATATATATATATATATATATATATATATATATATATATATATATTTGTGCATGTAAGTAGGACATTATATAGGTCAGCTTCGGAATAACTGAACTCCCCGGACCGTTTGATAGTAAGAAAGATCTCAAGTGGTAACAACATGAAGAAATATAAATGGGTTTGTAAACGCTGGATGAACTAAAAAAAAAATAGAAACGAAGAGAAGGGTCAAATGGGTAAAAATGTAATTGGATACTAGGCTTGACTATTGAATCATGAACCCATAACACTCAGATAAATATACTGAAAAAGGAATTTTAATTTCTTTTTCGGTCTAAAGAAGATGACTATCTATTGCAGACGACAATTGAAAAATGTATGCATTTATGTAACCAATGATGTTAGTACAAATAAAAAATATATGCTATATATATATATATATATATATATATATATATATATATATATATATATATATATATATATATATATATACATATATATATATGTATATATATATATATATATATATATATATATATATATATATATATATATATATATATATATATATATATATAGTAATCCAGGTAAGTTTTTTATCAACAGCGGAAAAAAGCCGGAAAAAAGCCGGAAGATCCTGACTATTTATACAATAATAAATAGAGCTATTTTTTTTAATAATAACAGTTTTATTGTTACAAATATATGAAGACTACACATCAGTAAAAATGTTTTGGTTGTAGCTTTAATGAGCAACTATCTCCTCAGGCCGAAAAAGGTCCGTTTTCTAAGTTTTCATACTCAAAAAGGAATAAAAAGAAAGATGAAAAATTACAATTCATTTTTAAACACACTGTTAAAAACTTGCTAATATTCAAACCCATACATCGTTAGTTCAAGGTTAAGATGCTAGAGAATATTAAGCTGTCTACATCACTTAATTTACACCGGGTTAGGTTGGCATTTGTTATGGGAAAAGGGAGAAGGGAGAAGCAGATATATCTTCATCAAATAAACATACGCATGCATTTTACAGTAAATACGCGGAGGGAAGATAAGATAAAGTATTGTTTAGCGGATGACAATAAAATAACAATTAGAAAAATAAGAATACAATTAAAATCATGATAATATAGAAATAATAATAATAATAATTATAATAATAGTATAATGATAATAATAATAATTATAATAATAAAAGTATAATAATAATAATGATAATAATAATAATAATAATAGTATAATGATAATAATAATAATAATAATAATAATAATAATAATAATGATAATAATAATAGTAATAATAATAAACAACAATAATTCAGAAAAATAAAATGAAATATAACATAAAATAAAATAAAGGTAAATATAAAAGTAACTAATCATAGAAATAATAATTATTATAAGAACAATAGATATGTTCGTGGTACAATTAATGTATTAATAATAATAATGGTGATAATAATGATGATGATAATAATGATGATGATAATAACATTGATAATAAAGATAATGGTAACGAAAATATTATTACTTCTAATACTACTAATACTAATAATAATGATAATAGAACTAAAATCATATATAATATTAATTATAGTGATTAATAAAATTTATTAATAATAGTAAGAATGTATTCATTCAGCCACGTGCTTTAAAAATGCAAATAACCGAATAGTTCAGCGATGAGTAAATAGAGCACGAATTAATCAATAAAATTGTTGAGGCTTAGGGTAATGTATGCATATTCACCTTAAAGTGTGGAATAATAGACAACTCATTTAAATTCTTATAAGTATGGGTAAAAAACTAATTCACACATAATATATGAACTAACATACTGAAATGTATAGTATTTTACAGGAACATTATAGTAAATACTGGTAAAAGATTCATTTTATTTTGCAAATTACATTCGGCAGTCGATTGTTACTAATAAATGTATGTGTTCCTATGATTTTAGTAACAAATGACATTCGGCAGTTTAAGGTTACTAATAAATGTATGTGTTCCTATGATTTTAGTAACAGATGATATTCGGTAGTCTAAGGTTACTAATAAATGTATGTGTTCCTATGATTTTAGTAACAGATGACATTCGGCAGTCTAAGGTTACTAATAAATGTATGTGTTCCTATGATTTTAGTAACAAATGACATTCGGCAGTCTAAGGTTACTAATAAATGTATGTGTTCCTATGATTTTAGTAACAGATGACATTCGGCAGTCAAAGGTTACCAATAAATGTATGTGTTCCTATGATTTTAGTAACAAATGACATTCGGCAGTCTAAGGTTACTAATAAATGTATGTGTTCCTATGATTTTAGTAACAGATGACATTCGGCAGTTTAAGGTTACTAATAAATGTATGTGTTCCTATCGTTTTAGTAACAAATTACATTCGGCAGTTTAAGGTTACTAATAAATGTATGTGTTCCTATGATTTTAGTAACAAATGACATTCGGCAGTCTAAGGTTACTAATAAATGTATGTGTTCCTATGATTTTAGTAACAGATGACATTCGGCAGTCAAAGGTTACCAATAAATGTATGTGTTCCTATGATTTTAGTAACAAATGACATTCGGCAGTCTAAGGTTACTAATAAATGTATGTGTTTCTATGATTTTAGTAACAGATGACATTCGGCAGTTTAAGGTTACTAATAAATGTATGTGTTCCTATGATTTTAGTAACTAATGACATTCGGCAGTCTAACTTTACCAATAAATGTGTGTGTTCCTATGATTTTAGTAACAGATGACATTCGGCAGTCTAAGGTTACTAATAAATGTATGTGTTCCTATGATTTTAGTAACAGATCACATTCGGCAGTCTAAGGTTACTAATAAATGTATGTGTTTTTATGATTTTAGTAACTAATGACATTCGGCCGTCTAAGGTTACTAATAAATGTATGTGTCCTATGATTTTAGTAACAAATGACATTCGGCAGTCTAAGGTTACTAGTAAATGTATGTGTTCCGATGATTTTAGTAACAAATTACATTCGGCAGTCTAAGGTTACTAATAAATGTATGTGTTTTTATGATTTTAGTAACAAATAACATTCGGCAGTCTAAGGTTACTAATAAATGTATGTGTTCCTATGATTTTAGTAACAGATGACATTCGGCAGTCTAAGGTTACTAATAAATGTATGTGTTCCCATGATGTTAGTAACAGATGACATCTGACAGTCTAAGGTTACTAATAAATGTATGTGTTCCTAT
Source organism: Sepiola atlantica (assembly GCA_963556195.1). Classification (NCBI taxonomy): domain Eukaryota; kingdom Metazoa; phylum Mollusca; class Cephalopoda; order Sepiida; family Sepiolidae; genus Sepiola; species Sepiola atlantica. The sequence continues at coordinate 28,934,429 of OY744552.1, read as the reverse complement.
GATTTTAGTAACAAATGACATTCGGTAGTCTAAGGTTACTAATAAATGTATGTGTTCCTATGATTTTAGTAACAGATGACATTCGGAAGTCTAAGGTTACTAATAAATGTATGTGTTCCTATGATTTTAGTAACAAATGACATTCGGCAGTCTAATGTTACTAGTAAATGTATGTGTTCCTATGATTTTAGTAACAAATTACATTCGGCAGTCTAAGGTTACTAATAAATGTATGTGTTCCTATGATTTTAGTAACAAATTACATTCGGCAGTCTAAGGTTACTAATAAATGTATGTGTTCCTATGATTTTAGTAACAGATGACATTCGGCAGTCTAAGGTTACTAATAAATGTATGTGTTCCCATGATTTTAGTAACAGATGACATCTGACAGTCTAAGGTTACTAACAAATGTATGTGTTCCTATGATTTTAGTAACAAATGACATTCGGCAGTCTAAGGTTACTAATAAATGTATGTGTTCCTATGATTTTAGTAACAGATGACATTCGGAAGTCTAAGGTTACTAATAAATGTATGTGTTCCTATGATTTTAGTAACAAATGACATTCGGCAGTCTAATGTTACTAGTAAATGTATGTGTTCCTATGATTTTAGTAACAAATTACATTCGGCCGTCTAAGGTTACTAATAAATGTATGTGTTCCTATGATTTTAGTAACAAATTACATTCGGCCGTCTAAGGTTACTAATAAATGTATGTGTTCCTATGATTTTAGTAACAAATTATATTCGGCCGTCTAAGGTTACTAATAAATGTATGTGTTCCTATGATTTTAGTAACAAATTACATTCGGCAGTGTAAGATTACTAATAAATGTATGTGTTTCTATGATTTTAGTAACAAATAACATTCGGCAGTCTAAAGTTACTAATAAATGTATGTGTTCCTATGATTTTAGTAACAGATGACATTCGGCAGTCTAAGGTTACTAATAAATGTATGTGTTCCCATGATTTTAGTAACAGATGACATCTGACAGTCTAAGGTTACTAATAAATGTATGTGTTCTTATGATTTTAGTAACAAATGACATTCGGCAGTCTAAGGTTACTAATAAATGTATGTGTTCCTATGATTTTAGTAACAGATGACATTCGGAAGTCTAAGGTTACTAATAAATGTATGTGTTCCTATGATTTTAGTAACAAATGACATTCGGCAGTCTAATGTTACTAGTAAATGTATGTGTTCCTATGATTTTAGTAACAAATTACATTCGGCAGTCTAAGGTTACTAATAAATGTATGTGTTCCTATGATTTTAGTAACAAATAACATTCGGCAGTCTAAGGTTACTAATAAATGTATGTGTTCCTATGATTTTAGTAACAGATGACATTCGGCAGTCTAAGGTTACTAATAAATGTATGTGTTCCCATGATTTTAGTAACAGATGACATCTGACAGTCTAAGGTTACTAACAAATGTATGTGTTCCTATGATTTTAGTAACAAATGACATTCGGCAGTCTAAGGTTACTAATAAATGTATGTGTTCCTATGATTTTAGTAACAGATGACATTCGGAAGTCTAAGGTTAGTAATAAATGTATGTGTTCCTATGATTTTAGTAACAAATGACATTCGGCAGTCTAATGTTACTAGTAAATGTATGTGTTCCTATGATTTTAGTAACAAATTACATTCGGCCGTCTAAGGTTACTAATAAATGTATGTGTTCCTATGATTTTAGTAACAAATTACATTCGGCCGTCTAAGGTTACTAATAAATGTATGTGTTCCTATGATTTTAGTAACAAATTATATTCGGCCGTCTAAGGTTACTAATAAATGTATGTGTTCCTATGATTTTAGTAACAAATTACATTCGGCAGTGTAAGATTACTAATAAATGTATGTGTTTCTATGATTTTAGTAACAAATTACATTCAGCAATCTAAGGTTACTAATAAATGTATGTGTTCCTATGATTTTAGTAACAAATTACATTCGGCCGTCTAAGGTTACTAATAAATGTATGTGTTTCTATTATTTTAGTAACAGATGACATTCGGCCGTCTAAGGTTACTAATAAATGTATTTGTTCCTATAATTTTAGTAACAGATGCCATTCGGCAGTCTAAGGTTACTAATAAATGTATGTGTTCCTATGATTTTAGTAACAGATGACATTCGGCAGTCTAAGGTTACTAATAAATGTATGTGTTCCTATGATTTTAGTAACAAATTTGCTCGTGTCCTTATTTTAGAAATATATATTAGATATATGTGCCGATTTTTTAAATAGTACCCAGTTATTCCTCCTTCTATTCTTTAGTGCATGTTTGTTGAGCTGATGAAATTTGCACTACATATATTGAATTCAGTTTAAACGATTTAATCTATAGGCAAATCGATGGACCGAGTCCTAGGACCAGCAATAGCGAATATTTTTATGGGCTCCTATGAGAAAAAGTTCTGGATCTATGAAGCCTTTAGTCTACTTTCAATAATCAAACAGGGGCAAATAATCGTTTTTATTACTAAATAACAAGCATCCCGCATTCAAATATAAGAAGAGTGTAATTCCACTTTGGTAACGAAAACTTCATTGTGTCCATTACCTAAATTTACCGTAATGATTATATACCTACTGGAATTTATTTTGTTTTAGCAAACGAAAGTAACACTTAATTTGGACCCTAACACACAGATTACTTATGATTAGATGAATAAATAAGAACTGTTACTAATACTTCGTCCAATAATGGTTACAGTCTTAATGTGATTAGGTCAGTCATCAATAGGAAAATATCTAATTTCTCTGAAATAAAACGCAATACGGTGGTTAAATGTTAAATTTACATTCGTTTGTTTTGTTTAGGTACAGTAAGTGAGAGATTCGCTAAGCAATTTAACTCAACAGTTCAAAATTGCTATTTTGCTTCGAACCTGCGTGTTGTGTTCCATACACAACCTCTTTTGGCGTCCTCACAGCAAGACGTTCCCCCCCCCCCACACACACCATAATAATAATGTGATTTATTATTTTAAATGTTGCTGCAGTGCCGACTACCGAGGTAGGACGACGTTCAGATTGGAAAACAGAGTTCAACAACACATACCCAACACAATTAGGAATGAAACGGAGGTTCTTAAAAATACATACGGGTCGTCAATCACGGGATATGCGCAATGAATTTCAGCATTGACTCGTTTACAATCTTGAGTTATGCATCCGACTGTCTTATAGACAATCTATGCCTGTTTGAAAAAGCTCTCTTTCTGTAAACAGAGAGGTTGTCTGTTAGGATTAGGCGTAATTAGTGTACAAAACAATCCCCCATTGTATATATAACATCACGCTTTTTTTAATTTAAAATACATACAGTTGTTTATCTTCTCCCCTTTAAAAATCTCTTCATTCAGCTCTGTAGAGTGAGGGCGAAATTCGTCGGCTGACGTTTTTCTACTTTCATCACAAACGATAAAATATGTCTTCCTTTCATACTTGCAGTAATATATATATATATATATATATATATATATAGTCTAAAGAAGCTTTGAGTCATTTTAAACAAAGAAAGAAAATGCAGTTTAAATTCTCACGGATACTAACTAAATCCAAAATATCGCAGACTTAGCACCTGCATAAGCTGACTTACCGCTGGAAAATTCACAAATAAAAAGGGGATTCAAATATCTAACAGTCAAACAAAAACAGGGGACCTTAACTTGAGCGTTATATATATATATATATATATATATATATATATATATATATATATATATATATATATATATATATATATATATGTGTGTGTGTGTGTGCGTGTGTGTTTGTGTGAAAAAAAAAGAGAAACAATTAAAACCACCTGTGATTAATTTGTTTTTCTTTTTTTCCTTTTTCATACATCTTATCTCTACGGCATTTCATTTTATGATATATCGTGTATTTCATCTTTATATATATATATATATATATATATATATATATATATATATATATATATGTATATGTATATATATATATATACATATATATATATATATATATATATATATATATATATATATATATATATATACATATATATATATACATATATATATATATATATGTGTGTGTGTGTGTGTGTGTGTGTGTATGTGTGTATTTTGTCTTGGCTATATGCTTTCCATTTTCTATTTTGTATTATCAGTGGTTGAGAAACCGGTGGTGAATTGGGCTTCAAATAGCAAACGTCTCCCCCCCCCGGAAATGACGTAGAAAGAAAATGTAACGTCATCCGCTTTAGTTCGGATTGCGAGACGAGACAGACGTGTTTCTAAGACACTATATGAGCAACTTCTTCTTTCACCGAGGTGCGTTCTGAGGGAAATAATTCTCGACGAATGAACAGTAAAATAAAACAAAGGAAAACTTTTAAAACTCAAGCATAATGTACGCGTCATTGTTGTGTTTTATGTTTTTGTCACTTACATATTGAAAGACACATACGTATGATGTACACTCGCTGAGAAGCACGTATAATACAACACTAGATGCACACACCAGCCATATTTCTTTACGTTACAAAAATTCATCCACTGTGTTACAAATAATTTATTTAAAATGTTGTGCCCCTGTAAAGGGGCTGGATAGATGATACGCACTCGGAGTTTTGAGAAAACAAGTATATCAAAAAAGTATAATGTAACAGAGAACAAGAGTGGTTTTATGTCGGTTTTGACTGCCAGTATAGACTGGAGCGGATCCGACATTTAGGAGTAGGTGCTCCAAGTATTTATGGTGAGTGGAAGAGTCCAAGTGATCCGTTATAGGTAAGGTATCATAACACCTCTCACAAGAGTCACGGTATTGTTTCCTCTATGGATTGCCGCTATTCCGAGGCTGCTTGGAGTAGTTGTATGTCGAAAGTGTCGTATCTGGTGACCATAACTTTTTCCTGTGTAGTGCTTTAATTTGATTTAGGTGTCACTTATGAAAGAACTGAGGGTCCTTATCAAATTCAGATTTGATATACCATCCAGCTTTTTAATTATAGACATCTTTAAACTTTGAAAAATGTCTTCTTTGCTTCGATATTCAACTTCAAGACAGGTCACTTTATCTTGTATAGTCTTTAGCTCTTCTAAGACATCTTTGAGTTGTAATTTTAGCGATTCCCGCTCTGGAACCATGAGTTCATTCTCTTAAACCTTCAAATGGTTATACAAAGAATTTGACTGAATTTATTTCAGTTTAATGTTAGCAGCGTGAATGTTGTGTCCTTATGTGCTTTAATTTCTACCGACAATATATTTTGAATCCATTTCATACGATTTTTAGTAGTTGAAACAAATTCCATATTTCGTTTTGCTGACTCGGTCCTCCGATTTTTTATTTTCTGGCCAAAAATGTTGGTTGAACAACTGCAATACGTCTGTGCCAAATAAATTGTTGGTATTTTTTATATGAACATTTTTACTTTTTGGTAGTTCTGTTTAAAGTATTTTCGGTAATAATTTCACTGTCAGAATTGATTTTTTTCACGTCACCGTTCTTGCTATTTGGTTGCTTCTTAGCATGGTCGGTTTTCCCAACCTTCTCGATGTATGCAAGTCTGATAATCGACACGTCTGAAACAGAACCCAATTGTAATTTTACATTTTTATTCAGGATTTGTCCCTGTACATATTTTTTTTATAATTCTGCCGTACTGTTCGTTTGTTTTTGTGGATGTAACCCGAATTGTATTTCCTCTATTCGTTCTGCAATGTGAACTCTTGTATCTGACTTTGTTACAAGTTAGACATGTTTTAAAACGGTATGGGCAATGCGTTAGCCGATAAAGGTATCCACAACTGAAACAACTGCTCGGTGGTAATTTATCCTGCGGTCTGGCTTGTTTTTTGTGGAAGCGTGAAAATAATCCTTCTCTTAGTTTTGAGTTGTTTTTAAAAGAGAGTTGAAATGTGTTTACTGACGTACCGTTCTTATGTGCGCAATGCCCGACTCTTCAATGTATTTTGAATCTTGTTTAACACTTATAACTCTCTGGAAGTCTTCAGCTAATTTCTGTAATGTTAAATTTGGTTAACTTACTAACTGGTTCACAACCCTACGTCTGACTTCTGCGTCTTTTTCTGATACGAGTCCTTGCACGAAGATTAAACATTTAATGTTATCCGCGCCAAGTTCATCCAATTTGAACTCGTCAAAGTGTTTATTAACGATTGACGCAAACGATTGACTAAATTCAAACACTTCTACCGTTTGTAGAACAGAGAAGTCTTAGCGCTATATTTAGATTAACAGCTTCAGAATAAGTCAAGTAGCTTGTTTTGTCAGGGTAAAATAAAGTCCATGAATTTGGTATGTTCGGTGGTGCCTAGGTTTTATTCCTATCTGGGGGAATAAGTGTAATTCTCAATTGCACTCCAAACGGCTTTTTGCGAAAATTCATTATCTTTTTCGTTACTTTGATCTCTATGTTTGCATTAATACTTCAATCTTTTAATCTTTTTTTCCAGAAATTTTAGTAGTTTTTCGTCGGTTTCTTTTTTGTTCCAGAAGTCTTTCTTCTGTTTTTTGTAGCCTTTCGACGGATTTTTGTTGTTTCAGTAGAAGCTTTTGAAATCTTTCCTAATTTTTTAGTTGTCTTTATTCAGCTTTTTGTAGCCTTCCGTCGACTTCTTTTTTCGTTCTAAAAGTCTTACTTCGACTTTTTTGTCCTAGTTGCTGGTACATTTGATACTTAATGAGTCGCTTTAAAATCTTCCATGTTTTAAATGTGTCTTTATAGAATACGGATATTTAGAAATTCCTTCTTTTATATTACGCTGTTAAACGTAAGCTAAGTTGTAAAAAGAGCAAGAGTGTAAAACATTTTTTCTTCGACCAAAATATCACTTTTTAGTACGCTTTTAATGCAACCGTAGAATGTGCTCTCAGCACTTTCGTCAACAACAAAAAGAGACGTTTCTCTTTCTTGTTAAAAATTGACACAATGCCGGAATAGAAATTTGAAAAATCACTGACCTTTCTTCTTTGAGAGAAAATAAGTTGGTCTTTACGTGTGTTTTCTTTTTGGTCCGCCGGTGATGCGAGTTTTTAGAACTAAAACATTCTCGGGTGAATTTGCCATTGATTTCTACACATTTGTCACTTTTTAAGGTTCTCAAAAAATCCTTATATACTTCGTCGCCTGTTGTGCCGTCCACTTTTTAGGTTTTCAAGAACCCTTTACTGGAACCTCGTTGCCAGTTGTTGTGGTATCCTTCTTAAGGTAATCAAGAAGAAAACATAACTGTACCTCGTCGCCAGTTGGTGTGATCCTGTAAAGGGGCCGGAAGGAAGACATGGACTCGGAGTTTTAAGAAAACAAGTATATTGAAAATAGTATAATACAACAGAAAATAAGAGTGGTTGTACGTCAGTCTTGATTGCCAGTATAGACTGGGGTGGATCCAACCCCGAGGAGAAGGTGCGCGGATCCAACCCTAATGAGAAGGTGTCCTAGTATTTATTGTGGTTGGAAAAGTCCATTTAGTCTATTATAGGTAAGGTACCATGACAGAAACGTTACTCTTCTTAGCAAAAACAAGAGCTATCTTACAGTATCCGTTTCTGCTTGAGAATATTACATTTTTCTTAAGTTTGTATTGACTAATATCTTTTTCTGTTTTTTTTCTTTCTTTTATTCACTGAGAATCTTCATTGTTTGCGACCGCTTGAGATTCCACTGGTAGGCTTGTCATTTTTCTCATATATTACCCCTGAGTATCGTATTTCTTATTAATGCGGTTGCTCTCTTTTGGTCCTTTTATCGTTTACCTTTTGGTAAAACTGACTTTCATTGTTTGCAAAATTTCTGTTTCGTCTATTCTCTTCAGATTTATATTTAAATCTTCTCAATCTTCCTTTATAAGTATCTTTTGCTTTAGTTCTTCATGTTTCTTGGTTAGCCTTTCTTTTTTTGTCAACCATATATTCCCTCTTTCCTCGTTTTGTGATCTCTTTAGTCTTATTTACAGCTTTAGATGCTTTTGTTAGTTTATTGATTGGGGATGCTAGTCAAGTTTCTCATCCGGGCGTGGTTAGTTCATTTTTAGGTGGGGTTTAATCCCCTAATTACAGTTTTCGCTCCGGCGTGAAATAGTTTTTTTTATGTCTGTAATACTGGAATGTGTGAGAGGGGTCGATTAAGCTCTTTCCTGTCTGATTTTACTAATAGTTTTCTTTCAATAATGCTAGCAGTGTTGGCTGCTTCTTCTCTAGTTAGTTGTCAGTAGTTTCTATTTACATTGTGTCCATTTTCTACCTGTGAATTTTCATTTTCATACGAATTCTGTTCTTTTGTTTTGTAAACTATTGATATCCGAGTTTTGTCACATGTCAATTTATTCCAAGAATTATGTTAATATCTCGCCGTACACTTCTATGAACTTGTCTTTCTTCTTTATCTGGTTCTCTTGTTTTCTCTCTATTTAACTATATTGGTTGCGGCATACTTTTCACATTTTTCGCATTAATTCCGATTCGGATATTTTAGCGAATGCTATTTTTTTTACCAAATTTCAAATAAACTATTCGCCCTATTTAAAAACACATGTGTTGTACTAAATGTTCATAACTATTTGATCATTGTCTGTTGACTGACCCCATGACAAAAAATCATAATATAAATTGAAATGATTCGGCTTTTTATTTTATCTTATCATGTTGAAGTTCTGCTAACTGACAAAAATTCTAAATGTTAACAAATTAATTATGATTGTTATTTACAATTTTTAAACTACCTTTTTCGTCTTGGTTTTTGTTAACATAGCGTTCCGGCCATTTTCCTCGCTTTATGTCGAACTCAGGAACCGTTATGGGATTGTAAAACCAACCTATTATTAGAGTTTAAGGGTACAAGGTTCGAATTCCACTTTACAAGCTTTTTAAAATCGACTTGCTGTCTTTGTGCAGGAATTTAACTCAGAACCTCATAATATCCTACAGACGTTAATCACTGTCCTAGTCGTGTGTCACTACAACACAAAAAATCCGGACAAAAAGTAAGATTCATTTGCACAAATCGTGTATTGGTAAACATATAAAAAATAACTAACCTCCTCGGTTTCTGAAAATTATTCCAAAATATTACAAATGATGCAATTGTTTTACAAATATTTACAAATAATTGCATAAACATTTGCACAACATAAAACAACAGATGTGATTTTTGTTTTTATTATTCTCAAAGTGTTGATCGTAGAGAGGTTAGATATTGGGTTAGGGCTAGAGTTTTTTTTTTTTGTTTTTCTTTTTATTATTCTCGAAGTGTTGATCGTAGAGAGGTTAGGGTTAGTTTTTTTTTTATTATTCCCGAAGTGTTCATCGTAGAGAGGTAGGGTTAGGGTTAGTTTTTATTATTCTCGAAGTGTTGATCGTAGAGAGGTTAGGGTTCGTTTTTTTTATTATTCTCGAAGTGTTGATCGTAGAGAGGTTAGGGTTATTTTTTTTATTTTTATTATTGTCGAAGTATTGATCGTAGAGAGGTTAGGGTTAGGTTTTTTTTATTATTCTCGAAGTGTTGATCGTAGAGAGGTTAGGGTTAGGGTTAGTTTTTTTTTTATTATTGTCGAAGTATTGATCGTAGAGAGGTTAGAGTTAGGGTTAGTTTTTTTTTTTATTATTCTCGAAGTGTTGATCATAGAGAAGTTAGGGTTAAGGATAGTTGTTTTTATCATTCTCGAAGTGTTGATCGTAGAGAGGTTAGGGTTAAGGATAGTTGTTTTTATCATTCTCGAAGTGTTGATCGTAGAGAGGTTAGGGTTAAGGATAGTTGTTTTTATCATTCTCGAAGTGTTGATCGTAGAGAGGTTAGGGTTAAGGATAGTTGTTTTTATCATTCTCGAAGTGTTGATCGTAGAGAGGTTAGGGTTAGGGTTAGGGTTAGTTTTTTTTTTTATTATTCTCGAAGTGTTGATCGTAGAGAAGCCACCCATGCTTTACTTATTTGTATTGTTTTTTAGTCGTTTGTAGTTTGATCCGTTCCACCAATTGAACATTGTTTGTCTCATTAATTTAAACCTTTACGGTGACTGGTATTTCAACTCGTATATGCTATACATTACTTCAAACTTTCCAATTTGAAGTTTTTACTCCCGTGCAACCCCTGCCCGACTGGCTGTAAATAAACAATGACCGCGGCTCAGTTTGACTGCTATTTATGCGAGAATGCTCACATGTTTTTTTTTACATCTACACAAACATGATAGAAGTAAATAAACACCCCACAAAAATAATTCATACATGTTTTAAGTTTGCAACTTTAATCGTCATTTTATTGTGCTTATCCCGCATTGCATTTCTCCCTCTAAAGGTTTGGCCAGGATGAAGTCCGTCCGTCTTGAGATTTTATTGTAATGTATCCAACCACCTTTGTTCTGGCCACCCTTTCGGCCTTATTCCAGAGGCCTCTAGCCCGCATTCTCGTTTTCAGGATGGTGTCGTCTTTTGTGTGTATTACGTCAGTACCAGCACAGCCGATGTGGCATCATTTTCTCTGATATCGAAGTAACTTCGAATATGATTGATTCTGGTCATGCCTAAAATGCAATTCAATATCTTTATCTCTACCACTAATGATGGTTTTGCGTCGACAGCCAGCCGTACAAAGTTGAAACATCAATATTCTATTCTAATTAATAGTTAACAGTGTTTTAGATATCAATATATCCATCATCTACGGCATAATAACGTTGACACACTGATTCCCGTTAGATCACCGAAGTTAAGCGACGTTGAACCTGGTCAGTACTAAAATGGCTGACTATTTGGGAATACCACATGCTGTATGTGGTCTCTGCTAATCTCGGCATTGTTTCCAGTCGTTCTGGGCATCACCTTGCTACTGGAATCGGGCAACGTCGACTCAAGAGATGTGTGGTTGGTAATTGCGCAACTCTTGCTTCGCAATTACACGCGTGGTCACACTTACAGAGGGTGCCCATTGCTTCTCAAGACTGTCATATGTTACGTATGCTGAATATAACACGTCCAAAGAAGCATTAGATTTTCAGAGTTACATTGTTAGATCAATCTGAAAGTGGACTTAATTAACATCAGATGCTGCAAACCTCTGGATTCCCCTTCCCATTGTTAAACAAGTTATTGTCCTTGAATGCGAAGATGGATTCGAACAAAAACACATTTTGCGCATTTTGCTCCAAAAGTACGGTTTGAAACTTAAATGCGACCGAACGACGTAAATCTAACTTAAGCGCTGACGAAAATGTGATTTCAAACTCTGCATAACCGACCGACGAAAATGCTAATTCAAACAGAAGCAGGAAAGATCGAAGAAAATGCTATTTCAAATTTAAATGTTATAAACAAAATTTCTATTTCAAAATCACCGTGACGCACTGCCGAAAATGCTATTTAACACATAAGACAGATCAACAAAAAGGCTTACTATAATTTAAGCGTGAAAGACAAACAGACGGACAGAGTCACTTATTGAGATTCATGGACACATCGAACCAATCGGCGATAAAAATTATGTTTCAAGCGTGACTTGCAGGCCGACAGACATAGATGTCGAGGGCGTCAGGTTGGGGAGTGATGGGAAATAATTTTCGAGAGAAACAAAAAGGAAATCGACCATTTGTAATTTTTGCAGAAACGGGCGTCAATTACGAAAGTGTCATTGATCAGATGTCCGCTCCCAATCAATCGAGTAAGAATGTGCGCAGAGCCCCTTTCGCCTAGATTACCCGCCCCCCTCTCGCTTTCTCTCTCTTCTTGTTTCGTCTTCACCTGTGGTCTGTTCGGCTTGTAAGTCGATTTCGTGTTCTGCTCCAGGGATTTTTCTTTTCTTTTTTCTTGGGTTCTGACCCACACATTTTGCTGTTGGTGTTTCACACTGTGCGTGGCGAACTCAGGTTCGTCTCGAACCCCCTTTGCAGTAGTGTGCTCTGTTCAAGGCAGCAAAATGGTTACTAAATGGTAATCTTATTTTTTAAAGGGATTCACTTGCAATTTGTCAAAAATGTTACGTCCATAAAACTGGCAAGAAGCACTTGATTTTGTCCGCCGGTGGATCGTCTTAGGATTTGGGCTACCATTTTCTTCTGCCGGTTGAATCACCAAGAAAAATACTTTCATTTATGTCGTCACCACCTTGTGCACATCTATCTTTTCGGCAAGTTGGTCATATTTATCAATATTTGCCTTTACTGTAATATTCTTTACACAACAACAAATTTATTTATCTACGAAATGTCTTCAAGGTCTGTCAAAATCGTCAAGTCCTGAATGAATATGAGATCAACTTTCATTATTTACATTCCATTTACAATTTTGTTTTGTTTTGTGTAACCCATTTTCGTAATAGAGAACAAATATAATCATCACTTGCCATATTACTAATTCTCTCCTTTATCACTATTCTTCTTCTTCTTCTTCTTCTTCTTCTTCTTCTTCTGCTTCTTCTTTTTTTATTATTATTATTCATTTATTTATTTTACTCACTATAAGTTTTCTACACAAGTCATTATCAGTGATTTGTCACTGATAATAACCGGTGCTGTTACCCTGCAATCTGAGTGACAACAAGTCTCCCCATATTTCTAGCATTCCTCACATTTTTCGCTAACAATTGCAAATTATTTTGCGTTATCGCAACAGCCATTTATCAGAGATTACATCGGCCTAAACGTTGGGAAAATAACAACCAAAATTGTAGTTCGAATAATCCATATAATATATGAATGAACCATAAATGAACCATGTTGATTAGAGCAACAGTCCGGAAAACAAATAGATGAACAATGAGAACTCTTATCTTGAAATAGCTTTCTATTCACACACACACACACACACACACACACACACACACACACACACACACACACACACACACACACCCACACACACACACACACACACACACACACACACACACACACCCCACACACACACACACACACCACACACACACAAAAAGAAAAAAAAACAAGAAAAAAACAAATAAACAACAGATGTAGAAATATAGATATAACTGTTCAACATTCTACTCATGCAACCTCTGCGCTGTCAAATCGCGACAAATCTAACTAAACTGGGGGGGGGGGGGCAGTTCTCTGCACTGACCCCTGAATAGCAAAAATCGAACAACGTGAAGAAGAATCTAAGAACTCGAAGAAGTATTTGGGTATTTTTGCACCGGTGAGAAGTACTACTACTACTCCTTCTGTTACTACTACTACTACTAGTGGTAGTAGTTGTATAATGTCTAAAAGAGCAAATCTTGTGTTATGTTCGTTCATATTTGGTTACAACTTGCCCCTTACAAGAACAATTGTAGTCGCCATTGCCGCTACTATTTCCACTGATATAGCTACTAAGGCTGCTATTACTACCACTCCAACTACCACCTCCCGTTCTGCTTCATGTGTTAACCAAGTCTCGAAGAATTTTCGACAGACGACGAGGGTCTTTTCCGTTGAATAGCCTCTACGAGATATTTTCTCCGTAGTATCTGTTCGTTCGTTCGGCATGATACCATCCTTCAAGGCAGTACCCCCCCCCCCTGAGTGGCACTGTAATATATGTTCGTTCATTTGGATACTATTCTCCCATGCATTAACTCCTTTATTGAAGGAATTAGTGTAGTATTTGTTTTTTGTGTCATGAGATTATCCTCACAGGCATTACCTTCTCCTTTAGTAGGGAGGGGGCTAAGTTTAGGGTTTAGGTGGAGTGTAGCAATGGGATGCCTAATAATGACGAGCATTAAACGGAAAAGATCCGACGACAAAACTGTAGCTGTGCCGACCTCAAATAGTCTCCCAAATAGTCGCTTGTATTTGTTTAGTCTCCAGTTATCTCCCCTTTTTCATTTATTTATTTTAATTTCGAGGTTGGTAGGTATGGAAACTGGCTGTTCACATCAATAAACACGAAAGTTTAATAAGTTCCAAACTCAAGTTTACTTCTTTACTATGAAAACTCGTAATGTGGCTTCTGTATTCTTCTCGTTCTTTTATCATCGCGAAGACTTCAATACTTATCAGTCCTCTTCCCCCTTTCTCTCTTACATAGAGTTGGTTAGCATCCCCTTCGAGTGCAGTGCATTGTACATGGTCATTTGTTTCTTAGTTCTTTGGTCCAGCTGATTAAGTTCTTCTTTTGTTCAGCCTATGAAGGGTCTAGACCATTTTACTATAAATACTACCCACGTATCTATCCACTGTGATATGCTTCTACGATATAATTTAGTTTCAAGGAGTTTTCTTGATCTTCCCAGGAATTCTCTTCCAACCTTTTCTTTTCTTTTTTATTCCTTTGATTCCACCCGCTTCCCAAACTCCCAGATATATTATTATTATTATTATTATTATTAGTAGTAGTAGTAGTAGTAGTAGTTCTTACACATGAGGAGTTTTTCCACTAGTGATCGCTCATGTGCAACAACAGCTAGTCTGAATAACAACGTTTCCTTTGATTTCCGATATTTTCCACTTCTTCCGATATTTTCCACTTCTTTGGCAAAAAAAAAAAAAAAAAATGCAAGTTCTCAAAACGACCGGTAGCTTTTCTAGAATTTGAGTGATGTTAAGCCTCCTCAGGATTCCAGTACTCTCGGTGCCCTTCCAGAGAAGGTGTGGATCGTGCTCTACATCCATCTTGACTATTTAGTAATAGTGTGTGTGATATCAGCCGAAGCTGGGATACCACTTTTTTTGAGAGGGGAATCAGCTTCTGGTAGTTTACATTCGCTTATATTCATATAATGTTCTTTCTATATTTTTCGTTCTATTTCAACTTACCTCTGGTTAATCGTCATTACTTGGTGACCGGCTGGGTTGGTTTCCGAACTCGCCATTATTATTGACTTACCAGGAGTTTTCACACTAGTCATTATCATTAATGCTTGCTGACAATAATTAATGGTGTTCCCTGAAGTCTCTCGGGATTCCCAGGACTTTTCGTTTCTTTTGATAACTAATGTAAATTATTTGCTTTTTCGCGACAGTCGTTTACAATGATGTTTCGCTGATAACGGCCGTTGTTTTCTCTCTTGAATTTGACTTGGCCAGGATTCCAGTACCCTCCATGTCTAAATGCTGCTCTACTTCTTCGGTCTTTCCATAACCCTTCACGAACATTTTCTGTGGCACAAGCGTTTTTTCATTGTATCTACCCTGTCAGTTTCAATTCCCTTGGTTGTTTATAATGTTGTTTCTATGATACTGACCTGACCGTTTCAGTTATATGTTTTACTTCCACACTAGGGTAGGAAGTAAACGGGAAAGTAATAATGATGAAGGAATGGTAATAGTAAAAAGGTGGTTTCATTTACATACACGCATCTGTTTTGTTAAGGATAAATGTAAAAGGGTCATAATACAAGATGGTATGTAAGAGGAGGTTAAAATTGCATAATAACATCAAATTTATTATTGTAAAAAAAGCTTAATGAAAAATTCATATCAATATTGGATTCTTCGTAAAACTTTTCTGTGTTATAGCTTTGTATAGGGTTTTGTTTTACATGAATCTTCGGACGAAAAGACAAACAGGAAGACAGAAATGCAGGGACGCCATTAACTTTGAATACCAGAATTGATGAGTTTTTATCCACTTTTTATTCAACTTTTTTAAATTGGAAGTAAAACTTTTTTAATTTGAAGTAAAACTTTCTTAATTTGAAGGTGAAACGGCGTGGATTAATAGCTTCACATTATAGCGTTTATTAGTTAAGCATTTGTATCCGTATCTTTCTATGCGTGCTGGTAGTTACGTATTACATACGATTATAATTATAATTTAGGCTGACCAATAATATATATATATATAGGAATTAATAATATTCAATATGTGGGAATAATGATTAAACTCAGCATCGAATACTTAATTAGAAAATAACTGAATTAACAAGCGAACGTGAAACTAACCTAAACATACCCTAGCTAATGCGTGCTGGTAGTTACGTATTACAGTACCGTCGCAGAAGCTCATCTTTTCAGTGTATGATCCGAGGTTTCATCGAAGTCCCTCCTCAATATTTGAATTTCTTTTCATCACCAAATATCAGTGAATGATTAATGACATTTTCATAATTTAGTAAATCAATTATAATTATATTTGACTCGCTTTCAGTGCCCTGAATTATTTTAATTGACGAACATTTTTTTAAAAATAACGCCCAAGTGTAGGACAAGACCGTTGGAATGGCTCACCTATTTCGCCGAAATTGATTATAACATTGAACTCGAGTTACTATTTAATCGTATTAATCAGTTATTCAGGATGAGGCCAATACAATCTTTAAGACATTCAACAACACCGACCCATACATAGAATTCACAATCGAACACTGCGACAGTTCTGGATCCTTGGCACTTTTGTATTGCCATTTTACCATCTCCAAAGAAGGGAATATAACTACTAAATTCTACAGAAAGTCATATTTATACATTATAGATCGGCCCTCCCTCGCAAGGCTAAAATAGGCTATGTTGGGAACGAGGTAACCCACATCCGTAATAAATGCAACAAAGAGGCTGACAAAACCACCTGCAGCAAGAAATTCCAGCAGGTATTGGATACTAATGGATACCCCACACCCACCAGTAAACACCTCGGGAAACTCCGAAGACAAACGTGACACACTCTTTCCAACAGCTGGTTCCTGAAACTGTCGCACTTCAACGACAGGATCATCACGGTTATCCGCAAAGCTATCCGTCGAGAGACTCTCTAGATTCAGTTAACCCTAACACCGGGTCATCACTGCGCCAACAATTAACAACACGCAACACAAATTACAACAATGCCCCCTGCCCCCTAACGAACTGCCCCATGAACACCACAACCAAATGCCATCGCATACACAGTGTATATCGCACACTTAAAAATAAATAAATAAAATAAAATAAAAACTAAACTTTAAAAATAAGAACGAAAAAATGGAAACTTATACACATAATATTAACACGAATTATAACATTGGTACGTCGACCTGGCATAGTTCACCAACAATTAACGAACAACAGCACAACCTTCTGACAAATAAATAGATTAATATTGAATGATCAAATTGAATGCCTTAAGAATAGAACATCATTCATACAGCCAAAGAAATAACAA
The DNA here is from genome assembly GCA_963556195.1 of Sepiola atlantica. Taxonomy (NCBI): domain Eukaryota; kingdom Metazoa; phylum Mollusca; class Cephalopoda; order Sepiida; family Sepiolidae; genus Sepiola; species Sepiola atlantica. Next base: position 28,917,335 of record OY744552.1, on the reverse strand, counting down.
AAATGAAAAACAAGTTTCTAGTCTGATACACTTTCACGTCTCTTTTTTCTTTAATTCTTTAATTCAACTCTGAAATAAATACTTAAGGCTCAATAAGCCGAAGCAGAACATACTCACCTTATCATGATTATAATTTAGGCTGACCAATAATATATATATAGGAATTAATAATATTCAATATGTGGGAATAATGATTAAACTCAGCATCGAATACTTAATTAGAAAATAACTGAATTAACAAGCGAACGTGAAACTAACCTAAACATACCCTAGCTAATTAAGCGGAATAATCATCTTAAAAGAATTATCTCCCTTTCATCGTTCAATAAATATAAAGAATCTCGATAACTTTATGCAGATACGGGCGATTAACGGATAAATAAAAACTTAAATAAAATAAAAGAAATTTATAAGTTATACATAACTAAAACAAGTAAATGAAAGATAAAAAAATATTAGAAATATTGACGTCGACACATACATTTAATCAGTAGCCCCTTACGTTTACAGTGGCGTCCTGCCTTGTTTGGGGTGAATCATGTTAAAAAGAAAGATTTTAGGAGAACAATTAAAAGAGAATATTCTTTTTGTTTTGATTTTAATTAGATTTCAAATTCATTTAATTTTTTGCTGCGTTATAGCCCGCTTACAACGGCCTTCATATATGCGTTTAAACTAGAGTTGAACATACATCTGACGAGGGGAAGTGTTCCCGAAATATAATACTGTGCGGAGCTTCCATCACGCCATGCTGATGCAGATAGTACATAATATATATATATATATATATATATATATATATATATATATATATATATATATATATATATATATATATATATATATACACACATTTTATTAATAAAAAAGGGTAAAATTACATAACTCGTTCCACCGTTATATGTCTTGGTTTGCTTCAGTTTATGTCGATCCGTTGCACCTCTGCATTTTATTGCCTTCTTTGAATCGTCTTTATATATACTTATTTAATTATTAATGTTTATTAATAAATAATGAATATTGCATCGTGTGATTGTCGAATTCACGTTGAGGAGAGGAGTATTATGAGGAGGAGAGATTAAATAAAAGTTTCAATCCCACAAAATAAATAGCTTGGTGGAGGGCTTAAATAATATTAAAACAAAAATGTTAATAAATGTTAGGGGGAGCCATATAACTCCCAAAATCATTGGCAAATCTTCATCTATTTTAATAATAGATGAAGATTTTCCAATAATTTTCCAGCCTGTTTAAATTACTTTCTATTCGACAGTTTAAATGCTTCTAAATTCCTTTAAATTTTTAAAACGTTCACGAAGTTATTACACCTTTCTTCAGCTATTAACACAATATTGAATTGACTGAGGAAGAAATCAATTTGCCTGAATGATGGTGTGTGTGTGTGTGTGGGGGGCGTTGAAGAAAAAACAAACAGAAAGAAACATTTAAAACCCAAATGTTAAATATTTATCTACGAAATTAAAAAAAGTTAATAAACAGAAGTATTGTTATGTTAAAATCAAAACAATAATTGAATTAACTTGAAATAACAAAGAATAGTTCAATAATAAAATGCCCCTTTGCAAACAATATGCACATTAATAAACCTTACGACGTAGATCGCATATACATTACCAGTATATCAGAAAGATAGATTGCTTCTGTTGCATGAATCTGAATAGAGTGTTTTAATCTCACTGTTGGTGCGAGAAATAGGCAGTTATCCGAATTAGAACTTTTTAGATATTAAAAACCAAAACGATTTTCAAAGAAAATCTTTCGTTTGATGGATGTTTAACTTTGGCCCAGAAAAACCCACATTTCGAGTAACGCACGTGTCGAGTTTAAAATATGTTCTTATTGTGAAAAAAAAATCATATTTTCTGACAAAGTTTAAAGAAGGCCAGTCCTCACAGGGGCCGCCAACAGGCTTTGTTCATAATACTGCTTGTCCTGAGAAATATTACTCTTCTCCCTACTCCTCACATATCACCCCCTCAGCCTACCTGTTCCTCCCACTTATAATACGCAAAAACGTTCCAATCGCTATCGACGTGTACACACTGGCGTTCCTTATAAAGCTTGCATGTGTCGCCGGAGCGAAATCATTGCGTCTATACAAGGAGAAATGTTCGACAGTCTGTCGCCCCCCCCCCCCAAGTCAAGGCAATTACGACACTATATCGAGTAACTGCTCTCGCTATTATGGTAAGAGAGTGTCAGCATCGGTGGCACAAGTAAGCACATAAATCACAGGTTTGTTTCATGACTTTTTTGGTGGGCATTCCATTAAAGAAATAATCACACACACACACACACACACACACACACACACACACACACACGCGCGCGCGCGCAGGCACACACAGAGTTATATTGATACCAATTAGCTGTATGTTTTCTATTACTAGATTAGTAGAAATTGATACTTTGCGATATTTGTTCACACTCTGGAGGTCCTGGTTTTGAATTTCGCTAGGTTTAGCCACGCTGATTAGTCGTAGAATGATGAAACACGTCTCCGTGTATATATATATATATATATATATATATATATATATATATATATATATATATATATATATATTCGTTGTACAACATTTTATTACGGCAAGGGATAAAGCGATTTAGACAATTTTTACATTTTTTTCATGTGAGTATGAAATTGAAACTGTGATAAAAACGTGTGCGAAAGTATAATTATATGAATTTACTAAGCCGGCTTTCGCCCACACCCATAAGAGTAAATACGTGGAAGTAAATACGATTAAAACTTAAAATATCGATGAAATAAGTGAATTTCCTATGGAAAATTCACTTACTTTATCTCTGTATTCTAAAATTACTGCGAGTATAATTTTTTCAAATATTAATCAAAATTAAAAACAAAACATTCTTAATTAATGTTATTTTATCGAGTCAATGCTGCATAAATTCATTCTGAGAAAGAAATTCATTCACTATTTGATTTTACTTTTACACAAAGAGTAACACTTATTATTGCAAAGTGAATTATTCACAGTTTTTGAAAATATGAATTCAGTAACGGAAAATTCGGAAACGGAAGATTCGATAACTTAAACGCGGTTTTTTAACTATAAAATTAACAAAATAAACTTTGAATTTTTTTTACATGAAAACAAGTTTTAACTGAATTTAACGAATTTAAAAGCAGAAATGAAGAGATTGAATTTCTTTTTTAGTCGATTTTGTGTAAGCACCTTGAAAAAATCTAGAGAAAAAATATTATAGAATTTAGAATGGAGAATCAGTTTCGCATATAAATTGAACGTAAAACGATAACACATTTCCGGGCTAGTGTCTAACAACATAGCGTTTTAAGAGCATATTTCTTTAAGGAAGATAAATATTGTGAGTTTTTTTTGGGGGGGTGGGGGAGGATAAAAACCACCCTCCTATAACCTAGCTACTAAACTAAAATTTGGGTTGCAACAGCTCTGTTCCCTCCACACAAACATCAACCCTTTTTGAACTCTATTACTAACCCTAAGTCCAGGTGAACCCACTTAAACCTTCCGTTAACCCTGAGTCCGTGTGGCAACAGAATTCCCATCTAACAAAAAAAATAATTACATCTAACATACAACACAGCAACACAAATAAACTTTAATGTTTTAGGTTCAATATGGAGGGGGGCTTATTCCCTATTGAAAATTATAGGGGAAGCGAAATCGCCTCCCTCCAAACTTAGAAAAATCGATGTTATTTTTCAAAACAATAGAGTAAATATGTATTAAAAACTATTTCTGTTAAAATATGGTGTTGCGTGAGGCTTATCTCCTATTGACTACTGTGGGTGAGGGAATCTAGCCCCCTTTCTCCCCTAACTTAGAAAAAATGATTTTATTGGCTTGAAAACAACAACTTGTAACACGTAGTAGATCAAAGATAAAATAATTTCAGACAGAAATGACAACTGTCAAATATCAATACGTAGCATGTAACAGTTCCTTTGAAAGCGTCTTTCTTATTTGCTTCGCACCAACCACTGGGAAGTCAGCAAAAGGCACGACTCAATTGAATGATCTTCTCTATACGAATGCCACGGTTTTAGCATCTATGGTGTATTTAATCGAAAAAAAATAGCGTATTCATAGAGAGAATGATGCTCGAACACCTTTCCGTTGTGGATACTTTAGCCAGAATTTCAAAGAAAGTATTAATACAGCTTACGAACAAGTAATTTTATATATTTTAGTATTTTTTACACGTATGTTAATTCTTTATTAATTTATAGCATACAATTAGGATGAAATTAGAATTATATTTATAGTTTTATACAATGACTAATTCGAATAACATTTTGTCAACTTACGACGACATCTTGCAAATCGGCTTTGGTTTAAAAGATGAATACATTTTTAGTTGCCTCACTATATTTAATCAATGACAGGAAAAATATTTGAGAAAGAAATAGTTGGCAATATCTACACGTGTAATTTATGCACCCCCCCACAAGTGTAGTTTTACTTTTGCGAAAATATATGCACACGGATTTTTAGTGTGTGTTATACATTTTAGTGTGTATTTACACAATTATAAACAACAACTCTATAATAAAATTCGTTGATATTTAAAAAGAATCAGAATCGGAGTCTGTAATTGTATCGGAATCGGGAATGTAGAACAGAATCGGTAATTGTACCAGAATCGGGGAAAATATTGAAATCGTCCTATCACTACTTCAAACAAATGGAAATAAGTAAATGATTGTCAAAGAAATATTTTGTTAGAAATAATTACATGAAATATATTTAAATGATTTAATAATAATTTGAAAAAAGGTCGATAAATCGATCTGATTTGTTTGAAAAATAAAAATATTAACAATGTATTGATGTGAGTATTTAATTCGAAATATAAAGTGTTGCTTAAAGATGCTAGAAAAATGTTAATAAATTGTCAAGATTAATTAATGTACAAAACCTTCATACATAAATATCTGGCCGAAACCCTAAGAGTTAAAATTTTTTTTTTAATGTAATGCAAATCTAAATTGTTTTAAAATACTTCAGAAACTGCTCTTTCTATTTAAGCCAACGAAAATCTATGTATTTTATTTACCTACTTTCCAGAAGGTTAGACACAAGGTCAGATGTTGGGTTTGATGAAAGTGTTTCCGTGGAACGAACTTGAATCGAACCCAGCCAAGCCAGATCCCAGTCCGCGTCTTTAACCACTTAGCCGCCGTGTCATCCCCGAAAATCTATGTATAATCTTCTGCTCTGTTCACCAGTATCTCCTTCAGAAACAAGACACCCCATCTATAACCCCTCTGTGCAAATCTTAACATATTATCACGATTTTGTAAAATAATAACTCATGGTTTTATATTTAAAGTGACATTACCATTAATATTGACGAGATCTTTGAGTTCTTATACCTATATGTTTGACAAATCATTGGCGAAATAGAACGTTTATTAGGGAAGGTACACTTTCACTATAGAGCGCTAGAAAAGGAACTGCTCCTTTTTTAAAAGAGCTGGAGATGCTCTTTTTTAAATGAGAAACGTGAGGGGGGGGGGCAAGCTCTTATTTAGGTCATGCAGAAATGAAGAAACCAGCCGAAATATCCAGAAAAGTCCTCGAATGTGAAAACCAACCACATAATCAACGAACCCTAACCCGAAACCACTGATACGTTGAAATAGAAAAAGAAAAAAATATAAAAAGTACATCACACGAGTCCACGGAAATAAATCGCATACCCCCTCCCCATATGTAGTGGCACAAGTCTCGGCCGGTACTACAGAGAATGGTCGTCAAGTGACGAGGAAGAGGAAAAGGTCGAGGAGAGAGGGCACCAAGCAGACCTCCGCTGAAAGCGTGCGGACAGTACTGGAACCCTGGGGAAACTTATTGCCACTCAAACTCCAGAGGGGACCAACGGCGATTGCGAGCGAAAATCAATGGTAAACAGCCCTATGAAGTAACTCAAAATGATTTGGAGCAATTGTCGAAAGAGGCAATAGTGCTGGAAATCTAGAGAGAGTTGTTGTCACTCCGACTCCAGGGAACACCACTGGTTATTGTCAGTGAGCAATTACTTGTGTGAAAGCTCCTAGTGAGTAAATAATGATACACCGCTTTAGTAAAAATGATAATTGATGATGATGATGATGATGATGATGATGATGATGATGATGATGATGATGATGATGATGATGATGATATTGTTATAAAAAATTAATATTATTTCAGGTAAAATATAAAAACATTCTTGGTTTGCTCAATTTTTCTCGGGCAACGCTGTGACACGGATCACGCTAGTAAAAAGTGAAATAGCAATAAATTTATATAAATTAATAGCAATGGAATAAACGCATTCAATAATAACAGAAATAAATACAAACATTAAAAGAAAAATATGAGTACTTTAATCAATGAGTGGGTAAATATTTTCGAAAACATCTATCGGCTTATATTTCGCTTAAAATGAATCTCAATAATTCTTGAAACGGTTTGGCAGATCCGTATCAAAATGAAGCCCCGTATCACACTTTCTCGAGACATGCGACTATCATTTACGTTGGCCAATTCAGTGCTATATTGGAATACAAGATTAAATAATACAGAATTACAATTTAATTTAAGAATTGTGTTTCATCATTTCAATTTTTAATTTTAATCAATTATTTTATCAAAAAAGTCAAGTGAGTTTTGACCTTTGACTTCAATAATTCCCATTTTATTAAGCGTACTTCTTTTTCTTTACTCTGATAAAGATACCACATGTTTATGATGACAACGATTTGCTGAATAGGTCAGGAAGAAAACAGATGAGATCATCGCTTGGTGCTAGCTAAAATATGGTGAACTGCATGAACAAATAATATTAACACACATATAGTACACGAAAGTAGAGAGAGAAAGTGTATCATCCCAATTCAATTACTCTGTCAATAGACAACATCATAGAATGTCAACAATAATGAACAATAGTTACTAATACAAAAATAATCAAAAAACAGCATGTACTATTCCTGCCTTGTTTATTTACAGAGAAAATGAATGTCTCACAAAGAGGATAGTTTCTACATGAACTCTTACGCTGACTTGACAATAACAACAACATTATTCGCGTAAAAATAACAAGTTTTAATCAGTTCTATTCCGGCTAAAGTTTAAATCGTCCAAGAAACCCGCAGTTACAAATACGCACTACAAAATGCTTTTAAAAAATCAATACCTTAAATATACAATGAATAAACATTCCTACCTGAACAATAGTTTATATGAATTTTAGTTTTAACAAAATAAAAAAAAGGATTAAATGTTCGATGAATTCTTTAATTTCGAAGCACACGTTTGCCATTGACGACGAAAAGAATAGCTAAAATGGAAATAAAATCATCGTTTATTTCTTCCAAAAAACATTCTCTCCCCACGAATTAAATTTTGAAGTGTCAAGTTTGGTTGTAAACTCCGGAGAATTGTACGGTTCGTACTCTCGCGTTTCGAAGAAATCCAAGAGATATTCCCGTTCCTTATGTGTTAAATGACACCATTCCATAAAGACATGACTTATGTGTATAGCGTCAAAGAAATGCAGTCCACCGCGAAGCACCTTCCCTTCATTGCCTTCTACATCAATAACCAGCAAAGCCTTTTTACGTGGCATTAAACTTATCAGATCATCCAACTTTAACGTTGTTTTATTCTCATAATGTAAAACCCCTCTCATCCTCGGAGCTTTGTTTTTTATTAACATGGTCATTCCAAGGTTATACCGACTCACAATGAATTTGAGAGTTTCATATTCGTCCGACAACGGTCTTGTAACGAGCGTGATATATTCCTCAAACCGATTTATGACAACAGATTGGTGGACTTTTTCTATATTAATATCCATCGCTTCGACGGCCAGTGCCGGTCTTTTCAGGTTGGCCGCGAGGAGGCTGAACATCCCAAGATTTGTGCCGATATCAATTAATCCGTAATCCGGGTTTTCATAAAGGATCGTTTGGATGCTATCTCCGTGTTTCCTTTCCCAAACGCCGGTTTTGATGATGGAATCTGATATTATTTCCCTGTTGTCGTGAATACAGATTGGTATTTCTCCACGCATCGTTGAATAAGGGACGCAATGGATAGGTAGGTTGAGTGGTTTTGTGAAATTGAGCACGTAATCCGGTAAATTAGCCTTATACTTTTCGAAGGTTGAAGAGGGCGGCATATACTGTCGGCCGAAATTTGTCTGTGATACTATTTTAAGTAAGAACACCTGGTTAAGCTTCGCTACGAACACAATAACCGAAATGAAGAGAATTGGGATAAAAATGAGTGAAGATTTTATAATCTTCAGAATCATTTCGTTTTTAGGGTTCGCGTTACGGATAGAAAATAAAACACGGTTTGAAATCTACGCACAAGTTATGTAAATGTTTAGACAAACGCTATGTATGACATTCAATTGTAGCCGACGAACACATACCCCTTTTTAGAAAGTTAACATTTATCAGCATATCAGCCCTGCTTTTTTGTACAATTGTTTTGCTCTTTGTTATTCCAATAGTTACCATTATTGATTCAATTGTTATGCAATCAACAGAATAGTTTTACGTGTACAATCAGACACTTAACATTTGATATTTGTGAATGTCCATCAAGTCACGTACTTTTCCTGGCTGTTACACGTAATTGCTTTTCAGAATTTGTTCTCAAGTTTTAAATTCGATGTCTATTTCTTTCTATTTCTCCTCTCCCTCTCAATCAGTCCTCCTTTCCTTCTATGTTTCGTTTTTGTTCCTTTTCTTTACTAATCTTTCTTCCCTTTCGTTTCACTCTTTAAGTCATTCTCTCCCCCTTTTCATTGTTCATTTCCTTTCTTTCTTCTTCTTGTCTCACCTTTTTACATAGTGTTTATTAGTTTTAGCATCACCCCTAAGCTGATTTTCGTCTGATCTGCTACCGACAACGTTCTAAAGAACACTCACGCATGTGGTCTTCAGACAGCGAATCGAGGATAGACACGTTGTTCTGCTGCGTATGTTAATCTCCTCTTCCGAAATTTAGACAAAAGGTGAGGTGTGGTTTTGAAAAACCAGCACACTAGGATTAGTGCGCTCTGGCCTACAAAAATGCCTGAGCAGCCCCGTCGGTATTCCCTGGTAAAGGCGCATCATGTGATCAGCAATAAATCAACCCTTTCCCAAAGTGAAGGTAAAGCCTGGGAGGGTGGATCTCCTGAGACTTAACAGAACTATACCCGAGTTCGGCAGAAACAAAGTCACTGTCGAACTGTGCCAGGTAAGTATTTTCTTCTGCGTATGTCCCCACGCCTTCAGTCCCGTTATGACAAACCAGTTCGACTTGTTATAGTCCAGGATTCAAAACTACTCGACAGAATTGCACCAAATTTTCATGGCGCATCCTTGAACTTTCCAGGTGTTACATGGATGGCCTACTACTACTACTACTACTACTACTACTACTACTACTACTACTACTACTACTACTATTAAAAATAAACGGTTATAATACTTAAATCTATACAACAGAATCGCACCAAATTTTGCATGGAAACCTTCAGTCAATAACCAACTACAACTACTACTGCTACAACTCACACTTATGAATAAAAATAGGGATGAAAAATACTAAACAGAATTAGACTAGATTTGAGATGATTTGTCATCGGAAGATCACATACTGCTTCTATTAATACTACCAATACAACTACTAATTATGTTGCTACTAATACTACTACTACTACTACTACTACAATTACTACTACTACTGCTAAGATTAAAATCAACCAACATTTATAGGTTTAAAAACAACTTGACAGAATTACAGAAAATCTGACATAGAGCATTGGTGAATCAACAGAAGTGTCATGGAGACGGATCCGGTAGTAGTAGTAGTAGTAGTAGTAGTAGTAGTAATAGTTATAGTAGTTGTAGTAGTAGTAGTAGTAGTTGTAATAGTTGATTCGTCTCCATGACACTTCTGGTGATTCATCGATGCTCTATGCCAGATTACTACTACTACTTGTAGTAGTAGTAGTAGTCACACCACACACCTGGCAATTCAAGAGGGGAGGAGGTTATCTACTACTACTACTACTACTACTACTACTACTAATAATAATAATAATCTTACTACTACTACTACTAATACCATTACGGCTATTGCTAAGAGGAACATATTAAATTTGGAACATAGATAAATTCTAATTAATTACTTTTGATCTATTTTTAGAGGAGCAAAGGGGACATAACTCTCACTCCTCTGAGAATAAATGTACTAATCGATTCAAAAGCTAACGAGCAGGAACATATATATTCGATAGAAACAGCAATCTAATGTGTTATGTTTGAGGGGTGCAAAAGAGGAATATTCCACTCTTTCAAAATAAATGTGCATATTGACGGGTCAATATACTGCCATATATACTTTTACATAAAAAAATGCAACATTTTTTTTGTAGTTTAATGTTAAGCTTGCTCTAGTTTATAACATACTAAAAGTATTGGAAAGTGTCAAATTTTGAAGAGGACTTTTTTCGGGATTACAAATGACATATTTTCGTAGATTTTCAAAACATTAGTTCAACCGCCAGCGGAGAAACCTGTCCTTTATGCCAACGGGATTTGAACACTGGTGCTTCGATAAAAGTGTGCTGTAGGTGTTAACTCTGCAAGTATCGAAAGGGGTATCAAAAGAGGTGTTGAAGCCGAAACTAGTGCTCATAAAACATGTCCGGTTGACCACATAAGCAAAAATGACAAAAAAGGATGATTCTGCTCGGAGTATTCGTGTTTCTCTGGAATGATATCACAGTAAACCGCATTGCGTTTTCTGTGGAACTGATACTACGAAAAAAGAGTATAAACGAAAAAGTTAGAGAAGGATTTGCTATGTGAAGACTGATGCATTTGCTCAAACTATCTTGGTTCATTGCAAAATAAAAAATGATGAGTGGGCCATTTCTTTTCAAGGTTGGGTCGAATATTTTGGTGGTAATCTTCTCGCTACAGACTGTGTATACCACCAGTCATGTAACGTCAACTTCCGTACAATGCGAAGAATTCCAAAACAGTTTACGTCAGTTAAATAAACCTAACAGTGAAAAAGTGGAAGACCAAAAAACAGCGATTAGGGTGAAGAATTCGAAAGGGTGTGTGTATTTCTGATGGAAAACCATGAAGGACAGATAATGATATCGGACCTTGTCGCTAAAATGGGAGAATACTTACAAGGTAGTAAATGAACGGTGTATGTAAATCAGTACCTAAAGAAAAAGCTGACTAGTTGATATGGACACTATTTATTTGTGACCGAGGGTCGTTGTGGTGTCGCAAACATTGCACATTTAGGGGAAAACCTGTGACATTCTTCGTGAATTGACCCCCGACAGACGACGAGGAAGCACAAAATGAGCAATTCTGAAAACCGCAGTGAAACTCATCAAAGCCGACAGTGGTGCCAGTGGAGGATACGTATCCAACAACGGCCGAACTGAAACTAGCGGCAGCATTAGACTTAATTCCTGCAAGTTTTCGGTTCTAGTTGCAGCATCTGTTTGTTGGGAAGGCTACATCTACAAAGGTTGCTGGCATAGAACATGCTGTCGTTCAAGCAGTGCGTCCAAGAGCTGTAATTGCACCCTTACAGCTGAGTCTCTCGGTGCAAATGCACCACTTGTACAGGTCACGCTTCTTGATCGATAGTATCTCAACCATATGATTTTCTTTATCATACCCAAATGTACAAAGGTTCCCTCGCTCCAGATGTGTTAGACGGTTACATGACCATTCTTGATAAGTCCCTGTTATTTGCTGGAGGCAACGTGTATTCTAGCACCATTATAACGTTGGATGGAAAGGGTACCTTCTATTCGATGGGCAGTATTGTATCACAATAGGGAAGCAAGTAAGTCATAGCATACTAAGAAAAAACGGCGGTCGTGAAACTTGTTTAAATGACAAAGATTGATATAATAGATTATCGTTTTTTAAAGCATGTCAACCGTGCCATTGAATTTCAGTCTCTCCCCACATCTGATGTCTGTGATCGCAGAGTCGAAGTTTTCTAGGAAATGCCCTTTCGCGTCAACCCAGACTACTCCCAGCTAGCAAGGCATGATGCACCCAATGCATAAGGAGTGCGAAAATTCGGGAAAATCAATGATACAGTTTCTCCCAATGATAGCAATGGATCCGGGAAATAAAACCTTTACCATGTTCACCCTAGAGTACCTATGCGGTCTTTCGTCAAAACACAACATGCCGACTGTCATTACCTTTGATCAACCGCTGTTTTGGAAGGCTTCTGAAGTCGTGAACGTTGTTCCAGATCGTACTACAATTAGGACTGTAGTACACAGTCTGAGCGGAAATGTAGTGCAACGAGCCTTTCGTGGCCACCTGCTGGTGGATCACAGTCAGATTTTTGTCCAAAGTAGAGGAACTTGAGCGGCTGTACATGCTGATGGAGACTGGTGAATGTGACTTGAAGTCATTGTTAGAATCAAATTGCATTGGTAAGATTTACAACAGTCTAACTCTGAAAAGAGGAATTCCAACTATGGATAAACTATCAGTACATGCTGGAAATTGCTAAGACACTTGTTGCAGCTGATCGAATGGGGTCTTGCGAACAGCATTTCAGTGCCGTCTCCGCTTGCCTGTCAATATTCTCAGCCGCTGGTCATCCAAATTATCTGAAGTCGGCTCGTTTATATCCCCAGAAGATATATGCCTTGAATAATGACAACTCTGCAGTACATCAAAAGTTCAACTCTGGGTTTCACGTAATCAGACGCAGTAGCCAATATTGGTCTGATCTTGGCTCCGATCTTATCATTGAGCAAACACTAATGCGCTGACTCAAAAGACAAGGTGGGCTCACACGGGAGAGTGGGATGTTCTAGCACCATATAACAGTTTGGGCCATGTTGTCAACTGTGTCATCCGCTTACAACCTCGCCATGCAAGAACTTACCGCAAGAAGTTACACAACAAGCGAACAACATAAGGAGTTGTCTGCCTCTCGGGGTTGATGAGATGGGTCAGCCCTCGGGAAAGAAGCAGTTTGTTATGATCTGTTGTTCCTGAATGCCTTTACGGGATGTGATTCGGTGTCCAGGGTATTTGGAATAGGAAAGACGTTGGAGTTCACACGAATCGTCAAGACAATGACAGACTGTTCAAAAGCATTGTCTCTACCAACGCAAATCCAGGATGTTATTGAAAGCAATGGTTGTAATGCAATGGTAGCTTTTTTCAAGGCGGATCAGAAGGACTCCCTGACATCCATTAGATACACTATACTCTGCAAGAAAGTTGCGAGAGCTAAGACGTTCGTCACGCCAGAAAGACTCCCACCAATGCCCTCTGCTTGTAAATTTCATTATTTCCGGACTTAGTACCATGTTATTGGGTAGATAGAATGCAGTGATATAATGGTGTCGTCTCAGTAGGGGTAGAAGAATACAAACTTGTTCCAGTGATGACAGACAAAAGCCCTGCTCAAGATGCACTGATTACGATAATTCATTGCAACTGTCCGGAAAGAATTCAAACCCCTATATACTATTCATGGACTAGAATGTACCAGGGCATGTGGACATTGCCAAAACGGAAATTGTGACAATACGAAAAATGATCCAGTGGAAGATGATGATGAGGAGTGAAAAGTTTTAAAAAAGTACTGTGACGTAAGTGAATCAGGGTGGATTCAACCAGGGCGTAGGGATACCCCTTGATATAGTAGTAGGATTTATTTGGTATTCATGTGAACGATTGACCCTGCAAACCTGGGTAAAAATCCAAGATGTATTGATTTATCATGAAAACTGACCGAGTTAGGGCTTCACATGTAAACGTAAACCCAACAAGTCATATTCGAAATTTGACACTTTCCCATTCCCATTGTCTAACTTTGTAGACTAGAGCTAACTTAGCACAAAACCACAAAAAACAAAATGTTGAAATTTTGGGGGTCAATCAGTATATTGACCCGTCTAATATAAATGTTACACTTTAGTCTTAATTATACTTTTTCATCTGCTCTTATTCCAAGCATCCCGGGTAATGTGGGTAACCCTGCTAGTTTAAAATAAAACAAAAACAGTTATCGATTATAATATAAAATCTAAATCTCCTTTATTAGCGATAAAAATGGCGGTAGTTGACCAAAAATAATTTTAATAATTAACTCCGCATTTTAAGAGACATAATCTCATTCGTCGAAGGGGCAACTAGGTAGGGAATAGTAATAAAATGAAAGACATTAATCCGTTGGGATGATCGAGTGGAAAAATATAACTATAAAACCGTTCGTACAACGTAAATGCATGCAATTAGTCTGTTGATCTCCCCTGAGAAGGAAACACAGACGTTTCTGTGCAGCATATTTTCCATAAGTATGTTTTATACTATATATATATATATATATATATATATATATATATATATATATATATATATATATATATAGCCATCATAGCTCATTAAACGCATTTGCTCAGACTACCTCATGATTTCATCTATCATAGCAAAGAATAAACACAAAAATTCTACCAAACCCACTATCCTATGAAACTCATTAAATAAGTTATTAAAAGACAGTATTCTTACTAAGACAACAACTCCTTAAATATATTTAAAAACTACACATTCACATGATCTTCACTCATGGTCAACGTATGTATAATATTAGCCACGTGCTAATTAGACGTTTTAAGAGTCTTCAATTAGACCCTGGAAACAATTCTATCGTTAAGAAACCACCCATTATATCTAAAAGACATCCGCCTTATTTATTAACAATGCTAATCAGATTGCAAAAATCATTTACACAGTACTGCATTCCTTCTTCACAGTCTAAAATACATGCATCAAAATACCCTTCCACATATGAAAGCAAACAAAAAAACAAAACGAATTTTAAAACTAAACCACACAAATTAGGTCTGAATTCCGTTTTTAACATGTATTATTTGTTTAGGGATAAAGAAGGAATTCATTTTGGAATGGAATTAGCTGAAGGAATTATTTCCTCTTAAATGTAATTCACACCACGCGCATACGTTGGCTTAAGAAAAGACAACGGGTTTCTTTGCCATTCCGTAGAAATATTGCGTTGAGATAAAGAATGAACTCAGTTAATAATATCCAGTTTTCATAAAAGTTTCATATCGATTCAATTTTTATCAAATATTTTCTGCAGCTTTCCGACAAATTTCGTTGTGTGAACGCATTAAGAATGTTTGCTATGATCCTTCCTGTTAACCACTACGTTCACATCTCGGTGGCAATTCCCCAGCTCAAATATCACGGCCTTCAATGGATTCAAGACTCACTGAACTGCAGCTAAGGATTCCGAATTTTTTTAACCGGTGCAAGTCATCATAATGCAGTCCACCCTGTTTCAAAATTACGGTGTTTTCCATTCATCCATTTTCTAAAATCACACTCATTTAATGGATGTTGTTTAATATTAGAATATGGTTTAGTATCATTATATCTTTATTTCAATCTTCTCAAGAGGGCATAACATTTGTGCAAATCTGTTCTGGGACGGGTATTTCTCTTGTATATATATATATATATATATATATATAAGCTGTGTTATAAAATTCATAATGATTAGTTTAGGAGTGAATCCATACAAATAAAGAAAGATATACCCATACCTAACTTTATATTTACTCTTTCATGAACACCTGGTTCTACAATGTGGTTTGTGAAAGCACTTGACGCCTACATGCAGTTAATTAACAAACAATATCTATATTTGTCGAGTGGTAAGTTTTATTAGTGTGCTAGATATGACTCTAGCTTGAATTGTCAGCTTTAATTTGTGCGCCTTTTCACATAAATGTTACGCTTTATTGGCAAACATTTATAAAGATGAATATAGAATTGATTCATTTATATTTTACTACATTTGTTCTTAGTGACTATGGTCATTTGCCTTTTTTAGGATGACAAAATATGCCATAAATAAAGAAATCGATGAAAATAGAAAAAATAGCATTACTTTCAGAGTTAGGAGTAAATTGTCTCACTTGTCGATATATATATATATATATATATATATATATATATATATATATATATATATATATATATATGTGTGTGTATGTTTGTGTGTGTGTTTTACAAAAAATATATATTTAGTCTTTATAATGTCTGAAATGTTTCCAATTGTTTTACCTAAATGAAGCTGTATTACAGAGTTCAAAGCATATATATCTTATATTTGCATTCCACGGGGAATTAATCCGAAATCATAATTTTCATTGGTTTTGACAACTTCTTTATTTTTGTACTTCGACTAAATTTTTTTTTACATCTCTCATTTTACACACACAAGTGATTTATTCAAATTTAATATCTATTCTCATCTTTTACGAGCGTCTTGCAAAAATCGAATAAGTGTATCTTTTATTAATTCGTTTAATTTTGTCAATATTCAGACGGTTGTAGTATATATTGTTGAATAGCGAAAAAGAATGTCATAACAGAAACGGCAGAAGGGAAAATACGGTTAACATTCAGGTTGATTTCTGATAAACATTCGGCAAACTGAAGTATATAAAGGCAACACACTCACTTGGGAAAAAGGTGACCACTTCAGAAAATGTAAACATTGTCAAGTGCCGGGAGCTCAAATTAGTTTTACCCAATGAGCTATGCCTTAAAGCTATAATAGCAGTTGGCGATATCCTTACAAACAAGCTCAACCCAAGAAAGGGAGCTTTATATAGTCATCCACATAAGACTGTTTCTCTGTATCACTCTATCTGAATGGGCATCTGCTGTAGATGCCACACTCCTCTACGACCCGAAGGAGCCTTCGTCGTTCACCTCGGGACGATGGAACACTGGGACCAACCCCGACTTGGCCTTCTTTAAGAACCTCCCGCACCAAGCATTGCCGGAGAGACGCATCCTGACCCGTTTCCTTCACTCACAACATCGTCCATCGCTGATCACAACACCATCCTTGATCCAGCCAATAGGGGGAAGACCAGTCCGGAGATGGAACTTCCGCAAAGCGGATTGGCAAGGCTACAAGAAGGAGGTCGAAACATCAGTTAAGGCTCTACCAACACCTCGAGACGACAACACCGACGATGCTTATGAAGCCTACACAGAGATGCTGTTAAAGGCTGCGAAGAAACACATTCCCCGTGGACGACGTACCAACTATATCCCTTGCTGGGACGAGGAATGCGAAGATCTATTGCGCCGCCACTCTGACTCCACAAATAGTGAGGAGAGAGCAGCAGCAGCTACCAGCCTTCTGGATAGACTAAACACCAAGCGCAAAGAGAGATGGGAAGAAACCGTGGAGATGATCGACTTCACTCACTCGAGCCGGAGAGCCTGGCAGACCATCAACAAGCTCACTGGTCGTGCAAGTAAACCATCTCCTTGCCCAATCACTGCCAATTCCATCGCAGCACAGCTCATGAAGAATGGTAGCTTCCCAGATGCGGACAAGTACTTCACAAGAGACACCACAACCAAACTGAGGGATCTCCACATCTCACCGAGTGCCGACGCTGACCTCTCGGGTGAGTTTACGATGAGAGAGATGGAAGTAGCCACCAAACGCCTGAAGTCGAATAAAGCTCCAGGACCTGATAACATCCACCCAGAGTTTGTCATCCACCAAGGACGGAAAGCAACAGAATGGCTACGCCTACTCTACACCGTGTGCTACAGAACAAGCCGCTCGATGACCCCAAAAGCTACCGCCCGATCTTGCTTCTCTGTGTCCCATACAAACTCTTGGAACGGCTACTATATGCGCGCCTCGAACCGGTTGTGGAAACCATACTACCTAAGGAACAAGCCGGCTTCCGTCGTGGCAAGTCAACAACAGACCAAGTCGCCTTGCTAACCCAGGACATCGAGAGCGCCTTCCAGAGAGGTGAAAAAGCCGGCACTGTCCTACTTGACCTCACGGCTGCATACGACACCATCTGGTTACGTGGACTCCATGTTAAGCTGCTGCAAACCATTCCAGATCGACACCTGGTGAGTTTCATCATGAAGATGCTGAGTAATCGTAGCTTCTCCCTCCACACCAGCGACGGCCAACGCAGCAGACTACGGAGACTAAAGAACGGCGTCCCGCAAGGCTCGGTTTTGTCCCCGATGCTCTTCAACATATATATCTACGACATACCGACAACAACAGCCAAAAAATACGGGTACGCCGACGACCTAGCCATCCTACAGACGGGAAAAAAATGGGAGACTATCGAGGCTGGGCTCACTGCGGACATGACGACCTTGTCCAGGTACCTCAAGAACTGGCGGCTGAAACTCAGTGTGGGCAAGACCATGTCCGCGGTATTCCACCTCAACAACCGCGAGGCCAAACGCAAGCTTAAAGTGATGGTCAACAACACCGCCCTCCTGTTCGACGCCACCCCGACGTACCTTGGCGTGAAACTCGACCGCTCACTGACATACCGTCAACATATCGAAAAGGTGACAGCAAAGGTGACATCACGTGCTGCACTGATTCGTCGTCTGGCCGGTACTACATGGGGAGCTGCAACCAAGACCCTGCGGATATCCACCCAAGCACTGGTTTTCTCAGCGGCCGAGTACTGCGCCCCGGTTTGGTGCCGAAGTACCCACACCAAGAAAGTGGACGCAGCTCTAAACACCGCTATGCGCACAGTCTCTGGGACACTCCGCGCCACGCCGGCGAACCAACTACCGATACTCTCCGGTATTGCCCCACCCGCTATCCGACGAGAAGCGACTGTCCTGGCACTGTCACGCAAGGCCAAGATCGACAAGAGACATCTGCTCCATGACATCATGAGCAAACCTCCTCCACCAGTACGCCTCAAATCACGCTACGCACTCTCCCAGCACGCGCATCAGCTTCTGGAAACCGTCCCAGACACCACCTCAAAGCAGATGTGGACCAAGAACCGCTGGAGGGAAGATTGGCAGCAAGCTGACCAACACCGACTGCACATGTTCATCACCGACCCAGACGTCATACCAGGGGCTGAGCTGCCACGAAGGCAATGGACCAATCTGAACCGCCTGAGAACTGTGTGGGCCGTTTTTCTGCCACAATGAGAGACTGGGGTCTGAGAGAGGGTGCTGCCTGTGAATGTGGCCACCCAGAACAGACAGTTACACACGTCATAGAGGAATGCCCGCTGTTCAAACCACCCAATGGCGAGCAGGGCATAGCGGACCTTGATGACGAGACGAGAACCTGGCTTGCCAAGACCGAGCTGCAGCTTTGAGGGAGCTGGCACAAGAAAGAAGAAGAAGAAGATGTATCACAGCTCTTCAGTGCGGCTAGATCAGCTAGTGCCTCAAGCCGGGATTGACACACATCTGTCGAGCTGACAATTGGTGCCTCTACCCCTGCGCTATCATACGACACTGAGTCATCTACTGAGAGACTTTCGAAGAGACTTCAAGCCGAGATCAACAGTCGACTGTTTTTTAAAATTCATTTTTGAAAGTCGTCGCTTTTAAAAGATAGCTTTGGCAACAGGTCAGGAGTAAGTGAAAGCTTAATGCTTATATAAACACTATTCGCATCGAAAAGTGCCCAATTCGTTTTTTTTTCAGAGAATATTGCATTATCGTTAATGGTAGCTGAGGAGTTCACTTAGACGGTGCTAAACTGGCAAAGGGTTTGGGCAATACACACAAAACAAAAACTAAATTAATATCAGGGAAAAGGCAGAAACGTCGAAATGGATTCGAACCTGGAACTAGATGAATCGAAATGAGTTCTAACCGTCTGAGCCATTGAGACAAGTAGTCAGTCAGAACTAGGCTAGCATAATACATTAAGAAGGACATTTTATCTACGTTTTAAATATCAATTTAATGACCAGACACGATTATAACAGAATCCTTTTTTCCTTAATATATATCTACGTGTCAATAAATTTGTCTTTATCGCAAATTGTAGATTGAGATTTAAAAAAAATATTGTATAGGGTTTACGTGCAACACTATTTTGTTACTAGATCTAGTCAAATCTTGATAATGAAAAAGTTTGTATTCAGTATATATATATATATATATATATATATATATATATATATATATATATATATATATATATATATATATATATATATATATATATATATAATAACGAATTTAAATACAGGAAAAAGTCATGAAGAAACGATAGATTTTACCGGTTTCGTCTAGATCAACGAACGTTCTCAGAAAAAGAGAAGATTTTAAATTAATTCGATAACGGTAAAAACATAGGAAAAAGAAGAACGGACAGAGAGACGTCATTGGCGCGCGTTAGAAAAATTAGAAAAAATTAGTAATAAAACGCGCGTAGGGAGAGAGAAAACGGGGGGAAGGAGAAAAAAGAAAAGTAATGGAAAATATATGGATGAAGTGTAGTAAAAAAGAAACGTTTCTTTAACCAGGATCGCAGTGGCGCAATATATTGCAGTGTTTTAGTGCGGTTTTTGCCAGATGTTTGCTTAAAGAATAGGATCCGAGTCTGAGGGTTATCTTAGATGGTGATGAGAAAAATATTATAGCGCTTTCGATGCATCTTCTACGTGGGAGAGAGTATTCGGTCTTGAGGAAGATGCAGTTTTAAGAATCAATATTGTGGGTAAAAGTGTTTCTGTGTATAACATGTTGTGTTTGAGGTCTTGTTTGTGTTCATAAATCCGGGTTTTATATTTTTGGTAGTTTCACCAATATAAAACATCGGACTTGCGGCACATTTAATTTTGTAAATGCCGGCTAGAAAAGAAGTGTCCTTAGGAGATAATTTGGGACGGGGTTTGGTGTTGAGTAAATCCTTAATTGTTTTAGAGGTTGATATTAATATTTTTATGTCAGATTCTAATTGCTTTTGTAAGGGAATAGATATGGGATTATTGGGGAGAACTATGTAGGATTTATTTTTATCAGTTATGTCGGTGTTATGAGGGGAAGATTTTATGTTGTTAGTCTTTTTTGTTGTGGATATTAAAGGCTTTGCGTTTAGCGTTTTGGATGACAAATTGAGGATATTTAAAGTGTTCTCGATATAGATTTCTTCATTGCGGAAGTAAGCGGGGCTACAAATTCTAAGAACTCTAAGGAACGAGCCTATGATCATTTCGGATTTTATTTTGTTGTTGTGGTCAGAAAACAATCATTTTTATTGGTAAGTTTTCTAAAGACTGAGAGATTTAGGCCGTTTGGGGTGTTGTGCAGAGTGATATTAAGGAAGTTGAGGATGTGATTACTTTCTAATTCTGAGGTTAAGGAAATGGTGTTTTCAATGTTATTAAGTTTGTCAACTATATCAGGGAGATTAATATGATGTGCGTAAATAATCATCGATTTATCTAAAGTAGTGAGAGTTTTTTGGGGGGTTCCTACCCCCCAAAAAACTCTCACTACTCTCACTTGATTTGAATGGACCGTTCTTTAAAAATTCGAGGAAAAGACTGACACGGACTCCCCGAGAAGGGAACTCATGGGTAAACCACATTTTTTTTCTATAATTTGTCGTTATAGAAAAATGGCAGTGCTGTGTGATTAAATAGCATAATTTAATAATATAGATGATAGGGAGGGGGAGCTTAATTTTGGACTTAATGAGATGAATTTTGAGACATCTAAGGGATTTGGCTCTAGGTACGTTAGTATAAAAAAAATAATATCTTAACTGGCCATGGTGAGGTTATTCATATTGATGTGTTGGAGTCTTTGTAGCAGATATCTGGATTTTTTTTTATATGGGCTGGACTAATAGAACCGAAGAGGAGAGGGTGAGCATTTCGGCTAATTTTTTTTTTTTTTACTTTTTAGGATTTTAAAGTTTTAGCTTTTAGACTTTAATTTTAATTTTTTAGTTTTTAATTTTTAATTCTTCGACGCAACAGACGAAGAGAAGGTGATCAGAGGTCAAGGTGACCTCGACGAGAAAAAAACTACTTTTAATTGCCCACTACGAAGGCATCGGCAAAGGTTGCGGGTGGAAATGTCGACTTAGCAAAAACAATAAACATGAAAAAAAAGCAGAGGATCGACATATCGTAAAAAAAGTCATACAACGCGCGAGCTGCCATTTTCCAAGGAGGCAAACAAAAAGAGGCTACAAATAGTTCGGTAAAGGAGACAATTATGGTCCTCTTTGTTTGGATTTTAAACCGACGGTACCAGTGTTCTTTTCATCTTCTGTAATACACACACACATACACACACACACACACACACACACACAGAAACACACACACACACACACACACACACACACACACATATATATATATATATATATATATATATATATGTGATAATAATGGACCTCTTCGTTAGACTTACCATCAATCTGGAGAAGTTAATGATCACCACTCGATCAGAACTCCAGTATGTGGAACATAACATAAATAGGGCGACAAAGTGTAATTGACTCATTTTCATACCTTGGGATTACTTTTCCCTGAGATTGCTGCCTTGTCTTTGAAATAATTCTAAGATTCGAAAAAGCAAGAAAAAGCTCATGCGGTAAGGCAGAACCATTACCTTCAAAACAAAGCTTAGTATGTATGAGTTGTGCGTATTGTCTGTTCCCCTGTATTCTTCAGAGACATGGACTGTATATCGCCAACACATTAAGGTCCTGGAGTTGTTTCTACCAAATGTGCCTCAAAGAGATCCTACATATTAAGTGGCAATCGTTTTCAGCTAACACGGATGTTCTACAGCAAGCTGGAGTGATGAGTGATAAGTGTATCTTATACGTAGTCAGATGCGCTGGGCAAAGCAACTACTTAGGATGGAAGATTACAGGCTCCCTAAAAAACTGTGAATTAGGTAACTGCAGTATGGCAAACGTCCGAGACACACACCTAAGATACGCTTTAAGAATGTAGTCAAACTCAACTTAAAACGCTGGATATGAATGCGAAGATGTGGGAGAGGATGTCCTTGAAACGATTGGTCTATGATTGTAGCGGAAGAATTGAATCAAATCGAATAGAGTACTTTACGGAAGCACTCAGTGCTCAACGTCCCAGAAACATTTCAACCTGACCAGGTGAGTAGTTTAAGGGGCAAAACTTATCTGTCAAGGGCCAGACTAATGAGATCTCATGTCAGAAGCAAACTAAACAAGTTTCAAATAGGAGTTAAATATAGTAATGTACAAACGGAAACCAGTGGTCTCGTATGTCATATCTGTAGAAAGAATTGTAAAAATAAGTAGGGGCTGCCCAGCCTTCTGCGTGACCACAGCCGTACATTGTAATCTTGTAGAGATGGCCTTCTGTAAAAAAGTTGCCAATCCCCATATATATGCGTGTATGCATATATATATATATATATATATATATATATATATATATATATATATATATATATGTATATATATACATATATGTATACATATATATATATATATATATATATATATATATATATATATACATATACATATATATATATATATATACATATGGCATCTAACGTTGTGTCGTGGCCTTTCCTCTAGCGCTTTCGGTCTCTCGACCGTCTTCAGGAGCCTGTGTCTTATTGTTATTAAGAGTCGTATTAAAGTTTTATTAGTTATATATCTATCAATTTACATATGTATATATATATATATATATATATATATATATGTATATATGTATATATATATGAAGCAATCCAACAAAAGATATAAGCGTCAACTAATATCTTATAATTAGTGAAACATCCGGATAAAAAAACTGAAGCTCAATATACTGGATAGAGCATTAATATTATAATATAAAATGAAGTAATAAAATAAGGTGTCAATCAAATTTTATTAGAATTCAAAGTTCATGCAAAGCATCCTTAAGTCCTTAGCTCATGAGTTTTCAAAGACACAACTAATTTGCACCATAATTCTAGACCTAACAATTCTAATATCCATCCTCTACCTCAGCAAACCGGTAATGAGTTCCCAATGGAAGGTAACGATAACAATAATATACAATCAATCAACCAACCTAATCCACATCATATAAATACAGTAAATAGAAATAGACCTGTGAATAGGAATATAAATGGCGCGGGAATAAGGGTAAATCCTAGGGTACACACATATATTGGGGCCACAGCAAATTTAATTAAATCCCGCATTTCCATGCATAACTACTCCTTCAATAACGATGTCGGTAACAACAGAACATCCCTGACCACTTTAGTTAAAAATTTAAGATCAAATAATATTCCACACAATATAAAATGGTCTATCTTAAAAAAATCAAACTCCTACAGCCCAGGATCCAGATCTTGTGGTCTATGCAACTCTGAAGCTGTAATGATAGCTACTGCACCTAAACATTTAAATCTGATAAATTCTAGGAGTGAATTAGTCTCCAAATGTCGACACAGAAGGAAATTCAAATATGCTATATGGAAACCACCACCAGTTTTGCCGTAGCTGTTTGGGCGAGCAATGAAACCGGGGGTGTCCAGACTTCGAGATGGGTCCTTTTTGATTTTTAATCTTTTTTGCCTAAGGGATTTAGACTCCGAGGTTGTAAGGGTTTATACACCTAAATTTTCAGTTTCTAAATGTATACACCTAAATTTTCAGTTTCTAAATATATTTACAATATCTTTACAATATCTTTACAACCTCTTAATTGGGAAATATTAAACCTTAAACCTTGAATATATTTACAACTTCTAGATTAGGAAAAATTAAGCCCTAATTTGGATTGGACTTCTTGATTGAACAAACCTAACCTTAAATTAAACTTCCTAATCTGATAAAATTAAATCTTAAATTAAATTAAACTAACCTTAAATTAAACTTCCTAATCTGATAAAATTAAATCTTAAATTAAATTATTAAATTATTAAGTTCTAATTATTTAGATAACTTCGTAATTGGGAAAATTAAATCTTAATTGGGAAAAATTAAACCTTAGGGCAGGTTAAACTTTTTAATTGGGGAATGTCAGGCCTTGAGTTGGAATTCCTGGGCTGATGGGATTGAATCTTAAATTAAACTACTAATAATTTCTAGCCTGTTAAAATTAAATCTTAAAAATTAAATCTTGAATTAAACTATAAAATTATTGGAATTTAATAACTTCGTAATTTTTAACTTCATAAATATTCTAAATTACTTGATGGGGCTAGATTTGTGAAGTCGGTTTTTTACTGTAAGCCAGATTTTAAGTAATACTTTTGGATGGGTACGTGATCACATGACTTGACCTAATTTTCCTAACTCCCTTTTAGCTTTCTTTTAACTTCTTAGCTCCTTCCCCTTTGACATAGAATAAGCTTACTGACCCAGACAGTGAAAACCTAATTTGGGTGGGATGGATGGCGGGGTTGTATGTTGCTGTCTTTTCTTGAACCTGTCAAACAGGAAGCAGGACAGACATTATTTTGAACCCGTTGAAGTCATTCTGAGATGTAGACAATTTAATATCGCCTTCTGTTCGTTAGGGATTTGTCATGTCTGGAGAGAAGATCACTTATATATTTTTCGCTCTTCTGGCTAGATGTGATGGGAGTCCGTCTTATTTTGCTCAATTCGGATTTAGCGGGTTTTCTAATTAAACAACGAATTTGGATTTGATTAGAGTTGCACATGTTGGGATCTCGGAACTTTGATTGGACTTTTTGTATTATTTTGATTGATTTATTTATCATTAACATTGAATATGGACACATTTCGCGACTGGATAACTTTGCCGGCCCCTTCAATTTCACATATTTGGACTGCTGTTTGTATCTTGGAGTAATGTCCTTCCTGATTATGCTTCTCAACTTGTATGACCTGGATGGACTGTATGGATTCAACAAAAGTATGTTTTTGGATTGATATGTTTGATGTTATGTATTTTTATATATTTGTGTATATAATTTTTTATATATTTTCAAAGCGTAATTTTATTGCCTGTAGTAGTATAACTGCGGTAATGGTCCTCTGAAGAGAAGAATTATCTTTGAAAACTCATGAGCTAAGGACTTAAGGATGCTTTGCATGAACTTTGAATTCTAATAAAATTTGATTGACACCTTATTTTATTACTTCATTTTATATTATAATATATATATATATATATATATATATATATATATATATATATATATATATATATATCTTTATTCATTTTTTATTTTTTTTATTTCCATTATTATTATTATTATTATTATTATTATTATTATTATTATTATTATTATTATTATTATTATTATTATTATTATTATTAATATTTAAAGACAGACAGGGCGTTAGTACCGGTGGTGAATGCTATTTTATTAATTGTGGGGTGTAATCTTTGATGTGTAGGGTTTCGCAGATTTTAATCTGTTGGTGCAGTTGTTTTTATGCATGATCTTAGTATTAGTTGTTAATATTTGTCTTAGTTCGGTTGATTGTATGATTTTTATGTGTTGTAATGTGTCGCTGGATGGCACTAGTATCATCTAAGTGATGCGTAAGGCGTCGGGAGAGGGTTGTAGTTGTATGGCCAATATAAGTACTGGTTTTGTCTGTTTGGGTCTTGGGGAAACATTCATATATATATATATATATATATATATATATATATATATATATATATATATATATACATATCAAGCTTTTAAATAGAATAAACGGAGTCATAGCGAGTCAAGGCTGCCAAACTTCTGAAGGCAAATAACTAGATCTACATTACCAAACCGGATAAGGGTGCCGGTGTAGTCATTCGTAATACTAATGACTACACTGATAACATGTTGAGCATTTTAAGTGATACAACAAAATTTTAAAAGCTTGGTGACGTGTCATTTGACAATACCTTAAGTACTGAAGTAAAGCTTCAAAAACGTTTTCTTGAGTTACATAGAAATGCATTTATTAATAATAATACGTATGACATGATCCGCCCTGTGGGTTCCCAACGACCCAGAATGTACGGGCTACCTAAGATTCACATTGAGACCCATTCTGTCGATGATTGGTTCTCCTCAGCATGAGTTGACCAAATGGCTTGCATACATTCTTGATCTTGCCTTACAGAGGTTTTCAGTTAATTGTATTGCCGATTCTTTCCGTTTCGCTTCATATATTCGCGATTTGGAATGTGATTCGCAAACACACTTTGAAGTTAGAAGTTTGAATTCATTTGACGTTACTATCCCATTCACTAATGTACCCCTGAATAAAACCATTGAAATATGTGCTGACATGCTTTATCATAGCACATTAACCCCTATGTCTATATAAACATACCTACTTACATATATAGACATGTTCATACAGCACATACATAAATACACACAGTGACATATAAATATGCCCATTAACCTACGCATACGTACACACTAAATAAATACAAAAATAAAACATGCAACTTTTACACCTGTATAAACATACCCATACACATAGATAGTAGTTCAAGTATCCATATACATACGTACGCATACATCTGGACTCATTTGAGCCATATTTGCCTACATTTATTCAACATAACACACATACACGCATTTATACATACATACATACATACATACATACATACATACATACATACATACATATACACACATATATATACACAAATATATATATATGCATACATACATATATACACGCACATACCGATAAATACACACCCATACACATACATACATGCATACATGCACACACATACATACACACATACACATATATATATATATATATATATATATATAAAGTATAAAGGTATACTCAAAAAAGAATAAAAGGGAAATACCAGCAGAGTGCTCAATTAAATTAAATTAAGAGCGTAATATTTTTATTTTTAAATACAGATTTTAATCAGACATGGACCAGTGGTTTCTGACAAGAAAAGTGTTTTAAATTCCCTATTCCGTCTTCTTCAGCATAGTCTGAAATAGTAAATGATGGAATTTCTTCAAAAAACATTTTAAAATTTTATTTTTCAAATTTTCATATTATATATTGATTTTTTATTTATATATTGATTTTTGATTGATTATTGATATTTTATATTTATATATTGATTTTTTATTTATACTTGCATACATTTGTGTGTGTATAAATATGTATATATATATATGTGTATATATATATATATATATATATATATATATATATATGTATATGCATATGTATGTGTGTGTGTGCACATACGTGTGCGTATGCATATATTTATTCTTTGAATTTTTTTATATATTGATTATATATTGATTTTTTATTGATTTTTTTATTTATATATTTATTTATTTATATATTGATTTTTTGATTTCTTATTTATATATTGATTTTATTTATATATCGAATTTTTTATTTATATAGGGTTTTTTATTTATTTATATATTGATTTTTTTGTATTTATGTATTGATATTTTAATTATATATTGATTTTTTATTTTTTATTTATATTTTATTTATTTATATATTGATTCTTTATTTATATATTTTTATTTTTTATTTATATATTTATTTATTTTTAATTATATTTATATATTTTTACTTTAATTTGACATTTATTAATTGAAACCATCGTGATTTATATATATACATATATATATATTTTATATAACAATAAATAGTTACCTCCCCTGCTTAGATAATTTAATTAATTAGAGTTACGTTCCTTATACTATGCTCTAAATATAAATATAAATTTTTATTTACTCTTAATTAATAAATTTTTTTATTATTATAAATTTAATTTCATTTTAATTTATTTTCCCTTCCTTCTTTCCTTCTTTCTTTCTTTCTTTCTCTCTTTTCTTTCTTTTCTTCTTTCTTCTTTTCTTTCTCTCTGGTTCTTTACTTCTAAATATAGAATCTCTTACTTAACGGTTATTTTTCTGACCTAGCGTCTGGCCGGCCTCTCATTTCAAATTCTGTGTCCAGAGCGTTTTATAACGGTTATAAATGTTTTTTGAAGAAATTCCATCATTTACTATTTCAGACTATGCTGAAGAAGACGGAATAGGGAATTTAAAACCCTTTTCTTGTCAGAAACCACTGGTCCATGTCTGATTAAAATCTGTATTTAAAAATATATATATATATATATATATATATATATATATATATATATACACCACTACATATGCATATATACATACCGTTATATATGCATATATAATATATATACACATAAACACATGTATATACATATATACACTATTACTGATACATGCACATATACATACACGCATAACATAAAGATACATAAAATTATTATATATGCACGCAGACACATACACACACATACAATGTGTATACAGACATTTGTATACATGCACACACACATATGTACACAAATATCGATATTTCTATAATTAAAACTAAAGTGATTATATCATTCATTACTTCTTCTGTCTATCTCAGTTCAATTTGCTTAAATTTATACCTGCTCTAGTATAAATACAAGAAACTTACAAGATAAGTACCATAAAACAAGCAAACTAATTAAATACAGCGTATGTATTGTAATAGTTAATTATATAAACAAGTGATAACAAAATCATATCATTATAGGGTGAAGTGTCGTGATTTCGGATAATATAGATTACTTAAGTTCAAAAATATAAAGACATCAGAATTTATGAAAACAAATAAATAAATAAATTAAAAATAAATAAATAAATAAAAATAAATAATGAATAAAGAAGAATAAAAAATTTAGTAGGCCTTATACTAACAATGAAGTAAAATTCAATAAAGTCCAAGAAATAATTAAATTACAATGTGACTTAATAGTGGTTATTCGTAATCTAAAGTCTTCTTAGTGTGTGTTCCTTGAAATGTTTAAACTCTTTTCTTGTCTGACGTTGAGTAATTTTTCCCTGTCTTTAAATTTTACAATTTCAAGTTTCTCACCTAGACATTGATTTTCTGTTAACGGCATATCAATTCGTTTGCAGCATTTAATGCAGAAAAAAATACCAATTAAAAATGATTTATTGTATACAATTATTTGAATGAAAATAGCTATTTTTACCCTAACTAGGGGAGTTAGCATTTATGAGTTTCCTAACAGAATCTAGTGGATTAATGAATACATTAGATCGGATAGGGTTTGAACTCGAAACCTCCGATTTCATTTGCCGCGGCAGTATCTATCTAGCCAATCACACACTTCCGATAATAATGATAATAAAAATAATAATAACAGCAATAATAGTACTACTACTATTATTAGTGAGAACTTCTAGTGAGTTCAAATAATAATAATAATCAGTAAGTAATCTCTGATGATGACCTGTGTGAGAACTCCTAGTGAGTTACAAATAATAATAATAATAATAATAATAATAATAATAATAATACAATGATAGAAACAACCGAAATATTTAGGAAAATCCTCGAATGCGGAAACCAACCAAACATAAACTTCGAATGCTAACCAGCCGCACGAAATTTGAAATAGGAATAAAACAGAGGCATAGAAAAATCAGACGAGCCCAAAGAAACTAAAACAGCCAAAAATCCCATAAATGCCCCCCCCCCTCCTGCAAAAACACAAATAAAAAAGTCATAGCCCAAGTTTCGGCTGGCACAACAGAAGATAGTAATGAAGGGGCAAGAAGGATGGAAAGACCAAGGAAAGAGAGCACCAAACAACCCTCTACTGGAAGGGTGAGAAACTTGAAGAGGTTTATTGTTACTCAAACCCAGAAAAGAGTAGTAAACGACTGTTTTGTTAGAGCAAAATAATTTGCAACGATTATTGAAAGAGGCGGGGGGGGGGAGGCTAGACGTTGGGGGAGACATTTCTTTCACTCAGACTCCAGGGAACACTACTTTTTATTGCCAGTGAGAAATCACTGATAAAGACTCTTTGTGGTTAAATAACATTTTAAAACAAGCATAAAATTGAAAAAGAAATCGGAATACATAAAGGTGACAGTAGTGCCCATTAATATTGGAGAACCCATACTAATTCGACGAAATCGCCTGTTTCGAGTTCAAATCTTATCAGATCTCTTTTGCTCCAATGAGCACATTAATACTCTTGGAAAAGTACGAACAAGCAATGCCCCCATCTACCGGTATGAACATGCGTTAAATACATCAAATACAATGAATACAGTGGTATTCGGTGTTTCGGCATTATCAAAGGGGTGATATGCCGTTAAGTAAACAATGCGAACAACCAATGCATAGTTTACAATTCGGAAAAAGGTTATCATGCCGTTAAACAGAACACCTATAATAAACTATCCTATAACGATTCCAAGTGGCCGATGTTTACAAAAAACTAAATATTGAAAGAAAAAATTGAAAAAGAGACTTGTTGCAACTTTATCTCCAAAGTAAAATCATCCGATGCTATTGAGCAACTCGATGGCGTACTATATTCATAAATAATTCAAATAAAATAATGATCGTATTTTTAGCCCCACCCCTTACCCTCTATCTCTGATTCTCGCTTCGACCTCTACGCTAATTATTTCCTATGACCTCTAACGGTGATTCGATTACAGTTACTGCCAATACGACCTTCCATATCGCGAGAAGGAAGATCGCAACTACTAATACTTCCCCGTGAAAACAACCCCTGTGCATCCGTACTTCAAGCATAATGGTAGTACTAAACTGGGTTTACCGTTCGACAAACAAACCTACCCCGTTCGGTTGGGATTCTCAGGTTAGAAGAAAACAACAAGTTTAAATCATCGACAGGGCGTTACTGTGCTTACGGGACACTCAGAATTCCATTCAATCGGCGGGGAGGCCCATTCAGGTGGATGTCAGTCACGTGGAATTTCAGATTCCCAGAGGTACCCTAACAGGTGATTTATATCGAGGACAAGAGCTCTCTCTTTCCCGCTCTCTCTCTCTCCTTCTCTCTCTCTCTCTCTATATATATATATATATATATACATATAGTTGTGTATATATATATATATATATATATATATATATATATATATATATATATATATATATATATATACATATATATACATACATACGTACATATATATATATATGTGTGTGTGTGTGTGTGTGTGTGTGTGAGAGAGAGAGAGAGAGAGAGTGAGACCTCCTTCCAGTCTCAAAACAATGAAAACTAACTGTAAAGGTTGCTGCACGCGGTCTATAGTGAAACAAGCGTTGCGCAATATTATGGCAAGTAAGCTATACAGTAACATTTGTGTTTAATCTCCCAAGTAAATCCTCCGGTTAAATTCGTAAGCTATGCACTGTTGTAGAAACAGAAATTACAATTATTTTACCATAAAAATGTATATATGAAAGAATATATATATATATATATATATATATATATATATATATATATATATATATATACATATATATATATGCCCTCCACCAAAAGTGACGTAAAATAAATTATGCTTCGCCAATTTTCGCACTCGCTATTTATCTAGATATCATAGAATGACATAAGTAATTTAATTTTTCACTAATAATTAATTTTTATAATTTCTGATGACAAAAAAAAACACCGTTGACTTTTTATTATACACTTAAAGATTTCATTCCGACTTCATTTACAGAAGTGATGTTTGACATGTTTCCCCTCATAACTTAGAATTGGTGTCGTCTTTTTTGACAAAGGTACTTTATTATTTACTCGCTAATATATATATATATATATATATATATATATATATATATATATATATATATATATATATTACTATTTCATGTATCCACATAAAATTTTATAAGGGGATATCATTTTTTATGTATCAATTTTCAGTATTTACTTGAACAGTGCTCGATACGTAAGTAGAGCTAGGCTCCCGTGTTTCTTCTCCGAGGGAACTTTCAGGCTATATATATATATATATATATATATATATATATATATATATATATATATATATATATACACACACACACACACACATATATATATATATATATATATATATATATAGATGTATATATATATATATGTGTGGGGGTGTGGGTGTGGGTGTAAATAATACTTTAATAAATTATTCATAATTACTATCAACATACATTAAAATAAACATAGTTTAGATATTCTACAATTGTTTCAGAACATCTTCGGTTCTTCTTCAGGGAATATATATTGAGCAATTTTAAAAAGTATTGGTTTTGTTGATTTTATTAATATTTGAACTTAATTAATTAATTAATATATATATATATATATATATATATATATATATATATATATATATATATATATATATATGTACTATATATTATAGAGTGATGAATACACACACACACACATATATATATACATATTTATTTCAAGATTTATTATTATATAAAATAATTAAAAAAAATTATGTAATTTATAAGATGAAAGATAAAATTTAAAATTTCAAATATAAAATATAAGAGGAAATATAAAAACATAAACATATATACAAAAATATAAATAAAAAGACCCAACACCATCTAATGATCACTTCTGAAAGGGACACGTGCTAAATAAGCGTATTTGCAAATAAGAGTTCGAAGGCAAAACGCGATAAACGCCATTTCTATTTTTTTTTGTTAACTTCACACACCAAAATCATTTTTTACGCGTTTTGATATTTTCTCTATTTTGGGGCTTTCGAAAATCGGTTTTGTTACCAAACGAGTTAAGCGCCATACTGGATTTTCTGTAAGACACGATAAATCCATAATGCATTCAGACATAATGAACACACACCAAAACGTTGTGACCAAATCAGAAATATCAGATTTCACCCCCCCATATTAAATAAAAATAAATGTTTAAAGACATTTTCAATAGCAAACAATTTATTTACAAAAAAATGAACGTCTAAAATATTCTGTGAAACGCAGGAATAATGCTTCAGTGATGCGAATTTTATGTATTAAATTCGATTAAAGAGAATATATGGTAGAGTATCAAGGATTAGTTAAAGTTGATGAAGCCTTTTAATAAGTTATTTCTTTAACTAATATTGTGTTGCAATTTTGAAAAAGAATACACGGTAAATAATAATAATAATAATAATAATAATAATAATAATAATAATAATAATCATAATAATAATAATAATAATAACAATAATAATAATAATAATAATAATAATAATAATAATAATAATAATAACAAACTCACAGGAAGAAGACTGGAAAAACATAAACACAGACACTGAAGAGGACGAAGACGACGAAACCATGGAGATATCTGAGGAAGAAACAAGATAAGTGGAAAACATCAAACGATTAATGTCCGAGAACAAAAAAACATCCCTAAGGAACGAAGATTAGAAGAAATTAAAAGTTTAAACAGAGAAAGTAAACACGTACATCCTAACACACACTATCACAGACCTAAACAACTTGATATATGCGGGGACAAAATCAATAAGTATGAAACTAAAAAGAGAAAAGAAGACTGCCCCCAAAAAATGGACAGACGACATCTGGATGTGAGATCAGACTGGAAACCCACATCACCAAACTTCAGAAGGAAGCTAAAACCGTAAACAGAATTAATTCTGTTTACGGTTTTAGCTTCCTAATGATGGAAGAGCAGACATCCAAATCGCAGGGAAAGACTAAATAAGAAGCACGAAAAACTAAAACAAAAGAGAGCAGCAAAAGAAGGAAGATTGAGACCAACAGATATAAATGGGAACAGTACAAACAGAACAGGACCTTTGAAAACAATGAAAGCCAGTTTTACAAAAACGTAAACGGAGAAAGAAGAACAACGGAACAACCGGACACGACAAGAACAAAACATTTCTGGAGCAAGATATGGGAAAAGGCTGAAGATCACAACAAAGATGCTAAATGATTGAAATACATGAAAAATAAACTACGAGAAATTTAAGAAGCAACAGAAACAGAAAGTATTAAGACAACACTGAAGAAAATCGCAAACTGGAAAGCACCAGGTCACGATGGAATACATGCGTACTGGTTCAAAAAAATCACGACCCTACATGAAAGGCTAGCACATAAACTGAGAGGATGTATCCATAAAACAGACGTACCAGAGTAGATGACCAAAGGAAGAACAACGTTCATACAAAAAGACGCCAAGAAGGGAACAACCCCAAGCAATTACAGACCAGTAACCTGTTTACCAACAATGTGAAAAATCCTAACGGAACGACTGAGAGAGCAAATTTACCATTCCCTGAACAGCCTTGGGTTACTTCCCGAGGAACAAAAAAGATGTCAGAAAGGGAAAAGAGGTACGCATGATTTGGTATACATAGATTAAAAGATCGTGAAAGAAATTAAAAGCAAGAAAAAGAACATATATATAGCATTGTTTGACTACAAGAAAGCGTACGACAAAATCCCCCAAGCATGGATAATTGAATGCTTAAAAATGTACAAGATACCCGACAGGATTATTAATCTAATCAAGAAAGAAATGGAAACATGGAGATTATGAATGACAGCTGGAGGACAATACTTGACGGAGATCAAAATGCAGAGAGGCATTTTTCAAGGAGACTCCCTATCACCACTACTGTTTATCATAGCCATGATACCACTCAACTACATACATGTTCAGGAAATGTGATGCCGGATACAAGTTCACAGGCAGAGAACAAAGAATAAACCATCTCGTGCACATGGACGACCTGAAGCTATTTGCAAAACGCAAAAAGGAACTGAAAAAGCTGATAAATACGACCAGAAATTTCAGCCAGGACATTCAAATGGAATTCGGAATAAAAAAGTGTGCATTGCTAGAGATTAAAAAAAAGAAAGCTGGAGATGACTGCGGCATGGAACTCCCCAACCAAGAGCAAATGAGGGCGCTAGGCGAACAAGACAGCTATAAATATTTGGGAGTTTTAGAAGCAGAGACAATCAAATCAACAGAAATGAAACAGAAGATTGGAAAATAATATCTGAGAAGAACAAGAAAGCTCTAAGAAACAGAATTATATAGCATAAACCTAATCAAAGGAATAAAAACCTGGGCAGTAGCACTAATAAGATACTCTAGACCATTCATAAGCTAGACTAAAGAACTCAGGCATCTTGACAAGGGGATTAGAAAAGTAATGACCATGCACAACACACTGCATCAAAAAGACGATACAGACGGGCTCTATGTGAAGAGAAACGAAGGGGGAAGCGGACTGGTAAGTATAGATTACTGTGTGGACGACACTAAAAAAGAGCTGGAGAAATACATAAACCAGAACACAGAACATCTGATCACCGCAGCAAGAGAACCGTCCCAACGAACAACACATCGAAACCGGACACAAACAGAAAAGAAAAGAAGAGTGGGAAGAAAAACAACCGCATGGACGTTTCATAAGACTAACAAGAGAAGAAACCAAATAAAATAGCTGCGCATGACTAAGAAAAGGAAACTTGAACAGAGAAACGGAATCTTTAGTGATGGCTGCACAGAGCAATGCGATTAGGACAAATTACATTAAAGCTAAAATAGATAAAATCCAGGAAAACAGTAAATGCAGACTGTGTGGACGAAACAGTAAATTATACAATAAGTGAATGTAGCAAACTAGCGCAAAAAAGAATACAAGAACAGACATGACTGTGTGGGGAAAGCAATACTGTGCAAACAATTGAATTTCGAATACGCGGACAAATGGTACAAACATACACCAGAAACAGTACTGGAAAACGAAAAAAATACTCTGGGAATGGATATACAAACAGATTAACTCATACAAGCAAGGAGACCTGATGTTATTATAATCGACAAGAAGGAAAAATCTTGTAAAATCGTAGACTTCGTCGTTCCAGCAGCCCACAGAGTGAAGATCAAACACACGAAAAGACGAAGCAAATACACAAAATTAGCCAGAGAACTGAAAGGAATATGGAGCATGAAGAAAGTTAGTATAATACCAATAATCTTAGGAGCATTAGGAATAATAATAAAAAACCTGGGGAAAAGACTGGGAGAAATTCGAATTAAAGGGACCATCAAAACCATACAACGGACGGCAATGATCAAAACAGCTGCAATCTTAAGGAAAATCCTAGAATGTTGAAACCAACCCACATAAGCACCAAAATGTAACCTGTCACAAGGAATTTACAACAAAACCACACGGGGAACACCACCCAAGGAACAGAAACCGCAAGAAACATCACTTCATAATCTCTCCCCAATAAATTACACAGGCCTCGGATAACACCACACAAAAATGAACCAAGGAACAGAAATTACAACAAACACTATAAGCTCCCCCCCCCCCAAAAAAAAAGTATGCCAGCCTAGGCTGATACCACACAAAATATTTGTAGAGGGTCGAGGAGAATGAGAAGACCGCACAAACCAGATATTCACTGGAAAAGTGCGGAGAATGCTGGGGCCTTGTGGAGGCTAATTGCCACCCAAATCCCAAAGAAGACCAATAGTTCTTACCAGCAAGAAATCAATGGTAAAGGACTGTTGCGACATCACAAGATTATTTGTGGTGGTTATCGAAAAGAGGTGAAGAATACTGGAAATCTGGGAAGGCTTGTTGTCACTCAGACTCCAGGAAATACCACGTGTTGTTGTCGGTGAGCAATCACTGACGATGATCTGTGTGAGAACTGCTAGTGAGTACGAATAATAATAATAAAAATAATAATAATACTGACAAACAAACTGCTTATTTACCATGTGGAAAATCTTAACACACAACTGAGAGAACAGATCTACTAACCCCTTAATAATCGTTGAATACTCCTCGAGGAACAAAAAGGATGCCATAAAGGAAAAAGAGGGACGCACGACCTTTTATAAACGCGAACTGAAGACCTGGGTGTGCCGGATTTCATCAGAACCCACACCTGACCTTGTGTCTAACCCCCTGGAGAGGAGGTAAATAAAATACATAGATCAAAAGATTCTGAAGGAGGTAAAAAGAACATAACCATGAGAGCCTTTAACAGCATCTCTCAGACATACACAATTGAATGCTTAAGAATGTACAATATATCCGACAAGATTATTAATATTACTAGCCGGACCCGTGCTCCGGCGCTGCCCGAGATATATATAAATTAAATTAATAAAATATAAGTATTAGAATATTAATTCGTCAAAAAGCAATTCTAAAATAATCTTTTAATTGAGGTGATTAAAGTAGGATTTATCGATGTTTTGAATCAAACAAAATGAATAGAAAACAGTAACGGTTAAGTTTTTCTAATTATCAGTTGTTTGTTACTTCCCGGTGATGAAAGGGAGAGTGTTAGTATGAAAATATTAGAGGGAAATTTTTTTGTTACCATCCCTATGGAGTATGCTTTGGGGAGAGTCTCTGATGGTTGTCTAAAAGTAATGTTTTTGTTAGAGAAAATGATCATAACTTTCTTCAAACAAGCTCGAATTAATATGCTGAATAGAGTGATGAGTTTGGTAGCCTATGATGCATATTGTTATTTTCTTACTCTCTCGCCGAAAGTACAGGGAAAAACGTTTTCACTTGCTATATATAAAGAAAGCAATGAAAACATGGAGACTGGAACTAACAGCTAAAGACAAATACCTGACTGAGATAAAAAAAAAATACGGAGAGGCATCTTCAAGAACACTCTCTATCACCACAATTGTTTATGACTACTTAACTACAGACTGAGGAAATGTGATGCTGGATACAAGTTTAAAGACACAGAACAAATAATACAACATCTACTCTTTATAGACGACCTGAAGCTATTTGCAAAAAAGTAAAAAGGAACTGGAAAAGCTGATAAACACAACCAGCATATTAAGGTAGGGCATTAAAATGGAATTCGAAATTGTAAAATGTGTACTGTTAGAGGTGAAATGGTGAAAACTAGAGACATCGGAGGGCATGAAACTGGCAAACCAAAGGGAGATGAGGGTGGTTGGTGAACAAATATTTGGGACTTCTGGGAGCATACATTATCAAATCTACATAAATGAAAGAGAAGATTGGAAAAGAATACCTGATAAGAACAATGAAACTCTTAGAAACAAAACTATATAGTAGAAATCTAGTTGAAGGAATAAACACCTGGGCAGTATCACTAATAAGATACTCTGGGCCATTCATAGGCTTGATCAAAACATGGCCTTCGGCATATTGACCGGAAGACGAGAAAACTAATGACCATGGAGAATGCACCACAGCCGAAAAATTATACTGACTTACTCTACATGTAAAGGAACGAAGAGGGAAGAGGACTAGTTAGTATAGAAGATTACGTTGAAGACACAAAAAAGACCTGGAAAAACACATAACTCAGAGCACAGAAAGACTGATCACCGCAACAAGAACTACAATAAACAGCGAGACCAGAACAAAAAGCGAATAAACAAGAAAAGTGTCAAAGGAAACAGATACATGGACAATGGGACCTTGGGAAGGTTTATTTCCACCTGAATCCCAGTGAAGACTAATGGTCATTGCCAGCGAAAAATCAATGGTAAGCGGCTGTTGCGATAACGCAAAGTCATTTGCAAAAATTATCGAAAGAAGAAGAGTACTCTAAATCTGGGAAGACTCCAGGGAACACCACCGGTTTTTATCAGTGAGTAATCTCTAATGATGACATGTGTGAAACAAATAATAATAATAATAATAATAATAATAATAATAATAATAATAATTATAATGAATTGCTGTTAACGATAATCGCTGATAATATCAAGCGTGAGATCTCACATTAAGTAGAAATTATAATAATAATAATAATAATTATAATTATAATAACATTAATAATAATAATAATAATAATAATAATAATGACTATGCATGCGTTTAGAAAAACTACACGTGTGTTTACATAGACTTCAACAGTTAAAAATTAATTTGTGAAATGCAGTATTTCCGCTTAATTCTTTTCATATTTAAATCAACAATTCAATTTTGATTGTAGAGCAATATAAAATCAATAAAAATATACATTTAAATATTGTGTTAGAGTTAATTGTTTAAACATGATGGTTTATCCTAGAAAAATGACCGTATAAAATTGACATTTTCGATTACTTGCACGATATTTCAAAAGCGAAATTTACACTGTATTAAAAATCTATGTTAATAAACAAATATCTTAACTGTGTCTTGCTAGGGTTAAAAAAAAAAACATGCAAAATAAAAAATAAAAAATAAAACACATTTTTACGAGATGTTTTTCATTGGAAGTGACAGAAAAAAGTGTCCTCAACTACGTCCGCGGGATGTACTTATAAATTGACCGCATTGTCTTGTTGGTAATTTTACCCAGTAATACCTCGTGTTACAGAGCAGGTTGTTATGCTCTCTAAACAAACATAGATGTGACAAACGATTACAGTTTATTAACTAAGAATACTCCCAAGAGAATACGAGTTTGCAAAGCCAGGTTTTATTCAGTTTTAGGTGAGTGTCCTTTTTAAATATTTAATGCATTATATATTTGTACATTTTACTTATTTACCCATCTTATTTTAGTAAGAAAAAATTAAGATTATAATGTTTTAAGCGATTACATGTAAACTATTCTCAAACCGGATGAATATTATGATACTTTAAATATGGCGGTCAGAGAAAGAGAAGAGGTGTCACAGCAGCGAAGAAGGGAAGAACGAAGAAATATAAGTGTCACATCTCGCCTTTAATTGAATGAACATTTTGTAAAAGAGAAAAGTGAAATAAAGGGGCAGGGAAACACAGCACACACAATGATATACGTTAAATGGAACTAGCGATATACGCCCACACCCATAAAACTCACATACGCACACATACGTTAAAAGCAACTAGTGACTGAACGCCCACACTCGCATATATAAGTTAAGAGTAATTAATGATTGAACACTCCCGCACACATTATAAAGAACGCACGTAAAGGGTAAACTAGGACACATTTTAAGGCCTACACCCAAACCCACCAACATGATGAACGAACGCACCCCAGCTCCCGCAAACATTATAACTCACCCCCATATAAGTCATATAAACACATAGAAAACAGTTATAAGAGTTTTTAGTAACGTTTCAGTTTTTCGAAATTTTTGGAAGCGTTACATATATTAATTTAGTCACGAGATTTTTAAAAGACTATGTGACAAATGCCTATTTTGTGCTGTTTAGACTTCGGCTCTCCTCAAGGGGGCAAATTACGAACACTGGTTTACCACAGCGAAAATGTAGGGTCTAATGTGAAAGAAAAAGAAAAATGTCAGAGAGAGTCAATACAAAAGAAGAAGACAGGGAAAAGAAAGAGAACAGAAGGACGAAGAGAGTAAGAAAGTAGAAGGTACAAAAAGTAAAGAGAAATAAAAAGAAATAGAACATTGACTGAAGTTAATTGAATAAAATGAAAAGAAAAAGGGAGGACATTTGTCGAACGTTCTATTAAGAAATAAGAGACGACAAAGAAACAAAACGATGTGAGTATTTTTAGTCACATCGTTTTGTCTTTTTATATGCTGAAAAAAGAAACGAATTGAAACAGTTTGAGACTTGCATGTTAACAGAATTAAAATAAACGGTAGATATGCCGTCAATTTGAATAAATAATACAAGTGACAGGTGCACGCATTCAGGGCAAGAGAACAATTTAATGATTTTAATGTGTTTTTTGTTCCATTGTGTTTTTGTGTTTAAAATTTTTTGTTTGTTTGAATTGTCGACCAGGTTATGGAGACGGTGTGAAACAGACGGGGGCAGAGAGCGGGTAAGGGAAGGAAAAACGGGAGTTAAATTTGATGTGTTTTGTGGAAATGATAAAGAGAGGTGGAAGGAGTGTGAGTGAACGAATTGTGTTTTGCATACTAAACGTGACACGTTTTATTTTTAGATTTTTTCAATTGCCCACATTTTAGACGATAAGAAAGAAAAATGCATATATTGTAAATCCGAGTTTTATATACAGCTTGGAGATTTTAAAGGTTGTTTTTTCTTTGTCATTAATTTTTTTTCAGTTTTTAGTGTAGTATTGAAAATGTAATTGTGTTTTTAAAAAATAAATTCATTTAAAATCCGAACTTCTTTTGCATTTGAATAAAAAATGTATACAAATGTTTGACGATGTATGGCCACCTTGCCAAAAGAGTGTGATGTTTATATAGCTTGGAGATTGTGAATGTTGTCTTTTTGGTGTCATTCCTTTTTTTCCTGTTTTTGTGTAGCATTGAAAATGTAATTGTTTTTTTTTGGCATAGATGTAAATGATTTTTTTTGTCTTTTATTTCATTATATAATTTTGATTGTTGTAAATTGTATTGCAACGAAGCCGTGAATTTACAAAAAAAATATTTTATTATCTGGGTTTTCCCAAAAGAAAAACATTTTCTTCATGTCGGATAATTTTTTGGAGAAAAAACAGTTAACTTTGGTTAGTGGATAGCCAAGAATGGTCAGTCAGTTAGGAATTAAGGGTAATATATGTTAAGGTTTGGTTCAAAATATGTTCTGAACGTGACGTTTGATTTTTTTTCAAATAATTGGTTGGGGTCAGGCGTTGAATTCCTGTAAACCCTGATGCAAGAGGTTATTTTCTCGAGAACATCCCATTGTCCATCGTATGGGCAGGTTTAGCGAAGCTAAACATGGATATTCAAGGTTCGCGGTATGGTATGCTCACGGGTGTTGACTTGGGGCAAGGAACAAAAGTTCTCTCCGTATACGATAAAAAGCGTACGGGGAGTGAATAGCAGAGGCATAGTCATTCTGTTGTGACCCAAGTAAGTCCGAAATTACATGATGGATATGGTATGAATGCGTTTATATTAAAGTTGGGAGGTGTTGTCCCATCTTTGGATTTTGGACGCTGATTGATGTGTGTGCTTTGGACGACTCTCTAAGCAGACCGCATAGATATAACAGTGCGCAAAATACGAATAGATGATGATGAATCTCCGCATATCAAATGGGGTTGAGAGGTAAATTTGGGTGAGGGGTCTCTCAGTCGAAATTATATAGCTAGGTGCATATCGGGCTGACACGAACTTTGGGAAACGAATCTGTTTACACACGAGTGAGTAAAAGACAGGTGAACTTAAGATCAAGAAACAAAGCATTGGGGTCAATAAAATTCAGCTATAGTGGCCGACAAATGGAGACGCGATGACGTAACTTGTTGTTATCGTTCAAAGAAACGAGAGTTTCGAAAGTTTGCCCATGGAAATGAGACGAAACAGACGTGAAAACGATGTGCTAAAAGTTAAGTCTCGGTATGTTAAGCCTCCCCCCTGTCTCTTCAGCTC
The DNA here is from genome assembly GCA_963556195.1 of Sepiola atlantica. NCBI lineage: Eukaryota > Metazoa > Mollusca > Cephalopoda > Sepiida > Sepiolidae > Sepiola > Sepiola atlantica. Next base: position 28,874,246 of record OY744552.1, on the reverse strand, counting down.
TGAAATTGTCCTCTAACAAGTTCAGAGGTAACGAAAGTTTAAGATAAGACGGTCTCTCTACGTTATTTTAATTCGGAGAAAATAAAAAACCCTTGAACCACTCTAAAAATCTGTCTTCCACTCCCTTTTGTCTATGTATGTAAAGATTTGTACTTTAGACACAGTAATTTGACTAGACACACGAGAAAAGAAAGAAAGAAGATATTAACGCACATCTACCACTATGATGATCACAGAGACAGGGAAGAAAAATCAACGCGAAGATATGGCAGCCAGGGAAAGAGATAATGTATCACAGCAGCGAGTAATGGGAAAACGAAGAAAAATAACAGGTAAATTTCGCTTTTAATTGAATGAACATTTTGTAAAATAGAATAGAGAAAAAAAGAGACAAACCACGGTACACACACAATGATATACGTTAAAACAAACTAGAGATTATGCGCCCACACTCGCATAACTCACATACGAACACATACGTTAAAAGCAACCAGTGACTGAACGCATACACCCGCATACATAAGTTAAAAGCAATTAATGATTGAACACATGATAACAAACGCAAACGATGAGTGCGAAAGGCGTGAAAGGCTATAAAGGGAGTAGAACACAACATTAAGAACATTTTCGTAACGTTTTAAAAGTTGCAATGAAACATCTACACTTTCTTTACGACAATTGATTTCGTTTTCTATCGACATGTTGTGCTATTTTAGGTAGAAACATAGTTTATACAGATATAATGGATGTATGGGATTTTGCCAAAAAACATTTTGTGGATTTATCAAATTTTGCAAAATTATTACGCATACCATTAAAATATACTTTTACAGTAAAATTCAAAATTTAAAATTTCCGTCATCTTATAATCAAATGGGGACATATTACTGTTTAAAAGAGTAAAATTGGGGGTTATCCAACAATATTTGAGCTAGGAAAAACGTATTTTTCTCAGTTAAAAATTGGTTTGATCGCGTGTTCCACTCAAACATTTATTATAACCTATGCTTGTTGCTATAAGTTACTTCTAACTACTGTCATAGGTTATAATTCGATTATTAATAAAAATATACGCTGAAATTAAGAAAAATATTTGAACTAGCCAAAACTATCAATATTATAAGGACTTAAAGTTATGCATATCGGGATCTTGTTAGTTGATGATAACATTTAATTAATACTAAATAATTATTAAAGTTTAGTATGGAAAATTAACCTGAGGGGGAATTATTTTAATTATTATTACTTTACTATACAATGACTCTTTTAATCAAATTAGTCCGTTTCCATTAATTCAAATTAGTTTCATACATGTATATGTTAACATCCCAAATTTGGATTCTTATCTAGGAAATCAGTGAAATATATTAAAGATAATTACAAAGAACAATCGAACAAAACAAGGCAAATATGGATGCACAACTAAACATTTGTAATCAATCAAGTTACCCAATGCACAATTCAAAAACCCATCAAGATACCCCACCCACACAATGATCCATTAAGATACTGCACACACATCTATCTTCACAGCAAATCAAACTTTCATATTCCATACAAAATTTACATATGCTCATCTATGCATGTCATACAAAATAAGATGAAAGTAAATACACTTATATATATATATATATATATATATATATATATATATATATATATATATATATATATATATATATATATATATATGTGTGTGTGTGATGTGTGATAGTGATATATTTTATATTTATATGAATATTTAGCATCTGTAAACATGCTTTTCTGGGGGGGTTACACTTTCTTTTGTGTTGATATTAGGGTATTTATCTGCATATTAGGGTATTTTATTGTACACAAACATAAATACATCGAAATGAATGCAGATGAATACCCTAATATTAGCACAAAAGATAGTAAGATAAAATATATGACTATCACATATATATATATATGTATATGAACATACATATACATGTAGAGGCAAACAACTAAGATACCAAATATATACAAAAAAACTATGCAAATTTATACAGGCATTACTCATATATATATATATATATATATATATATATATATATATATATATACACTTGTAACTTTTCCTGTCTTTATCTTTTGCCCCTAAATTAATATATATATATATATATATATATATATATATATATATATATATATATATATATATATATATATATATTGTCTTATTTATTTTGTTCTGTTTACAATTTATTTCCAATCCTGTTAACTCTCACATTTTTTTAAAAAAGGGGGATGCCAATTGGTATTCTTTCATGCTTTAAATTTACTCTTTTTCTGCCTAAAATGAGAGGGAAACAAACATATTTTAAATTTTGTCTTTTTAGAAGAGACATAAACTTTTACTTCAATTAGAAACTTAACTTTTTCACGCGGTAGCGTAGAAATACCTGGAATAGTACCCGGACGCAGAGTAACCGAAGATCTTGTTAGATAATCCATATAAGAGAAAGAAACTGATGTAAAACCCACGTGCTTCCCAGTGCCATTCTCAGTCATCCTGAAATCAAGTCTTGTAGATGTGCGTGTTGTACAAGCGCACATCACTGTTATCTATTTGTATATCCACACTGATGGAGATTAGAAAATGCACCGTGGATGTACTTTGGGAAACTCTGTAACTCTTGCTTCCCCTACTCTGTTCCTTAGTCCACACGATGTTTCTGAAAAGGGGGGAAATGCTGTTCCTTGGGTTACTTGTTTGTTGGTGTTAGCCGTGTGTGGAAATGACTTTTCTTTCCTTTATATTTGTTGCCAGGTCACTAATGAGGATGCTAAATGCAAACAATTTATCTGGGCTGACGTCATCCGCCTGATAGTCCAAGGACCCGAATCCTGGAGTTAATGCCAAGGTGCAAAGTACCGGGACTGCTGCATTGTCATTAGATGAATAGAGTTTGGACCATGCGATAGTTTCCTATGGAGCCTCTTGATGCCATATTGATAGGAACCGCTCGGCTTCTCTTTCTTCAATGGTTTACTTACTCTCGCTGTTGTTTCATCTCTCAACCTATTTACCCATCTCTTCCACAACTCCAACCCCAACATGAAAAGTTCTAAATCAAAAGATAAGCTAAAACTCAGTTCCTACACTTCCAACATTGATCTCTACTATCAAGTCTGCTTTTACAACCTCAGGAGTCTGGGTTCCAACTTTGAAGAGATTTAAATTCACTGACAGGAGACCAAACCGAACTGATTCGTTCTGTGTGAAACCAGTCCGTCAACTTCTACCGATTATTTCATGATTAAAGGTTGCTTTGACATGACATCAACACCCGATCCTCTAGATCGCCATGAACATCGAATTTGTGTCTGCATTAAGGACGGCTTAATATGTAGCAGGAATATCTCAAGATAAAGTTCTTAATTGTCCTATATAGTTGTTTCCGAGTAAAAAGTACTCACAGCACCGGGATTCATTTTTGCCCTCTATCGTCCCCACAATGACGGAGTTACATTCCTTGTGAGTATCTGTGAGAAAATTGACCATATCCTGTCTGGTTACTCTTCTGCCAGCATCTATGTCTGTAGTGATTTGAATGTTCACAATGTTAAATGGCAAACTGAAACAAGACGAAAGAAGCTTTTGTCCCGATGTTTCCTTTGCTCATGATCTAACACAGATTGTTGACAAATCTACTCGCATAACCGATGCTAACGGACATTTTGCAAGTCTCTTGATTTTTTCCTCACAACTTGTCCTGAACAGTTATTGTTCACTGTTCTGTGTTCGCTGGGATCGTGCGATCAGTCAGTTGCCCTAATTAAGATCAACACAAAGTGCAATAAGACCTCTGATGTATCTTTCCATTGCATAGTATCAACACTCGATGGCTGACTGAGACAACCTCAGATCTTTCATATCATAAATTCTTCTGCGTTTTATGTTTGCAAAGAAATGTCCTGTATCCCATCTGATTTTGACTGATTAATTGTTGGTATTGAAAGCTTCATACCACTTTAGAAATTCCAACTGCCAACCGAGACACACCCCTGAATGTGCCGCCACATTACTATTTAAATTTCTGTCAACATTACCATTTAAATTTCTGTCAACGAAATAGATGTTCTTAAACTTAAGCCACCTTCAGGAATGTGCGCAAAAGGGCCACAGAGAACGAAATATAGTCATACACCCAATTCGTTAAGTATAGAGTGGCTGAGAGGAGCCTTGGTTCCCATGAGTTTTGTCCAAAACAAACAGGGTTCTGAATAGATGTGAGACCTCTATTCCAACTATTATCATTGAACCAAAGATGATTTCATCAGCATTAGATAAAGCCAAACTCTTTGGATTTCGTCATCCTACTGGTCGTTTATAGGCAAATGTCTAAAGTACACAATATAAACATCAGCGTGCATCAAGGCTCAATTCTGAACCCAACTCTCTTTCTGAAATTCATCAATGATCTCCCAAACCACATTCTAAGATGATTCGTTGACATTTATGCAGATTACATAATTATCTATCTGCTTCCCAGCTTACTACAACATGGTCGTTTTAAAGTTCAATATTAACAAATTCCTGCTGGGCCGTATTCTGAAATAATCAAATTTTCCCCAGTTTCTTCCATCGTTACCAATTTTCTACGGTGTTATTTCATCCTTCATCTGACAAATTCAGTAACCCTTATCCCCAAGTGGACTTCGCGCCTTGAAAAGCGGTAGTATATATATATATATATATATATATATATATATATATATATATATATGTTACACCGGCCGTTCTTACACAGGAGAAACTGCACCGGTTGTCACTATTTATAGTGACACCAGTGCAGTTTCTCCTGTGTAAGAACTCCCCTTTGAAAATATCCCCTCTGGGGATTAATAACGTTTTGGTTGGGGAATCACCATCATCAACTCAATCGATTTCCGTTTTCTTTTTGATCTCCTAATCTCAGGAGCAGTCTCTGGTATGGGCTATGGGTTTTAATTTTCTATCATCCATTTTGTGCAATATGCATGCTCCTATGCCATAGTTGCTGGCATCGCTTGCAACTACAATATCACGCTTGGGATTATAATGTGCCAGAAACAAGTCAGACGTTAAGATATCTTAAATTTTCTGAAACGCTTGACTTGTTTCTAGCACATTATAATCCCAAGCGTGATATTGTAGTTGCAAGCGATGCCAGCAACTATCGCATAGGAGCATGCATATTGCACAAAATGGATGATAGAAAATTAAAACCCATAGCCCATACAAGAGACTGCTCCTGAGATTAGGAGATCAAAAAGAAAACGGAAATCGACTGAGTTGATGATGGTGATTCCCAAACAAAAAGTTATTAATCCCCAGAGGGGATATTTTCAAAGGGGGGTGTTACACCGGCCGTTCTTACACAGGAGAAACTGCACCGGTTGTCACTATAAATAGTGCGAGTCACCAGTGTCACCAGAGACACAGAAGACAAAGAACAGTCTTGTAACTTGTAGCCAAGTGCTAGTCAGTTTCTTACTTTGTTAATACACTTGTTAAACCAACCCTCGACTTGACTTCCTTTATTTATTATTTACTGTTGGACAACTTCACAACAATATACATACATAGATACATATGTAAACAGATAAACATATATATATACTTATATATATATATATATATATATATATATATATATTGAGCTACATCCATCCATCCATCCATACATACATACACGCACACATGTATATAGCCCCATAAATATATGCGCACATTCACGAAAAGATATATAATTACTGAATACAACACAAAGGCACACCTATATATATATGTGTGTGTGTGTGGCTATGTGTGTGTTTGTGTGAATGGGCATACAAACATATATATGCAACTTACATACATACGAAAGGAATATATATATACAATCAGCTACACGTATGTGTATGCATAACAAGAAACATGTTGACACTGTACAGAGTAATGTTCAGAAACTAGTGTCTACCAATTCTGTATCTGGCTAGAGTCGCAACAGGTATGTATATCTCAGAAATTAACACTCAACATCGAGCTACTATTGTGAACACTAGCCAATATAGGCAGAGCTCCTAGAACCCAAACCTTATAATGAACCATCAATATCATCCTTGATGTTGATGGAAAAGAATTTCAAAAACTACCTGGTAAGTATACCCAGTAGACCAATATAGATTCAGATGATCTCTCGGTTTGAGTCTCTGAAACAGGTGAATGCTTAGCATCCGGTAAGATGAACCTCTCCCAGCAAATGCAAAAAAAGAAAGAAAATTGAATAAAAATGATATACATAGATACAGGATAATACGTCAACTATATGCATGCTATGGGAAATCATTTTCCCCAAAATTAAAAGAAGTCATAGTAACCCCATATTACATTTAATTTAATCAGATTGATTAACGAAGAGATTAAATTTTAATTATAAAAGACAAGCTCAGTATTTCGTATTAAATAACGGTTATAGATATTTTTATTTAAAGATTTATAATTATATCATTTTATAATAACTTATACCCAAAACAAAACTTGAGATTTACAATTGTCTGAATAGTAAACAGAAAATCCAAGTAGTTTACCATAAAAAAGATATTTACCATCAGAATCATGGAACAAAACTATCAACAGAAAATTGAAATGCGTCAACTTGGTGAGCCAGGTACGAAAAATCATAGTCAATTTAGAGAGCTGTCTATAATTCACTCCAAAATCAGATGTAATGTCAGATTTAAAGGATAAACACTCCAGGATGCAATTTAAAAGACTAATTTGAAGGAAAAATAAAAAAGTAAATATCTGTTTGTTAGAAGAGTTCTGAAAAGAGGCCATCACTAAGTAAAATGAATTACAGTTAAATTACTATAATGCAAAGGGGATTATTCAGTTTAACTGTTTAAAAAATAGACGATGTTTTTCCTAGTTAATTAAATTTATAAGTGTGTTAAATAATTTACTTACATTTATTACAGTGCTATGAAACAGATGAAGATTTCGATGAAATAAAAATATAGATATAACATATATTATCTGATGCCATAAATATATATATATATATATGCCTATAGACATAAGTTTTGCATTGATGAAAGAATACTGCCTAAATATATGCACACACATATGTATATATATAAATGCCTAGATAATAGTGATTTTTCAGCTTCAATATTATTTAGGTCTAACTTATAAACGCTGTCTTACTGTACTTTATATATATATATATATATATATAATTACTTTTATTTATACAAAAAGTCGCAACACTAGCATGTCAATGTTATCGATCAATAGTTATTAGAAAGTAAGATCTCATCAGGAGGAAAAATGTCTGATTTTTCACTCAGATGTTCATATTCGAAAAGAATGAAAAGAACGGAAAACGAAAAGCCAAATTCAAAACCGAGAAGTCATATGGTAAAATTTAAAACCAATGAAAAAAAAAGAGTTTGTAAACTGGGTTTCAGATATGAAAGATTGAATAATTAATCTATTTCTAACATATTTTCAAAGTTTCAGATTTCAAGTTCAGATGAGGAGAAAAGTTGTAAGTTAATAGATATGAGTAAGGTGATTGCTATGCCGGGTTTAAGGGTTTGAACGAAATGTGTGTGATGGGTCGACAGACACGAGGTATGAAGAGCAGAGTTTGCCTGTCTGTTTATTGTGGTAAATAGGGAGGGGTCTTTCTTATAGACTGGAGGATTATATATATATATATATATATATATATATATATATATATATATATATAATACAATTTCACAATTTTCTTTCAATAAAGGAAGCTGGAATCGAGGGGAAAATATCGATCTCATTAGTTCCGGTCTGATAAATAGATTCGATCTGGAACCGATTATTATGATGGATTAAAGTATTTATATCTGCGTTTTGGCAGGATTTGATCATTTCGATATGAAATCGGTGTTGGGCCAACTCGAGAAATTCATTTCCGCTGTTATAGTTAGAAACTATGAAAATTTGGCCACAACTACCTTAACACAACAACAAAAACAAAACTACTACTACTACTACTACTACTACTACTGATAATAATAAGCTTTGTGTATGTGTCAATATATATATATATATATATATATATATATATATATATATATATATATATATATATATATATTATTTGGATTATTTAATCTGCTATTTTAATCTTGATTGCAACATGTATTAACACTTCTACCCAGTAATGGCAGACGGAATGAATACAAGGTTCCCCAGTTCGATATCACGTCTAATTAGAAAGGTTACAAGAAAAGATACACTTTAAAAAGGTCGGAGATTACATCGTCTGGAACATTGTGAATATAT
>OY744552.1:28683444-28860944 GCA_963556195.1 Sepiola atlantica | reverse complement strand
CCGGAGATAACGTCTGGAATGGTAAAACGAAAGCTGGATAAATTTCAGAATCACAAAAAAACTGGCATACGAGGGAGACAAAAAAACCTACAAAATACAGACCGATTTGTTGTCTTACTACAACCTACAAACTCCTCACTGGCCTGGTTGCAGACAGCATCTACGAACACCTCTCTTCTGGAGTATACCTTGAAAAAGAACCAGCAGGGTGCAGGAGCAAGTGTTTAGATACCAAGGGCCAATTGTTCATGAATAAGACCATCATTGGGAACTGTAGGAAGAGGCAGAGAAATCTAAGCATTGCGTAGATCGATTACCAAAAGACATACGATACTGTACCTCACGCATGGCTCCTGAGATGCATTGATCTATGTAATATCCACTTGGTCATCAGGAAAACCATAGCAGTACATATAAATATGTGTCAAACAACCATGGCATTAAGACACACTAATGGAACAATACAAATCCCTGACGTCAAGATCCGAAGAGGAATCTTCCAAAGAGATAGCTTATCTCCTCTACACTTTTGCCTAGCAATTGATCCGCTAAGCAAATTACTAAACAAAAGCTGTATGCTTACAATCTGAGCCAGAGCCGGAAACAAGACCTAAACAAAAGAGTCAACCACTTGCTCTTCATGGATGACCTCAACTTGTATGCTATTTCAGATGGTGATTTAAGCCGACTCTTGCAGGTTGTACATACCTTCTCCAAAGATATTGGAATGAAGTTTGGCCTGGACAAATGTGCTATGTGCTCCCTCAGAGCTGGGAAAGAAGATCCAAACGGAAAACATACAGCTTGATGAAGATACTGACATCAAAGACCTTGAAAACAGAAACAATACAAATACCTTGGCATAGAAAAATACGATTCAATTCAACATGCCAAGAGGAGAGAAAAAATTGGCAGAGCAAATATACACCGTGTTAGTCAAATTTGCAAAACACAGCTTACAAGCAAAAATAAAATAACTGCCATTAATAAGTTAGCCATGCCAGTGATAACATACAGCTTTGAAATTATTGATTGGCCACAAAAGGACATTAATAGATTAGACACTAAAACGAGAAAAATGTTGACAATGCACAGATTAATGTACAGGAACCAGTGTCTACCAAGGCTGTATCTGACAAGATGAGCAGTGGTAATGAGTCTCTCAGAAATTGACCATCAACATCGAGTCACTATTGTTAGCAGCGGCCAATATCTGATGAGCTCCCAGAACCCAAACCATATGATGGTATGCCAACATCAAGAAACACGAGCAAGTAGAATAACCTCTATCACAAAACTGACCAGACATTTTGGACAGGACTGTCTTACAAATGAGGCAGAAACAGACAACAATCCTGCCACAGAAATAGCCCGCAAGAGCCGCTAGAAATACACCAAGACCTTCCATTCCAGAAAACTGGAAGAATGGGCCAACCAACAACGGGCTAAGTATTTTCTAGGTTAATTATGCCAGGAATATATAGATAAGGAAGGCTCTGTAGACTGGCTGAAAAGTCTGATCAGGAGAATATGATAATGGCTGCATAAATGAAGGCTTGATGACCAATGCCATTAAAAAGATGAGTGTTCTCAGCAACAATAACACGTGCAGGTTCTGTCACACAGAAGTAAAGAGTGTGAGCCACCTGAAATCCAGTTGTAAGGTTCTCCTGGGGGGGATGGTTATTATACAATGTGACACAATGGATGGTGTAAAATTTTCACTGGACATATGTAAAAAGTTGAATATCCAGTGTAGCAGCAAGTCCTGGGAGCATATACCAGAAAGAACAGCTGGAAATAAGTTATACACCATCCACTATGACTATGCAATCCTTACAGCTACATATCTAGAAAACAGAGCTGTTAAATCTGAAATCGTGATATGGGACAAAAGGGAGAAAGTAGCAACTCTAGTTGAAGTTATTGTCTTTAATGATGTAGGATTAAACTGAAAGAGAAAAAGATTACGAAATACCAAGGTCTTATGTACGGCATGAAAAGAAACTGGAATCTTAGGAAGATCTTTATCATCCCAGTAATTATAGGAGCAACAGGACTAATGAAAAAGAATTTAAAAAGCTATCTGGCGTATATACCCGGTGAACTGAGTTCAAGAGAAATACAAACAATTGCAGTTAAAGGGACGGCTAGAGTCGTAAAAAATATCTCTCGGCTCGAGTATCTGATATTCTTATAAAATTATACCTTAAAGCTCGAGATATTTAAAAACAGTATAAAAGGGAATATGGATTTAAGTGATTGGGGTTAGATAGAAATAAAAATTAGCTCGTCCAATTAAGCTAAATAAATCAAATTAGTTTATTTTAGAGCTTATATGAGAGGTATGTTTAATATGTTAATTAACTAATCTACATCTTGAACTAAGTGATTTAAGAATGTTCTTAACGTATAACTAAACAGGAATTTGTAAAGTAATACCAGTTTAATATTGAAAAAAGTTTTTTTTTATCTCGATACATATGTGCAATGTATCCACTGACATTTAAATTATAAATAAAATAATTATATCACTAAACTATATATCATTGTTACTAAGATGAATTACAAATTGTTAATATTACTTATTAAAATATTAAATTAATTATTTATATTTTATCTGTTCTATGTATGTTAAGGCAGTTTTTATTCAGATTATGCTTATGAATAAGTGGTATTTATCACTTTAGTCATTGGTTGAGCCGGTTACATTGCTCACATAACACACTGAGCTAATGCTCCTAATTAAGTTCGAGAAACATTGCTAGTTTTATTTTATTAATTAGATTATCTATTTATGACTAATGGTAAATAAAGCCCCCCCCCGATAGCAGATGCTACATATACCTACCCTTACAGTAAATTGTGCCAAATGTATATTTTTGTCAAGCACACCCAGTTATCCATCTCCCCAATAAAATAAAATATTTATATATACTAACTATTGCAAGTAATAATTGTCCTATAATTCATAACTAACATATATCTCTCATTACGTATCTTAATCATTACTTATTTCTTAATTCCGAGAAAAATAGTTAACTAAACACGTTTCTTACATTCTAAACGCACATATTAACGCTCATAACCAAATGTACAAATCCAATTAATCTGACATTCTCTATAAAGGCTTAGAACATATACCATCTATCTTACATCCATGACAACCCTATTAACCACATATATTAAACCTCCTAATACGACTTTAAATCGTGAATCTTTATATATTTGTGTAACATTTGAACAATACCTAATTTTGTCATTCTTTTAAGAAATTTCTTCACGTAGTATTTAAAACCGTAGATTATTAATTTGGCCTGAAATGTGCGAGCACATATCTAGAACAGTGCAATCAATTTTGAAGTATATCCTGCTTCTTTTTAACTAAATTATCATTAGATGTTATCATATAAGATTCCAGGATACATAAATTGCATCTCTTGGATTTACATCTCCCCCCCTCTCTCTCTCTCTCTCTCTCTCTCTCTCTCTATATATATATATATATATATATATATATATATATATATATATTCACATCTCTACCTCTCTCTATATATGTATATATATATATTCAGGCAAATTTTATTAAATAATAATATCTACGACTTTAAAATTAGCGTTTATAGTGATAAAATGTTGCATGCGAATTTGATTACATGCCATACGCACACAAAATCTAAAACGATAACGTCTACTATTTAATAATTTGGTTATGTAAATTACTAGGCTAGACACTTTAAAATGTTGTGACTAGTTTCGTAATTAACGTTAGTAATCGTGGAGTGTTTAATTTTAATTTAGATGTCTTCAAGAAACTGTATCATTATTAATATTGTCTAAGTTTCGAATTATTAATTTAATTTGTTCAACAATAATTAGGAAAGTGATTGCTAATTAGAACTTGCTTTATACTTTTAAATTCGTTAAAGAATATGTTTTTGGTTGAAGAAATTAGTTTTACCTGGTTTAATACATTATTTATCATTGCTATTTTAATATCGATACGATAATTTACTTTCATAATTCAGAATACATAATGTCATACCTTTTGTTTTTTGTAAGTTTTGTAAGTTGTCAGAGTCAATAAGTAAAACAACTTTTTTTAATTATTTGAATTTAAGTACGGTGGTATTTTGAAAAAAATATTTTAATTTTTTTATTTCATCGTTATTCTCTGCTAAAATAAGGATATCATCAACACAACATTCATACATTTAGTAATTATATTTTATTTTCAAGATTAGCCATGTAAAAGTTGCTTAATGTCGGTCCGAGAACTAATCCAATAGAAACACCATCAATTTAGGTACATATGTTTCCTTTATGGTAATAGAAAGAGATTTCAGTTATTCAGGTTAATAATACTTTTTCAAGTATTTTAGGATATATTTAAAGTGGGGCTTATTACATATGTTATCAATTATTATATAAATTGTTTCGTATACTTGTACGTTTGTAAATAGGATTTCAGCGTCAAGTGAAGCAGTCATTTCATTGATTTTTTATTTGGAGGATCTGCATGAGTTCATAGGTGGACGTAATGCTGTATTTACTTGGTAAACACGGGTGATTAGTTCAGTAAGTGTGTTTGTTAATTGGTACATAGAGGTAGTGACTTAAGAAATGTTAAGACGGAGAAGAGTGTGTTTTATCAATTTTCATATTACCTTGAAAATAAAATATTTAATATAATTATTAAATCTTCTATTTATGAGATCATCATTTTAGCAGACAACGATTACAAAAAACTACAAAACATTTTTTAACTCCGTACTTATCCCCTAAACGTAAATAACAACATTCGTTCGTAGTTTTACTCATTGACTGTAACAACGATGTATTCATCACCTCTCCTTATAAAAAAGCTACCAGTTTGAATTTATGTATCATAAATTATAAAAATTAATGTACACACAGTTATAAAATAGAAATGATAAAAGTCTATTAAGCCCGACCAAAACTAATCTCTTCAATAAATATACATCAACAAAATTAAAAACATTAAGCACGTTCTTATAAACACTAAATTTACAGAAACAATTAAATAAATAAATAAATAAATGGTTAAAATATCATACAATACTAACAATAAGATTACTGGTTTCACTATAATGATTTATTCTATTGAAACCAAATGAATTCGACTTTTAAATTGAACGCAAAATCTATAACTATTATGACACATACATATATATATATATATATATATATATATATATATATATATATATATATATATATATATATATATATATATATATATATATATCCCCCATTAACTGTCATAATAAAATAGAATTCATTATTAATATAAACATTGAAATATCAAACCATGCCGTTAATAATATCTCTTCTGAAATCAGAGTAGAAAAACAATGTTATATATCATTTTCAAGACTCATTAGTAGAATGTATCACTAGCAGAATGTATCTCTGACAACAATAATAAAATAATTGTTGAATCGGGTTTAAAACAACACATTTTATATATATATCTATATATTTACTACGCATCTCTCCTACATTAAATGCATCTCTTCTACATTAAATGAATCTCTTCTACATTAAATGCATCTCTCCTACATTAAATGCATCTCTACTACATTAAATGCACCCTTTCTACATTAAATGCATCTCTTCTACATTAAATGCATCTCTCCAAGATTAAATGCATCTCTTCCACATTAAATGCATCTCTCATACATTAAATGCATCCTTTCTACATTAAATGCATCTCTACTACATTAAATGCCCCCTTTCTACATTAAATGCATCTCTTCTACATTAAATGCATCTCTCCTACATTTAATGCATCTCTTCTACATTAAATGCATCCTTCCTACATTAAATGGCTTCTTTTCTACATTAAATGCATCTCTTCAACATTAAATGAATCTCTTTTACATTAAATGCATCTCTTCTATATTAAATGGCTCTCTTCTACATTAAATGCATCTCTTCTACATTAAATGCATCCTTTCTACATTAAATGCACCCTTTCTACATTAAATGCATCTCTCCTACATTAAATGCCTCTCTTCTACATTAGATGCATCTCTCCTAGATTAAATGCATCTCTCCTAGATTAAATGCATCTCTCCTATATTAAATGCCCCCTTTTCTACATTAAATGCATCTCTTCTACATGAAATGCATCTCTCCTACATTAAATTCATCTCTTCTACATTAAATGCATATCTTCTACATTAAATGCATTTCTCCTACATTAAATGCATCTCTCCTACATTAAATGCATCTCTCTTACATTAAATGCATCTCTCCTACATTAAGTGGCTCTCTTCTACATTGAATGCATCTCTTCTACATTAAATGCATCTCTTTCTATATTAAATGGCTCTCTTCTACATTGAATGCATCTCTTCTACATTAAATGCATCTCTCCTACATTAAATGCATCTCTACTACATTAAATGCACCCTTTCTACATTAAATGCATCTCTTCTACATTAAATGCATCTCTCCAAGATTAAATGCACCTCTTCCACATTAAATGCATCTCTCATAATTAAATGCATCTCTCCTACATTAAATGCCTCCTTTCTACATTAAATGCATCTCTACTACATTAAATGCCCCCTTTCTACATTAAATGCATCTCTTCTACATTAAATGCATCTCTCCTAGATTTAATGCATCTCTTCTACATTAAATGCATCCTTCCTACATTAAATGGCTCCTTTCTACATTAAATGCATCTCTGCAACATTAAATGAATCTCTTTTACATTAAATGCATCCTTCCTACATTAAATGCCCCCTTTCTACATTAAATGCATCTCTTCTACATTAAATGCATCTCTTCTACATTAAATGCATCCTTCCTACATTAAATGGCTCCTTTCTACATTAAATGCATCTCTTCAACATTAAATGAATCTCTTCAACATTAAATGCATCTCTTCTACATTAAATGCATCTCTTCTACATTAAATGCATCCTTCCTACATTAAATGGCTCCTTTCTACATTAAATGCATATCTTCAACATTAAATGAATCTCTTCTACATTAAATGCATCTCTTCTATATTAAATGGCTCTCTTCTACATTAAATGCATCTCTTCTACATTAAATGGCTCTCTTCTACATTAAATGCATCCTTTCTACATTAAATGCACCCTTTCTACATTAAATGCATCTCTCCTACATTAAATGCCTCTCTTCTACATTAGATGCATCTCTCCTAGATTAAATGCATCTCTCCTATATTAAATGCCCCCTTTTCTACATTAAATGCATCTCTTCTACATGAAATGCATCTCTCCTACATTAAATTCATCTCTTCTACATTAAATGCATATCTTCTACATTAAATGCATTTCTCCTACATTAAATGCATCTCTCCTACATTAAATGCATCTCTCTTACATTAAATGCATCACTCCTACATTAACTGGCTCTCTTCTACATTGAATGCATCTCTTCTACATTAAATGCATCTCTTTCTATATTAAATGGCTCTCTTCTACATTAAATGCATCGTTTCTACATTAAATGCATCTCTTCTATATTAAATGCATCTCTCCTGCATTAAATGCATCTCTTCTACATGAAATGCATCTCTTCTACATTAAATGGCTCTCTTCTACATTAAATGCATCCTTTCTACATTAAATGCATGTCTTCTACATTAAATGGCTCTCTTCCAAATTAAATTCACCCTTTCTACATTAAATGCATCTCTCCTACATTAAATGCATCTCTACTACATTAAGTGCATCTCTCCTACATTAAATGCATCTCTTCTACATTAAATGCATCTCTCCTACATTAAATGCATCTCTTCTACATTAAATGCACCCTTTCTGCATTAAATGCACTCTTTCTACATTAAATGCATCTCTTCTACATTAAATGGTTCTCTTCAACATTAAATGCATCCTTTCTACATTAAATGCATCTCTTCTGTATTAAATGCATCTCTCCTATATAAAATGCATCACTTCTACACTAAATGGCTCTCTTCTACATTAAATGCATCTCTCCTACATTAAATGCATCTCTTCTACATTAAATTCATCTCTTCTACATTAAATGCACGGTTTCTACATTAAATGCATCACGTTAACATTAAATTCATATCTCCTACATTAAATGCATCTCTACTACATTAAATGCACCCTTGCTACATTAAATGCATCTCATCGACATGAAAAGCATCCTTTCTACATTAAATGCATTTCTTCTACATTAAATGCATCTCTACTACATTAAATGCATCTCTACTACATTAAATGCACCCTTTCTACATTAAATGACTCTCTTCTACATTAAATGCATCTCTTCTACATTAAATAGCTCTCGTCTACATTAAATGCATCTCTCCTAAATTAAATGAATCTCTTCTACATTAAATGCAACTCTCCTACATTAAATGTATCTATCCTACATTAAATGCATCTCTTCTACATTAAATGCATCTCTACTACATTAAATGCACTCTTTCTACATTAAATGCATCTCTTCTACATTAAATGGCTCTCTTCTACATTAAATGCATCTCTTCTACATTAAATGTATCTCTCCTACATTAAATGCATCTCTACTACATTAACTGGCTCTCTTCCACATTAAATGAATCACTCTTACATTAAATGGCTCTCTTCTACATTAAGTGGCTCTCTTCCTCGTTAAATGCATCTCTTCTACATTAAATGCATCTGTTTTACATTAAATTCATATTTTCTACACTAAATACATCTCTCTTACATTAAATGCATCTCTTCCACATTAAATGCATCTCTCCTACATTAAATGGCTCTCTTCTACATTAAATGCATCTCTTCTACATTAAATGCATCAGTCTTACATTAAATGCATCTCTACTACATTAAATGCATCCTTTCTACATTAAATGCATTTTATCTACACTAAATGCATCTCTTCTACATTAAATGCATCTCTCCTACATTAAATGCATCTCTTCTACATTAAATGCATCTCTCCTACATTAAATGCATCTCTCCTACATTAAATGCATCTCTCTTCTACATTAAATGCATCTCTTCTCCATCAAATGCATGTCTCCTACATTAAATGGCTCTCTTCTACATTAAATGCATCTCTCCTACATTAAATGTATCTCTACTACATTAAATGCATCTCTTCAGCATTAAATGCATTTCTCCTACATTAAATAAATTTTCAAACTGCTAAAGAATATAACTACCCATTCCTCAATATAGATTTTTTTATTTAATGACATAAAAACAATACACCATAATACCGTCATAAAAAAATATTGATCCCATTTACATCAAAGTTAGACACCCCAGTATTAATAAGATTAATTACGAAAATAGTTAACAAAATTGTAAAATGTTTTAAAAAAAAGTTGTATGTACATTGTACGAAATCACATTAGCAAGCAACACCTATTTTAAAGTCATAGATAACGTTATAGATGAAGTCATAGGTATTAGACGTACAAACCCAAACAGTAAAATACTGATGATTACCTGATAGAATTAAGTCTAACGTATTAGCAAAAATGAAAGAAAAAATGGAACAAAAACCATCGGAACATCGTTTTATTGAATACCCCCCCCCTCTCTCTCTCTCTCTCTCTCTCTCTCTCTATATATATATATATATATATATACATATATATATATATATATATACATATATATATATATATACATATATATGTATATATATATATATATATGTATATATATATATATATATATATATATATATATATATATATAGAGAGAGAGAGAGAGAGAGAGAGAGAGAGAGAGGGAGAGGGGGGGGAGATAGATAGATATATGAAGCGAGGGGATAAATGCCATTAGTAAATAGCCATCCTTATTTTGTTGAGAGTATTATATGTAGTCTACTCGATGAATCGCCTACTTTAAATATAATTTTGAATATCTTGTATTCATTCTTTTAGAATGTTGGTTAGTTGATTTAGTCGTACTTTATTTGAAAAAATTTTTTATTACTTATTTTTATTTTTATATTATCCTAGTGTATATTAGGTTTATATTATAGTATCTATATAAAGATATAAATATGCATATGTGTCTCTGTGAATAGCTCTGAAACCGAATAGATGTAGATGTATGTGTCTAATTGTATGGAATTCAATCCATGTGTCTCAATGTACGTCAGATTCCGTTAGATGTATCGCTTAGAATCCCTTGATTATCATCTCAGTGATATTGCTGTTTCTTAAATTATTTTGAATTGCCTCCCTTTATTGATTATCTATTTATTTTCAAGTAAGCTTATTTGAATTTAGACACTGTTTAGAATACTTATCTACATTCGAATGAGGACGGATTCTTGGGTGATTTAAATAATAATAACGCGGATTTTGGTAAATTCCATGGATTTCCTTAATGGCCACTGTCCTGTTCGATGACTTTTACTTTGAAATGGAAGCGATATATACTACTTTAATTACCTTGTCATGACATTTACGTCCAACCGTTTAATAATTGTTTTTTTTAATGGATTCTTTTTACGTGTTTTAATCTATATATAACTGCCCTCTCGTTTTCTGTGTTCTTCTAATTTCTTTCTGATGATCTTTCTTTAACTTTTCTTTGTTATTTATATTTTCTAATTCAGATGATGATGATGATGAAATAAAACAAAAACAAGATAAGGTGAATAAGAAAGTAAAATTTAAAAAATAGAATAATAAAGAATAAATAAGAATAAAATAAAATAAATAAAAATTAATAAATAAAGTAAAAATTATTTTTAAATAGAAAACCATTTAAGTAGATAAAAAGTCAATAATAGAGTACAGTTATCGACTTTTTATCTACTCATTATTTTAATAGAGATATATTGAGAAATAAAGATATACCTCGAAAATATAATTTTATTGATGAGAAGAAAATGTATCATAATTAGAAAAAATGTAAAATATTAATAATGATGATGAGTAGAGGAATAGACTTATATATAAAAATATAAGAAAAAAACAAAAAATTCTAAATTCAAAATAGAAAAAAAATCTGATTAGGAAAAAAAAAGTGGAAAAAATATTGAAGTAAAATTAAGAGAAATAGAACAATAAAGAAATATATGGAGAGAAATTCAAAATTAAATAATAAGAAAGATAATAATAATAATAATAATAATAATAATAATAATAATAATTAGAAATAATGATAATTACAAAAAAATGATAAATAGAAAAATAGTAATAGGAAAAATAGTAACTAGAGAACATAATAATAATAATAATAATAATAATAATAATAATAATAATAATGATAATAATAATAATAATATATATATATATATATATATATATATATATAATCGAGTTGGTATTCCTCATCCTAATCAGTTAGAGTTAGGCAAGGAAACTAATGCATCAAACACATCGAAAATCAACACTACCTATACCGCCTTACCTCGACCGTGTTTCCAGCAACTTACACATATTTTAACATATAAAATGAATTCCTATTATTTATTATATACGACTAACTCTCCTAACCGCATTCTCCAAAGAGAGAGAGTAGCACGCTAATCTCTCTATATAAATTATTAACTGTTGCACTCATCAGACACTGCGATTAATTTTTGAGGAAATTACAGCCAATCTACGATCAGCTTACATA
Source organism: Sepiola atlantica (assembly GCA_963556195.1). Taxonomy (NCBI): domain Eukaryota; kingdom Metazoa; phylum Mollusca; class Cephalopoda; order Sepiida; family Sepiolidae; genus Sepiola; species Sepiola atlantica. The sequence goes on along the minus strand of OY744552.1, from coordinate 28,849,329 downwards.
GGCATGAGACAAATTTCATCCCGATCGCGTCGTGCTTCGGCCGAGGTTAGTCATTTACAGACATTCTTTTAAAACTTTCTCTCATAAATAAATCGTGTTATTATTAACATTTAATACACAGTATATATATTACGCGCATTCGAATCAAATCCATCGCCAAATCACAATTTCATTTCACATGTAGGACGCTGAAACCGTACATAAATGATTTACGCCAAAATAATACTTCGATAAACGAACGATTTATCATACATTCATTAGATAGGTATTTCTTTTTCTTTTTAAAACTCTGATCGATCTTAGCATATCATAAAATATTACTGTTCTAATGTTTTTCACGCATCGTAAATGAATTATATTTTACCTATTTTAAGAGAAAAGTCCCATAAAGGCATATTTTTATGTTATTTAAGTTTATATGATTAGGTTGTCGAGAAAGAACCTGTTAACACTAGATTATTAATTTTCTTACCTGCGGCTAAGCAAGATACGATGTTCCTGAGGCAGGTATAATAATCCTTTCTTAACACTGTGTACGAACGAGGAGGGCAACAAAGTGTAAAAAATCGAATAAGATTTGTGTTGTGCGTTTTTTTACAGTTTCTTTTTTACTATCCCTATTTACTTTCTTTATATATATACAAGAAAAAGCGATTTGATATAGAAGACAAATTAATTATTTTTATATTTTCATATATAAGATTTATATTTACATTAGAAAATATAAATAACAAAGAAAAGTTAAAGAAAGATCATCAGAAAGAAATTAGAAGAACACAGAAAACGAGAGGGCAGTTATATATAGATTAAAACACGTAAAAAGAATCCATTAAAAAAAACAATTATTAAGCGGTTGGACGTAAATGTCATGACAAGGTAATTAAAGTAGTATCTCAATATATCGCTTCCATTTCAAAGTAAAAGTCATCATCATCATCATCATCATCATCATCATCATCATCATCATCATCATCATCATCATCATCATCATCATCATCATTTTCTAAAATTATTTGTATTGTTTCATTTAATATAACTATTTTTTATATCTTAATTTTATTTATTTATTTATGCATTTTTTTCTTTTATGTATTTTTTATCTTATGCATTTTCGTTTTCTTAATTAATCTTATATAGTGAATATTTTGAATATTTTAAATGTTTAATTTGTAATTACATTTGCTGTCTTTTTGCCATTTCCAAAGTTCTTTTCACTAAAATCTGATGGTTTTTTTTCAAAAGACTTCTGTATGTGATGGTATAAAAGGCGCTGAAGAAGTACGTTTTGGAATCATCGAAAACATGATGTAAAATAAAATATATCCAAAAGGTCTTGGAACGATCGTATGCCTAATAATAGTTGGTCTTAGATTCTTGGAACAATAATCAAATTTTGTTGATCTCAACTAAATTTATATATATATATATATATATATATATATATATATATATATATATATATATATATATATATATATATATATATATATAACGCGCTTACACGAGCAGTCGATTGTCTTGAAATCGTTGGGGATTGCATGGTGAGCATCCATCACGAATATAAATATTTTTTTCCTCATACAATAAGATTAGTTAGAAATCCTAGGACGCGATTTTAACAGACGAAGCATAATTATACTCCCGGAAAAATTGTGTCAAAATTTAAACAGGAGACTGGAAACGACAAACTTTACCCAATAGACTAGAAACGATATAGTGCACGGGTTACATATTAGTTCATATATGATGGATGTAAGCCGTGTTTCTTCACTTATAAACGTATGTTTATGAGTATGGGTTCGTGTCTGGAATTCGGCTAAGTGCACACATTCTTAGCACGAAACGCACTCCTTGTGGAAACACGCATCTTCTCGCTTCGAGTAAAACAAAGCCAAACAAAAGAATGTTGTGCTCTTTTACCTTTAGTGACGCCATTTCTGTGACACATTCGCTATATTTCTAACTCTAATTTGGAAATCTCTTTTGACATACCCAATTTCTAAGTTGAAATTCCTTTCATCGTAAAGTTCTACGTCACCTAACAAATTCCATTTTACGACCATTAAACCACATTTCTGAAGCCTCAAAAAACATCCTCATGTTCGTGTTTTCCTTTGCAATCGAAGCGAAACAAAGTCTCATAAGAACTTAATTTCCGATTTCCGGCGTTTCAAACCACGTCATTACGATATGAGTAACAGCCAATAACAGTCACGAATGGAGTCTAACATAACCTGTCATAATTCGACACATTTTATTTGGACTCGGAAAATACTTAAGGAATAAAATGAATATGTCAGAGAGAGAGAGAGAGAGAGAGAGAGAGAGAGAGAGAGAGAGAGAGAGAGAGAGAGAGAGAGAGAGAGAGAGGGAGAGAGACAGACAGACAGACAGACAGACAGACAGACATAATAGGGTAGCAAATTGTGTTGCAAAATAATTGCTTTTTGTGCCATAGGGGTATAGCAATTCCAGCCATAACATATTGAGAGCTTGAGGTTCTATCACGAGTACAATGATATACTAAAACTGTAAAGCTTATATAGAGGGTTTACTATTTTATTCTAAGTCAAGATAATAACTGACATACTGATGTGAATATGATGATGGGTTGCAACTCATGCGTTTCCCAGATTTGTCTTTCGAGTACGACGAGCCAGTGCATGAAATTGCCCCCCTCCCCCCGTTCAGCTCCTATGTGATGATTCTTTTGGGGTATATTACTTGGACTGACACCGTTTCCCCTGTCTTTTCAGCCAATCGAAGAAGATAAAAGTTCATTTTCTTTTGAAAACATCGCACGCTGCTGCTGCTACTGCTGCTGCTGATGTTACTGCTGATGATGTTACTGCTGATGCTTATGATGATATATTTTTTATTATTTAAAAAAATAATTATTTACTCATGTTTCGATATCAAAATGCATACTTATTAATATTTTCTGTTTTTCTTTATTTCGGACATTTCAATCTTTGGGTAACTTATTATTTTTGATCTCCAATTATGGATTTGCATTTCTTTCTAATTTAACCTTGCAAATAAAGTGCATCCTTAGAAATAGTTTCGTTTCTTCTTGTAATATTTACAATTGAAATAAAATTGTTTCGCTACAAACAGATAAGACGTATAGATTTGGGTGAGTTTCAAATACAAACATATACTTTTTAATAAATGGCTGCAAGCGATAACAATTTCTTAATCCATTTACATTTTATACAGTGAAATATATGTTTGATGAGGTTAATTCAACAAACATTCAATAACGGGGGGATTCATATGTGAAAATTAATTAAACTCCGACACTTAAGATATTAGTACTTTAATATTTCATTATAATATTTCCCTTAAAAATGTATAAAACGCCAGAATTTAAACAAATGTGAAATAAAACTTAAATTATAAATATTCACGTCATACTAATTAACCTATTGATTATTTAAAACTCGTATTAATAAATATATAACCAATATTAATGATTTTTAGTTCTTTTCTTTGTAAATAGAATAATATATAGAATTATATAAATAAATTAATTAACATGGATTTCCCCTATTTTATTGACTCCTATATCTTTCTAAAAAAAGCTGCATATGAAAATCTGTTTAGACATCTATTTAAGCCAATTCATGATGCAAGTTTTCGAAAAATATACATTCCTACCGTACGCTTTCAATAATTGTACATTTTTACAACAGTCGGAGGAATTTTTACTCTCACGCTCAGATATACTACTACTGCCCCCCATTTACACCGGGCAGTTTATTCGTAGAGTAACTATTTTCCATAGCCCCGTTATTATTTCTTTTTTATTACTCTACATTTTTTAATGAAAATATAGCACGCTACCTTTCACTATAATATCTTTTATGTGGGAGTTTTGATTAGTTATTCCAAATAGTTTCTCACACGTTATAGGTTGATGGATTAAACGAATAGTCATTGTGATTCACAAAACACAGAGTAGTATTCGGAGTCAATGCGACAATATTTCTTTAAAAATGACTTACATTATTTATACGTTTCACACTTCTTTTATTTTTACTAAATTACTCTTCAGAACTTTTGAGGTAATATGATTTATGAAAAAGCAAACTCATTCCCGAGTACGTACGTTACATAATTTTATTGTAGGCTTGTTCTTCAGATTCTATACTAAGTCCTTTAGTCAATGAGATTGTATTACGGATATAAACTCCGAGCCCGTGCATATGTTTGTTAGAGACTTTACGGCCTACCCTGGCATATTTGAGTGATGAGAATCTGAAGAACAAGCCTACAAGATAGCATTTCCTCTACCGTAATCCCTCGACCCAGGACTGTACCCTACTCGACTACGTGTCTGATAGTAGAAACGAAGCACGTTCCTTGGATCAGAGCGCTCAAAATCAATGTATTTTGGAGATTCTAAATTAGCTTGGCCGCTCGTGCTATCCAGACTCAGCTGGTAACAACACGCGTAGTTTCTTCATTGCACATTCCATTTCACAAACCGTCACTTTCCTGACCGCCTCCCAAATCTTGTGGACCATATTCAATGCTACAAAAACTGAATTGTAAGAAACGTTTGAAAACTCCGATTGTCATGCCTAATAGCACCCTTCCTGGGATCCCGGCGTTTAAACTTCTCCGCCTAACATTCACAGGCAACATAAATTGGAATAAATACATACTTCCAAGTCTGTTGTAAAGAAAGTTGTGCTCCGTTTACTGGGCTAGAAAACTTTTCACACACGCCAGTATCTGATATCTCTATAAAGCCACAATTAGCCCATACACGGAGTATTGTTGCTTCATCTGGGCTAGTGCTCCATTCACTAGTCTTTCCTTTTTTGACAGAGCGCAAAAAGAGTCTCTAACTTAATATGCCCCGCCCTGTCTACCAAACTCCATCCCCTGTCGCATCGTCGCCATTTTTCACCCTTATGCTTTGCTCGTGGTGTCGGCCTTTGAAACTCTCTCCCTGTTCCCTGTTTCTCAAACTGTACCGACATGCAGACATTTAAAACTAACGAGAACAAGCATTTCGCTGCACAGCTCCCAATTTAGGATGACCCCCAAAACTTTCACCCTAATTCTCAGTAACCTTTTACATCTACAGTGACAACTTGCCTTGTTTAAGGTGAACTATGTTAAACATATTTTTAAAACTCCAACGACATGTGCACCCATGAACTTACTGCACGTGTACCCCTCAACATAAGCTTGCCTCGATCAACCCGACTCGCAGCAAAACCTCATCCATTCACTGTAGAGATCCTTTGATATCGGAAAACTTTTCATTCTAATAGCTTCTTTCCTAGGTCTGCTTGCATTTACAGAATTCCCTTCATGCCCCCTGTTTTCATGACTATAGCAAAAAGCAGAAATTAAAATGTAATGTGAACAAATATCTTTCTCACAACTCGCAACGTAGGATACCCCCATATAAATATGACCCTTAATCACAGTAGCCTCTTACGTCTCAGTGAACAAAAGTAAAACAAACAAACAAACAAAAAACAATACAGCATATCGATGGAATAGAAAATAGTTGCATGATTTTCTCTCATTACTGGTCACTTCGAGTTTTCTTCATTTGTTGTTCCATTCATATTTTGCATTCTACTTCAAATCTTTCGTGTAATAATAAACTTTAGCTTCTCTGGCAGCGTTTACACCACCGCTTGGCCATTTCTACTCACAACAAGCTGTCTTCTATTTACATTCTCCTTTTAAGGTAATCTTTAACAGAAAGACAAAATAACAGATTGGTCGAACAGTGTCCACATGCTATCCGCCCGCTTACAAATTAGAATGTTGTCATGGTTACGAAAAAAATGTTGCAGCTACGATCTTTTTACTTTACAGTTTGAGAGGTTTCGTTTTTATTTCATTTATTTTACGGACATATTGAGACGTTTAATTTCTCTGTTTTGTTTTATGAGTAATAATTGAGAGATTTTCTTTCCCTTGTCTATCTTTTAATTTCAAGATTGAGACGTTTTCTTTCTTTCCTTTCTTTTTTCTACTTTACTGATTGAGCCGTTTTCTTTCTTCCCTTTCTTTTTTCTAGTTTACTGATTGAGACGTTTTCTTTCTTTCCTTTCTTTTTTCTAGTTTACTGATTATGACGTTTTCTTTCTTTCCTTTCTTTTTTCTAGTTTACTGATTGAGCCGTTTTCTTTCTTCCCTTTCTTTTTTCTAGTTTACTGATTGGGACGTTTTCTTTCTTTCCTTTCTTTTTTCTAGTTTACTGATGAAACGTTTTCTTTCTTTCCTTTCTTTTTTCTAGTTTACTGATTGAGACGTTTTCTTTCTTTCCTTTCTTTTTTCTAGTTTACTGATTGAGGCGTTTTCTTTCTTTCCTTTCTTTTTTCTAGTTTACTGATTGAGACGTTTTCTTTCTTTCCTTTCTTTTTTCTAGTTTACTGATTGAGACGTTTTCTTTCTTTCCTTTCTTTTTTCTAGTTTACTGATTAAGACGTTTTCTTTCATTCCTTTCTTTTTTCTAGTTTACTGATGAAACGTTTTCATTCTTTCCTTTCTTTTTTCTAGTTTACTGATTTGGGCGTTTACTTTCTTTCCTTTCTTTTTTCTAGTTTACTGATATGGGCGTTTTCTTTCTTTCCTTTCTTTCCTATTTTATATTCTAATTTATATTTAGACTTTAACCAAGCTGCAATATTCACTAGAGACCTTCTCCCCAAGTATCTATATTTAAAAAGACCTATTGAAGCTTTAGGCTATAAATCGACTTTTAAACGATTTCGCTATAAGTGCGCGTACTATTTCGGTCTTCTTTTTTATTTGTCTTTCCTCCGTGATTTTGGTTTACTGATATTGTTACTTACGGGTATGTCTTTTCTCATTTTTATCAATATTACACATTCCTCCCAGCGCTTGTGTATAGAAGAAATTACTTAACGACACTATCCCAAATATTTATATGGCGTCCAGAGATACCTATTCTATACATACATACATACATACATACATACATACATACATATATATATATATATATATATATATATATATATATATATATATATATATATATATATATATATATATGATCATGAGATGCGACCCTTGGTGGCCGGTTTGCGAAATAATAAAAAATAATATTAAGTTTAGTTCGCCATTTCAAGAACTCTGTTCACACGTCATAGAAGGTTTGAAGAAAGGAATGGTTCCCGAAAAATTCTATACAGACTATACCACCTCCCCACAAAAAGCTGAAATTAGGATTTACCTTACTTCTATCTCAATTTTTTTTTATTCACACATATTATACTTTCCAACTTCTGCGCTTATGATTTTCTGTTGACTGATCACACACACACACACACACACACACACTCACACACACACACACACACATATATATATATAATTTATAAACAATATTTTCAAATTATTTATAAATAATATTTTCAAATTATTTTCAAATTAATATATATATATATATATATATATATATATATATATATATATATATATATATATATATATATATAATGTACGTTACATCTACGTTACTTAGGTTGCATCGACAGTTAGAACGAGTGTCGCTGGTTTTATTCGTTTCCATTTGCACTACATGTCACCCGAGAAATAGCACACTATCAAGAGTTGAATACTTTATTGACTCTGCGAGAATAGCACAAACCAAAATATTGACTCGCCAATGTAAGCCAAATGAACAGCTCTACCAATAAAAACTTTAGTATCAAGCTGATTGGAAAAGATATATACACAACTTATTATCTCAACTTTTCCCATATATAAACTCATTGTTTAAATCTATCTATCCATCTATCTATCTATCTATCTATCTATCTATATATATATATATATATATATATATATATATATATACATACATATACATGTACAATTATATAAATATATATACACATATATTAGTATACTAATGCGCGTATAATGATTATTTGATAATATTTATCGAACATTGTACGTATCGTGTACGTGTGTTGGTGTACACCAGTAGAAAATGTGTGTGTGTGTGTGTGTGTGTTGTTTGCGCATGTGATCGTGTATTGTGTGTAGTGTTCATGCGTGGATGTGTATTAGTCTTGCTGCACATTAGTGGATGTGTATTTGGTTTCATGCGCATGCGTGCACGTGGATTGGGTGTATTGCGCATGTGCAAAAGTCGCTGATCGGTTCATCTGTCATGCATCTTGTGAGATCTGATGAGATCTGGTTGAAAAAAAGGGAACAAGTAAATAATCACTTAATGGAAACACTAAAAAACCGGCATGTGCTGAGATGAAATGAAAAGGAGAACTACGCGAAAATATTTAGAAAAAAAGAAAAGCTGTGGCAGAGAGAAAGTGAAATCTGCCACCAACGCCAAACAATTCAACTTGCTAAAGAATGTTCAGCACTGATTGAACAAAAATGAAGCGAAATGCAAGAAAAACACAGAAATATACACAAATGAGAAAAGGGCAAGAACAGAGAAGGAAGGAGGAGGGGGAGAAAGAAACGAAGAAGAGAAGTAAAGCGACGTAGCCAGGGAAAATGGGGAAGGAAGATGCGATGAGTTTATGGAAGATAAAACGGGAAACAAAGAGATGCACTGTGCAAAATAAGTCGGTTACAAGGACAAATTATCCAAGAGAATCCAAGACGAATACCTCATTATGATATTAACACGATCAATTTACAAGAGGGAAAACAGAATAAAATTAGAATGAATTTCACTTGAATATTTTGGCAAGTAAGAAAACAGCCTGAAAAATGAATAAAAACCCATTAAAGGCAAAATAAAAAAAACAGGTTGGGATTTTTTGTTTCACGGCAAATCAATCCTATGAGTCATTTGGTGCCTTACTATGTCATTTGATCAGTTTTGGATTCTCTTGGATCTGTCCTTGTAACCGACTTTTCTCATACAATATATCTCTTTCTTGTTTTGTCTTTAATAAACTCATTTTCCGTGGCTATGTTGCCTTTCTTTTTTTTCCGTATTTAACTGTAACATTAGTTGCTCCTGTAGGAGATGTGTGTGTTTTTTGGATAGGGAGAGAACAAAAGCGACAAGAAAGAGAAGAAAATGAAACGAGAAAGGTGGAAGAGGAATGGAATTGTTTATTTTACGCACCATCAACCCTATCACTCAATTTGTGCCATACAAAGTATCTATAAAATATCAAGTTCTGGAAAGTTATTTAATTATTTATTTACTTTCTAATACAGGAGCTGGCAGTTGTTTTTATGTGGTGTTTTATTTGCGAGGTAATCACAATTTTAAACAGCGTGGTGACATTTCGTGCGTGATTGTATTTCTTGTGGATATCTATATTTTGTACAGTCGATTATAATATGTTTGCGCAAATGAGTATTTGATTGCAGTAGATGCAACTTCCGCTTTAAGTAAATGTGTGTGCGTGTGGTTCAGAGATAGATGTGCAATTCTAATTCTGCTTCATATATATATATATATATATATATATATATATATATATATATATATATATATATATATATATATATAGAGAGAGAGAGAGAGAGAGAGAGAGAGATATCTTGTCTTCCGCAGTTCGATGTTTACTCTTCCAACTGTTCATATAATTATTTGTTGTTTAGGAATATACATTCCGTCCCTGCATCCCTTCTCTCTCTCTCTCTCTCTCTTTCTCTCTCTCTCTCTCTCTGGCAGCTGGTTCAATATAATAGTTAGAAAGCAATAAACAAACGAAAAAACACTAATTATTGTCTAACCTAGTTTTGGCAAGTAATTAGTATCAAGCCGATTGGAAAAGATATATACCAAACATATCTCAACTTTTCACATATCTAAACTCATTGTTTTAATCTATCTATCCATCTATCTATCTATCTATCTATCTATCTATCTATCTATCTGTATACATACATATACATGTACATATGTATAAATATACATACAGATATATTAGTATACTAATGCGCGTATAATTATTATTTGATAATATTTATCGAACATTGTACGTATCGTGTACGTGTGTTGGTGTACATCAGTAGAAAGATAAAAGAAAATATTTTTCTGCCCCCCCCCCGCTCCTGCATTAACATACGGAATAAATATTACAGTATTTTCTTGACCATAACCATTTTTTGGCTATGCAGAATTCTATAATATTTTGTTTGTAATTGTGTCGCTGCTGGTTTCTTAGTTTTAACTGGACCCCCCCCCCACACACACACAGAGAGGCGGAAACACGACTTTCCTTTCTGTTATAGGTGGCATTTGTCTGAATTTTGTTTTAGAGTTAGCAAGCAATTAAGATGCGGTCTCATGTTTCGCGACGTTTATCCCTACCCCAACATTAAACGAACGGAGTCAATTCTCGTTAGTGCGATTTTACCAATGTCTACACCACATCGTCGATTCGCAGACAAATACTGCCCTGTTACTATTACTCGTACTAACACTAAAAGAACTGACGCTGAAAATTTAAGCAAACACATTGGATAAAGTTTGCAAAGTAGTAGGAACTGGTTTTATTGTGAAGCAAAAAACATTACTCATATATATATATATATATATATATATATATATATATATATATATATATATACATATGCATATATATTTATGTATGCATATATATACACATATATATATATATATATATATATATATATGTATACATATATACATATATATATGTATACATGTATATATATATATATATATGTATATATATATATCCTGAACGAATTTCTGTTGAACTGATGGAACTTGCTACTAAATCAGTTTCCTTCAGTTTCAACAATATAAAGTATATTGATGGTATATCCATGGTAGTCCTTTTGGCCCATCGTTAGCCAACATTTTCGTTGGATTTTTGCAAAACCACTTATTTTCCAAAAGGACCAAGCCGTTACGTTGATGAACAGTTTATTTGTCTTCTTTGTGACTTGCATCCATCGTTGCAATTCACCATGGAGGTCGAGAATTGTGGTTCCTTCCCATTTCTTGATGTTTTAGTGTCTAAAGCTGGTTTAACGTTTGAAACCTCTGTGTATAGAAAACCAACGTTTACAGATCTTTATCTTAATTGGTTTTCCTTTTCCCCAAAATCAAGAAAAATAAATCATATTGCTACTCTCATTGATCGAGCACTTATGATTTGTTCACAAACACGACTCGATGCGGAACTTGGTGAAATTACTTATATTTTTCTTGCTAATGGATATCCCATAAGCATCATAAAAAGCACCATTGCACGCAAAGTTGCTATATTTAATTTTGGTAAATTTATTGGTCCGTCACGATACCTTATTTATTTGATTTTCCATGGTTAGGTTCTGACGGCCTTGACATTGTCAAAAGGATTTCCTCTTCTACTCAACGTTGTTTTCCAGCAACCATGCTGAGAGTAGTTTACACGACTTGAAACTTTTCTCTTCTTTTCGTGAGGATGTTTTGCCAGCCATTCAAAAGAATTCTGTAGTTTATAAACTTGTGTGTCAGTGTGGAGCTGACTACGTTAGCAAGACATCACAAAGATTAGAAATTAGAATATCCCAACACATACCACGTGATATTCGTTTACATAAGGTTTCGAGATCATCCGAGAACTTCCAGGCACAGGAATCAGCCATCGGTAATCACCTGGTTGATACAAATAGTTGTTCTGACAAGTATTCCGATGGGTGGTTTTCTGTTTTACACAGTGCCAGGTCGAACTACTATAACACTATTATTATTGAGGCGTTAGTTATTAACAATTATTGACCTAGCCTGTGTAGACAAAAAATTTTGAAACATCAGTTGGAGATCTTTAATGATTCAAATCCACCATAACGTTGAGAGATTTACGGTTTTTTCTTCTCTCAATCGTTTTCTTCAACTTAAACAAATTTCCTCCTCATATCTCATTCGATTTTCTTAGTTTTTAATTTATCATTCTGACGTTTCCTCTTAGAGGGTAAGACGATAATGCCTTAAGGAACATTTTAGAAATTTTCTTTATTTTTCAACCGCCCGTTTCATTGATTAAAAAATATTTCCTCTGAAATATATATATATATATATATATATATATATATATATATATATATATATATATATATATATATATATATATATATATATATATGCATGTATATATATATATATATATATGTATACATACATATATATATATATATATATATATATGATAATTTTTATGTACAAAATCTACGACACTGGCATGTCGATGTTATCAATCAACAGGGAGAGTTAGAATCCGATTTTAACCTCAGATCATATTTGGAGAGAATATGATCTGAGATTAAGATCGGATTCTAAATCTGCCTGATGAGATCTCAGTTTATAATAACTGTTGATCGATAACATCGACATGCCAGTTTCGTAGATTTTGTACATGTCTGTGTAAATAAAAATTATCATATATAAAGCTCTATTTGATATTGAGCACTTTTTATAAACCCGGTTGAAATTATTTGGATTACTACCTTGTGGATGTTTTTACCTGGATTATTACCATTATATATATATATATATATATATATATATATATATATATATATATATATATATATATATATATATATATATATATATATATATATTAATAGTTTTAAATAATTAATAATGTATATGTATTTAAAGGCCCAATGGGAGAATGTGTCTCCAAAAACAATACATATATTTGTATGACTATAACGAGTATCTCTCGTCTCCTTAAATGTCACCTCTCCTCCCCCATAGCCCTATTTACCAACACTCCTCCCCATGATAGAAGCCTTACTCATTCCAGCAAACAAACCCACCATCAATCAAGCTCGATATGAGGGGGGGGGGGAGAAGGTAAACTGAAATGCCTTTAATATATTTTTAAAAGTTTAAATCAAGTTTCTCAATAAATTCACCAGTTTTAGTTTGCATAGCTCCTCAAGTGCCTGAAGAAGTTTTGGCGAGTTTCATGTTAACACTCGACCAGCACATTATATCGTTAGTCCGTCATCATAAAAATGTGGATCAACAAAGAAATAAACAGGAATTGTCCTTGTTGTTTAATAAAACATGCATCAATGAAGAAATGCTGCTTACGATTTAAACTTGGTACCCCCATGTGGCAAGTACATGTCTATAGCAACTTCACCTCAGCCACCTCCCTATGGATGGATAATGCGGATATTATATATTAAGTTTTACCGAGGAATTAAATACGGTATCTCATTATTCTTTACATGGCATAACAAACAATTGAACACACACACACACACACACACACACACACACACACACACACATATATATATATATATATATATATATATATATATATATATATATATAAAGAAATGAATGATGAGAATCCAGATGTAAGTAGAACGATATGTATTGATTCATCAAGTAGTTTAAAAAAGCAAGGTATCAATAAACTTTCTCTTACTTTCCTTAACCCATGGATTAAAAAAATGCAAGCTTTTATCATCAGAGGAGATAATCGGAATACATCAGTAAAAAATTATCTTACTGTTTGCACAGATTTAAAAATATTAACAAATATATAATAAATAATAAAATACACAATTTACTTTTAATTTTTAATTTTCTTGTTGTAATTGCTCTATCTCCAATATTGAGCATTGACTTTTCATGGTAGGATTATTTAAATAAAAATATTTTATTTTTTATCATCTCTCCATTATATATACTAGCAAATATATGCTCCCTCCGGTCGCACATTTTTGCTACGCTGCCGCATCAGAAATGAAGGCTCACGTTACGCGTGAGCCCCAGTCATATTTCTGTGGTGGTTAGACATTGATTTTCTGTGTTTATGACCAAGAATATTTTTAGTTGAAAATAAAGAAATAAAAAATTCGACCCTACCCCGATTTTTGTTGTACCCTCGCCCATAAATAGAAAGACCTGTAGTTTAAAAAGAAAGAAACATTTTTTTTGTATCCCCTCAATTTTTTTATATTACCAGTCATTGAAATATTTTTTAGTTAAGAAAAAAAACAAAACATTTTTTTGACCGCCTTCCCCAAATTTTGTTATCTCCCCCCCCTATACATGTAAATATTTTTAATTAAAAAGGAAAACAAACAAACCTAACCCTAACTGTAACGACGGGGTCAAAGTTAGCGTGGGGCCTAAAATGAAAAAGCACCAAAAAATCAAATACAGTGAACACAGTGTGTGTGTGTGTGTGTTTAATGACCCTTTTTTAATTAAATAATTTGATTCTACAATCAGTTGTATAGTTTTCCAGTACAATGTGTTAGTTTATTGTGTTGACATTAAAGAAAAAAAAATCACATCTTTTTTTTTAATAAATAAAACATGGAATCATAAATTCTGTTGAGGTCGTGAAAAAATGATAATATTGGATATGAAAGTATTAAGAAATCAAATACAGTAAACACGAAAAGTTTTTAATTCTCGGAAAGAAAAAGTTTACCTGAACTGTGTGTGGGTGTGTGCGTGCGCGCGCGCGCGTTTTTATATAGTATTTTTTAAATCAATTATTATTTTAATTAAACAATTTGATTTAATAAATTCGTGTTTTAAAACATAATGGCTAAGAATAAACAAACTTAGGACGGTTTTAAAAATGGAAAACTGAGCACGGTGGATACCAGCGTTGTTGTTTACATATTTAACGTGCCATATTAACATCGGCTGCTTAATCAGATCGCCATATTTAATTACCGGAGGGAGGGAGGACACCACTGATTAAACAGCCAATCGGCTGCTTAATCAGATCGCCATATTTAATTACCGGAGGGAGGGAGGACACTACTGATTAAACAGCCAATCGGCTGCTTAATCAGATCGCCATATTTAATTACCGGAGGGAGGGAGGACACCACTGATTAAACAGCCAATGACTTTGCAGTTTTAACAGTACTCGCGTTGAAATGGTTTAGAAAACACGCCGGTTATGATGAAAATGGCTTTAATTAATTGTATGAATAATGGTTATTAATATAACCTTAACGGAACATATCGTAAATACATATGTAAATTTAATAATAGCAGTTATAAGTGTATATTTGTAAATATGAATTTAATTGAAGGTTTAAAGGAATGACTTATGTTAATGGTAACACCCATTTGGTGTCTGAACGACTTTTGATGACAGTATATAAAGAATTTCAAAAAGATTAGTTTCAGTAAAATAGTCATACTGGAGTTTCGGCTTCAGACAGACAGACAGACAGACAGATACATAAACTCCATTATTAATAGATAGATAGATAGATAGATAGATAGATAGATAGATAGATAGATAGATAGATAGATAGAGCTATTAAACGCATTCAACACAACCTGAACTCCCTTACATTGAAGAAGCACAAATGTAATTTTATTTAAGAAATACGATCAATTACTCACTCGACAATAATAAGTGCGATCGTCCGTGGCTCATTCTCTAAATAATCAAATGCCACCTTGGCTGACTTTATCGCAGAACAAGAACGACGATGCTACTATTTTCGGGTACAATTTTGTAGTGGTGGAAGATATGTTTGATCCATTATTGGTTCAAGAGAAATCATAGGTTGTGACAAGGGACGAATGCGAAACAAAAAAATTATAGAACGTTATACACAAACACACACACACACGTGTATATGCTTTATCATATAGATTTTTAATACTAATTATTATTATTATTATTATTATTATTATTATTATTATTATTATTATTACTATTATTATACAGTATTTCAGTAATTGTCTTCATGACAGTCTTACAGTAATTTTCTTCATTGAAGTATTACATCAATTTTCTTAATTACAGTAAGTTTCCTCATTACAGTATTACGGTGATTTTCTTCGTTACAATATTACAGTAATTGTATTTAATCACAGTATTACAGTAATTTTCTTCATTGAAGTATTACAGCAATTTTCTTCATAACAGTATAACAGAAATTTTCTTCATGACTATATTACAGTAATTTTCTTCATTACATTATTACAGCAATTTTCTTCATTACAGTATTACTGTAGTTTTCTTAATTACAGTATTACAGCAATTTTCTTCATCACTATATTACAGTAATTTTCTTCATCACAAAATAACAGCAATTTTCTTCATTACAGCATTACAGTCATTTTATTCAAAACAGTATTACAGTCATTTTCTTCATTACAGTGTTACAGTCATTTTCTTCATTACAGTGTTACAGTATATTTCTTCATCACAGTATTACAGAGATTTACTTGATTGAAGTATTACAAAAATTTTCTTCATCACAGTATGACAGTAATTTTCTTCATTACAGTATTACAGTTATAATCTTAATTACAGTATTACAGTAATTTTCTTCATCACCGTATTACAGTAATTTTCTTTATTAGAGAGTTACAGTAATTTTCTTCATTACAGTATTACAGAAATTTTCTGGATTACAGTATTACAGTGAGTTTCTTCATAACAGCATCACAGTAATTTTCTTCATTACAGTATTACAATAATTTACTTCATCACAGTATTACAGTAATTTCATTCATCACAGTATTACAGTAATTTTCTTTATTAGAGTAGTACAGTCAGTTTCTTCATCACAGTATTACAGTAATTCTCTTCATTAGAATATTAGAGTTATTTTCTCCATTGAAGTATTACAGCAATTTGCATCATCACAGTATTACAGTCATTTTCTTAATAAAAGTATTACAGTAATTTTCTTCATCACAGTATTACAGTAATTGTCTTTATTACAGTATTACACTAATTTTCTTGATTGAAGTAGTACAGTAATTTTCTTAATTGAAGTATTAAAGTAGTTTTCTTCATTAGACTATTACAGCAATTTTCTTCATTACAGTATTACAGTAATTTTCTTCATTACAGTATTACAGTTATTTTAATCATTGAAGTATTACAGTAATTTTTTATTGTTGCATTTCAGTACTTTTTTCGTTGTAGTATTACAGTAATGTTCTTTATTGACGTATTACAGTAATTTTCTTAATGACAGTATTTCAGTAATTTACTTAATTACAGTATTACAGTCATTTTCTTCATTACACTATTACAGTAATTATGTTCATTAGAGTATAACAGTAATTCTCTTTATTACAGTATTACAGTAAAATTTTTGATAACTGTATAACAGTCATTTTCTCTATCACAGTATTACAGTAATTTTCTTCATTACAATAATATTGTAATTTTCTTCATCGCAGCATTTTAGTAATTTTGTTGATTACCGTATCAGTCATTTTCTTCATTACAGTATTGCAGTAATTTTCTTCATTACAGTATTACAGTCATTTTTTTCATGACAGTATTACAGTTATTTTCTTCATGACAGTATTACAGTAATTTTCTTCATTGAAATATTACAGTAATTTTCTTCATGACAGTACTACAGTAATTTTTTTCATGGAGGTATTACAGTAATTTTCTTCATCACAGTATTACATTAATTTTCTTCATGACACTATTACAGTAATTTTCTTCATTACAGTATTACAATAATTTTTTTCATTACAGTATTACAGCATTTTTTTTCATCACAGTATTACAGTCATTTTCTTAATTGAAGTATTACAATAATTTTCATAATCACAGCATTACAGTAATTTTCTTCATTGAAGTATTGCAGTCATTTTTTCATCACAGTATTACAGTCATTTTCTTCATGACAGTATTACAGTTGTTATATTATAACAATTAATATATTTTAAAACAATAAATATGCTCTTTATTCTTACCGTAGAAACTATTGTTAGCTAAATATTTTCTTTTAAATTAATATAACGGAAGTTTTAATAATTTTATTTAATTGAATATTGCAATTTAAATCGTTGCAAAATAAATAGTTTTTTCCTTTTTACCGTAAAAATAATTGTGAGCCAAATATGTTTTTAATAAATAAAAAACGGATGTTACGTGTGTCTTACAACTCTACAACAAATGCCTAGCTGAATCTTTCTTCCCCGATTACTGGAAAGTTGCCTCTGTGGTACCAGTCTTCAAGAATTCTGGGGATAGAACTGATCCTCAGAACTACAGCCCAATCAGTATACTCCCAATTTTTGCAATAATCTTTGAATTCTTAATCAATCTAGCGATAGGCCGGTACTTAGTTAATGCTAAACTTATTTCTGACCGCCAGTATGGATTTAGACAAGCATGGTCTACTGCGGACATCCTAACGGTCATCTCTAAACGCATATATCATACACTGGACAAGGCAGGTGAAGCTAGGGCAGTAGCGCTTGATATATCCAAGGCATTTGACAATGTATGACATGAAAGACCTCTCCTAAAAATACGCTCATATGGTATTACTGGGCAAATATTAAATATAATTAGATCCTTCCTAACCAACAGAAAGATCCAGTTTGTCTTCGATGGCCGTTCATCTAAGCAACATGACATACATGAAGGTGTACCCCAGGAATCCATCCTTAGACCGTTATTGTACCTGATCTTCATAAACGACCTCCCTGATGACATTGAGCCTGACATTGGTATATTTGCTGACGACACCGCGCTTTATTCGCGTCGTGTGGGCAAAACGGACGCAATCATATCCGAGGCTGAATCTTTAGAAAGTTACTTCCAGACTGTAGTGGATTGGGGCCATAAATGGTTGGTAACTTTTAATGCTGCAAAGACAAAGCTTCTTTCCTTCAATAACTACAAGAAACCTCTACAACCACCGATTGTCATGGAAAATAACACCCTACCTGAGAGTTCAACATTCAAATTCCTCGGCCTAACCTTCACAAGTAACATGAATTGGAACAAATACATGGAAGATAGTGCCAAGGCTGCAGCAAAGAAGGTGGGCTCCCTCTACCGTGCTTGTAAACTCCTCACACCTGACATTATCCTGTATCTCTACAAAGCCACCATCGGCCCATGCATGGAGTAGTGTTGCCACATCTGGGCTGGTGCATCATCCACTAGTCTCTCCCTCTTAGATAAGGTCCAAAACAGAGTTACCAACTTAATAGGTCCCTCATTATCGACCAACTTCCAGCCCCTATCCCATCGCAGCAATGTTGCATTTTTGTGCTTATTTTATAAATACTTCAATATAATGTGCTCCGATGAACTGGCAACTCTGGTGGCCCCTCGACGTAAATACACTAGACCAACTCGACAATCAGCTAAATCCCATCCATTCACTGTGGAAGTCCCCAGATGCCGGAGAGCCTTCTACTCTAATAGCTTCTTTTCTCGTGCTGCCGGCCTCTGGAATTCTCTCCCATCTCCCTGTTTCCCCGACTGTACCGACATGCAGAGGTTTAAAAATAATGTCAACATACTTCTCGCTACACTGCTCCCAACTGAGGATGACACTCAAAACCTAGACCCTAATTCTTAGTAACCCCTTACGTCTACAGTGGCGGCCTGCCTTGTTTGGGGTGTAATATGTTAAAAAATGTATATATTTGAAATTGTAACAATTAGATGTGTTAAAATTACATTAAAATAACAATTAAGAAAAAACTTAGCGACGCCAGTTAATTTTCAATTGCTTTGCCCATACAACGATCTATTATTTTTATGCAAAGTGATAATGTACGTACAAAACGTAACGAAGCGTGATTTTCTTTTTTTCTCTCCCCCTCCACCTATCTCTAATTAACTATCTGTACTAAAGAAATGTAAAATCTTTCGAGCGTTAGAACCCAATTACAAGTGGTAACGTAATTGGAGGTTACAATGTCATGCAAATATATGCAAGCTATCATTGAAACACGCCTAGTAATTACTGATTCCAGATGTGTTATTGGTTGTGATAACAGAGTAACCGTTTTAAGAATCATGCCCGGACACAAACGTAGACACCATGTTAAAGAATATAGTGTGTATGACATTGAAATAGTCGTTTCCTATTTGTAAGAGTTCAAGGCGGCGCATGTACTCCAGTAATCATGGATAAAAAGGTCCCTTGTATTCTTAAAATACTATAAACACATGTGGAAGTTTGAATGAAACATATTTTACTTAGTATTAGAATAAACAATTAATTTTAAGAAATAAATCTTTTAATAGTAAAAATACATAGGGATATGTTGAAACTTTATTTTTTATTGAGCGTGTAACGTCGCACTTCTGTTTCGTTGAGTAATAAAAAAGTCTCCACTAACAGATGAGGAATAAAATCAAATAGTGGAAGGAAATCAAATCAATATGCCGATATGTTGTGGTTGACTTTGGCAATCCGACATGATAACTTTATATATATATATATATATATATATATATATATATATATATATATATATATATATATATATATATATATATATATATATATATTGTGTGTGTCAAATTATATTTTAAAAAATCAATAAAGTGCTCGATCGCAGAAGAGTGAGAGCTAATACAAATATGTTATATATCTCAGAATCGTACCGCGGTTTCATTCAGATGTGCTGACATTTAAAATTAAAAAAAAGTCTATACCCAAAAGGAATCGTCAGCGTACTGTAATCAAAACACAATTGTATAGTTTCCAAATAAAGTATATATATATATATATATATATATATATATATATATACGGAGTTGATTAATGAGTGGAAAGTAAGATAGTAAGAAGATTTGTGGGAAAAATATGTGAGAAATGGCTGAGCGATATGTGGAGAAAAGATCGGCAAGTCTACTGCCGTACACCAGACGAAGTTTGGACTCTCACTAATACGTTTCTGTTGTCTGTTTCACGACAAATAAGCACTTTTTGCTCATTCAATACTGAAACACAATCTCATCACTGATTAATTCTACATGATTAATTTGACACTAACACTGAAGAAACGACATGATATGACATGAAATTTCCCTTACATCCGTGAAATCGAATTATCATAGAGAATGGTATAAAAATAATGTATACATTATAATGTTTACGAAATAAAAATTGCAGAGTGGTCAATTACGTTAATGATAGCATAGTATTATCTTTATACTAACAATATTATACAATTATGCGCTCATTAGACATCCGTACCGGCGGTTTCCGGGCAGTAAGTTTTTTGGATACTGATGAAAGAGTACTAGTAAAACAGCTTTCTGCCACGGAAACCGTAGGTACGGATGACTTACCAGTGCATACTTGTATGATATCATATATATATATATATATATATATATATATATATATATATATATAATGAATGATTTGTCTTTTTTGTTTCATTTTACTTAAGTTGAAGTTCTCAGAAATCAAGGGACCACTTCCTGGGGATAACACTTTATTTCAATATGAGATATTCAGATATCCGTGTGTTGAATCTAGATTCTCCTCTACTTCTCAAGCCTTAGTAAAAAAGTGAAGAACATCAATTTTCCTCTCCCCAATTGACCAGTTTACTGTGTTACAGTATATCTATCTATGTGGTCTCTAGGTCTTACGGATTCTAGGAGAATAATTCATCTTGTCTGGTGGAGTATCCGAGATGACATCACTAGGAGAAGGCACATTATTCCTCGTATCAGCCAGTGTATAGCCGTTTTGAGAGGATCTGGTTTGGGCTTCGAATATTATGGTATTTTGAATATTTGGTCAGGATTTACTTGTAGGAGGAAGTATCCTCATGCCAACATGTCCTGACACACCCCTGCACAGAGAGACCTTAGACACTCGAGGACAGTGTAGGCATTCGAGTTTTTTCCAGTATTCTCTTAATTCGATCTCATGTAGGCCTTGAACCATACCATTGTTCAGCTTACTGACAACCAAAAAGACAGAAGCAAAAACCTTGATTCGCCATAATACTGAAGCAAGAAAAAGTGCTGTGCGACATCGCCTGGAAAGAGTTTCAAAACAGTGATTCTCCAGACGAGTTCTAGGTCTATAAGCTTCAAAGGCACAAGGCAGTCTATGTTGAACGAATGACAGCTCTATGAGAGGAGAATTGCAGAACAGTATACTATGACCCGAAGCGCTTCTTCGCCCATGTTCAAGTCAACAGGCGTTTGAATAGCCGAATTGTTAAACTGATGGACTAAATGTGGACGAAGCCAGCTAATAATCAGTATGTTTTCTGAAGTTTTTCTAAAATTCCACAAGAAAGATGATGGCCGATGCACAACTTTGTTATCTCACAAGACAACGTTCAGCGAGTTTTTCGCTCACTTAATGAAAATAAGAACACTGATCCAGAGGGTCTGCATCCCAAAATACTCAAAGCAGTATTCATCCGTGGTCCACTCAGTCGGCTCTTATCTTTTCAAACTAGTAACATACCTGAAGACTGACGAACATCAACTATTTGTCCCATCTTCATGAAAGGTTAAACACGGCTTTGTACCGAAGAGATACTACTTAACAAATCGTTTTTCTTATTTATTAAATTAAGCAACTTGATTCAATAAATGTTTGCTTTAAAACATAATTTCTAATAACATTTAAAAAAAATGGTACTCTTATAGCTGACGCGCCAATTTCCGTTACTTCCCGTCGGCAACGATCGGGCAGGTCTCGGAAGCGCCCGAAAGCTGACGAAGTATTAACTAATGAGGTTGCAGCATTCATTCGCCAGGCAGGCTATAGCAAGCAGCTAACAATATTTGGAATAAAACATTAATCGCGTTTTATTGCAACACCAATGAATTATTATCAGCTGTTTCAGGTCACCAATCTCCGGAAGGACTAATTCAAAAGCTTAACATTTTCATTTATTTCTTTGTTTTATGTTAAAAAAAACATTGACAAAAGTTTACCCCTTCCCCCCCCCAAAAAAACATTATTCCACAATCAAATCAAAACATTACATCTACACATTTGATTGGCAATAGTTCATATGGCCCACCAAAATATAAAAAAAATATTTATTTAGAGTTCTTCAGCTACAGTTTGTTCGTTTTTTTCTTTTTATCTATGTATCTTTTCTTTGAAAGTCTTCCATTAAGCGCTTGGCAGTTTCAGACCCGTTTTCGTCTCGTCTCGTCTCACCAGCTCTCGGGCGCTTTCACGACCTGCCTGATCGTTGCCGACCCGAAGTCACGAAAATCTAACGTGTCAGAGTACCAAAAACAACAAACCAAAAACGTTTTAATAAAAAATCAAAGTAAATATATCATTTTTGAGCGACTCATGAACGTATATCCATCTCTTTCACTCTCTCTCTTTCTCTCTCTCTCTCTTTCTGTCGCTCTATCTTTCTTGAAATAGAACTTTCTGTGCATTCGAGAAATCAGAGGGCGAATAACAATATGTTGGAGTGGATGTCGGCTATTCCACTATATTCCATTTCTATCTAATTTAATTACGTAACTCAATTACATATATTAAAAAAATGTCTTTAATTTATTCTATTTATAATTTTTATTTAGATTATTATTATCGAGGAAAATATTTTAAATACATCTGGAAATCTGAAAAAAAATAATCATGAGTGTATTAATATTAATACGAATATTAATTTATTAGAAGCTTTGACACACATTAATTATGTAAATTTGAAAGACGTATGATGTTTGGGGAAGCTTTGGAATAGGTATATATAGGATCTGATAGATATAAAAAGAGAGCGATGAAAACTAACAATATATTTTCGGTTCCAGATAGACAGACAGATGCACAGTCTCCATTATTATAGGGATATATATATATATATATATATATATATATATATATATATTTCTGTGTTAACTTAGACATGTAACTTCGGCTCTAAGCACGTCGTTCGGATGAGTAGGCATCTAGCGCCTTTAGTATTCCTTTCTGAGCAGCGAGAAAAGGTTTTGTTTATTTGGCTCGCGGGAGAGTGAATACTTTCAAACTTTACTCATTGGAATTATCTTTGTTGGACCCGGGGGAAGAGATGACCGTGTTTGTCGGCTCAATTCAATTTTAGTTTTATTCAAATCAGATTTAACGGATTTTCGATTTAATATTGATTTGTACTGCTCCGATTAAATCATTGGAACCCTAAATTTTGAACAATATGATTTCTACACATAGTGAGTCTACTGAACTTTTATTTGATATGGTTTATTTATCGTTGTAATAATCAACATAAACATTGGATGCATTTTCACTGCATCGATTGCGGACGCATTTCACGACTGGATAACTTTTAGAATTTTTTCAATTTTTTCAATTTTTCATTTTTGGACTGTCATTCATTACCTGGATCAATCTTCAGTCAACCTCCTGGATATCTTTCCTCAATATGTTTTTAAATTGTATGACTTGGATGGATTGTATATATTTAACAAAAAAGTATGTTTTTGGGTTGCTATATTTAATGTTATATACTTTTGT
Organism: Sepiola atlantica; assembly: GCA_963556195.1. Taxonomy (NCBI): domain Eukaryota; kingdom Metazoa; phylum Mollusca; class Cephalopoda; order Sepiida; family Sepiolidae; genus Sepiola; species Sepiola atlantica. Next base: position 28,825,119 of record OY744552.1, on the reverse strand, counting down.
GTATTTTTGTATATATTTTTATATATTTTCAAAGTGTAATTTTATTACATGCAGTAATGTCACTGCGGTTATGGTCCTCTGAGGAGAATAATTATCTTTCAAAACTTATGAGTTAAGGACGTTAAGATACTTTGCTTGAACTTTGAATTCATATAAAATTTGATTGGCACCTTATTTTATTATTTTATTTAATATTATGATATATATATATATACATATAATTAACAATATATATATATATATAATTAACAAAATATATATTTAATAATATATTTAATTAATAAAAATGCAATTAGTTTTAACACGTTACTGCAGTTTCACGTTTTCTTACGATTATCACAAATGTGGTAGATTGGTAGAGATGAGAGTCAGCTACCCATATTTATCTATTTATTATCATTTTCCTTGAATTAATGGACAATACAATTTTAATCGATTTACTTTTAGTATTTGTTCACTTATTGACAATTGTTTTTGTTTTTGTTTTATATATAACTAAGAGAGTACCCGTCTAAGGACGGGTAAATTAATTCGCCGAAGAGAACAGTTTGCACCATTTTTCTGTCTTCTTACGAAGATTGAAATCAACACATAATGCTACTAAAACTTATGTGTAGAATCCTTTTTTCTAATTTTAATCAAAATCCATAACAAGATTTAGATTTTCGAAAATGCCAAAAATTAAAAGCCGTGATCTTAATAGCTCTTAAAAAGAAATTGAAATTCAGGGAATCTTGCTATATTGTTGACTAATGACTATGGATCAAATTTAATGCAATCTGAAATATTTTAATTTTTAAATGGGAGGAAAACTCTTAAAAATACTCAAATGAAAGTGAAATTTGGGAAATAATAATTAGTTTATTATATATTATTAGAAAATATATATTCCATCCGGTCGCATATTTTTCTAGCTTGATGAACGAACATATACTAAAATGATTCCCCAAAAAGAGGAGGTAATGACTGAGAGGATGATATCATAACAAACGCCTTCCTAAAAAGGAGGAGTTAATACTTGGGAGGATGATATCGTGACAACAGAAGAGATAGTACACTACCCCCAAACGAAGAAGATAATTATAGAAGGATTATATCATGAGTAACGAACATATACTATGCTTCCCCCCAAAAAGGATGCAATACCTGGGAGGATCACCCCATAAAAAGACAAAATAATGTATGTGTGTATGGTATCATGTCAACAGTATACATACTTTACTACCCCCACCCCCGAAAAGGAAAAGGTAGTCCATGGGAAGATTGTCTTATGAGAACATATACTACATTACTCAAAGGAGGGTGTAATACATGGGAGAATTACCTCCAACCTCCTCAAAACCCCAATTAAAAGATAATATAATATATTAAGTAGTTTTTAAAAATTCATTTTAAAATGTCTAGCTATGAAAACATTATTTTTTATAGTTCCTTGGCCTTTTGGCTAAGATGAAGTGTAAGTATCTGTTCTCAGTATTCCGCCGACATTTGACGAAAATATTGCGTTCATATATAAGTAAATATGACAATGCAAAATTAAAACTGTATATAACAGAATATTAATTTATTAGAAGCTGTTTGTCAAATAAATATGTAAATTACGAATACTGAAATGTGTTTGTGGGTGTTTACAGTTTACTATATATTATATACGGCATAATCACCTTGACACATCGGTTCCCGTTAGATCACGTAAATTAAGCGATGTTGAGTCAGTGTGGCCAGTACTAAATGGGTGACCAGTTGGGAATACCCGGTGCTGTATGTGATTTGGAGAGGACATGGGCTCCACCAGGTTCGATCATGCCCACTGAAAAGTTATGGCAGTTAAAATATCTGCATGATGCCCCGAAGACGTCTCTTAACGTTATGGGATATAAATGGATGAATAAATAGATACATACGATATTACAAAATGTTATGTTGTATTAGAGTGTCAAGTTTGTAAATCTCTCCAGATTTATCTGCCCTTATTTTCGAACAGTTATTTTACATTTTTAATGTTTTTCAATTTTTTAAAAAGTGTTAATTTTTTAATGGGGTTATTTATTTTAAAAGGGTTAATTTTTGAAAGGGTTTATGTTTCTCTAAATTTTAAAATGTCTATTATATTCATTAGTTCGTTTACAAACTATTTCACTTTTTGTGAGCATTTCGCGATTTTAACTGCGTATTTGTTGTTTATATATTTGTTGCCATCATTAGCTTTAGACCGGAAGTGGAATATTTTCCATCTTAACCTTTTACTAAAGTTTTCTATTTTCCCAATGAATTATAATTTATAATTATAATGACTATGCAGCGTTTGTCCCTATTCATTTCTTCCATGTGTTTAAAATTATTTTAAGTATTCGGACTACTATTTACATTTTCCTTATTATTATTTTCACCACAACCGATGTAACTTCTGACTTTCTTCGAATGCTTCTTTTCGAACATTGGGATCTTTATGGTGAACATTATCGCTAATGGCAACTGGCGATTTTACTTACCACAGTGCTCGATACACGATTAAAGTAAAATGAAATAAAAAAAGAGGTAGGGGTTTATTTAATTATCCACAGACAGACTGTTCCGCTATATCATAGCTCTTCAATGTGGCTAGACAAGAGAAATCTTCATACTGAGTTTGAAATTCTATAATTTTGTCAACAGTTGAAACTATCTATAATCTATATTCTAAAAATATAGATGGGTCGATGCACAGATAGATAGATAGATAGATAGATAGATAGATAGATAGATAGATAAGTGGATGGAGCGAAATAGATTTTAATGCGTATGTTCGCACACGTGAGTTTGGCGAAGATAAGGAAAGGAGAGAGGAAGAGAGAGAGAAAGAGAGAAAGCTGGTTAGGAAATGTCATTTTTCGACTCCTACCAAATAAGAGAGCTGGCCAAAATCGATAGCTGTTCAATCGGCATTGCGAAATTCATATTGATACAAGAGAGTGAAGTTGGGATGGTGAGTGTGTGCGTGTGTGCGTGTGTGCGTGCGCGCGTGCATGCGTATGTGGTTGGAGGTGATGTGATCGAGCCGGTAAAGACAAGTTCGCGTGATTTGAGAGAACGAACCAGAATTCGGTTGCAGAGTTAAAACGAAAACCTTGTCGGTGGCGGGAAGGATGCGCTGCTATTTCTTATTTCTTAGTATTTCGAACGCACTAAGAGTTCTAACGCGATTGCTCACTGGCAACAACAGTTGGTGTACCCTAGAGTCCGAGTGGCAACAAGTCTCGCCAGATTTCTAGTAATATTCTCTTCTTTTAATCACCGTTGGAAATCATTTTCGGTTATATATATATATATATATATATATATATATATATATATATATATATATATATATATATATACATTTTAAATAATAACATTAAATTATTTTTACCTACATACGGTGGCGTTTCGAGCTTTCACTCTAATCAGTGCTGGGATGATAATCTCGGACGGTCGCACAGTTCGAACCCCTGCCACAGAGTAAACCTAGACTCCGTAAGCAAGCGTTGTAATCATTAGGCCACGGGACATTACCACATTCAATAAGGGAATTTAAGTTATATTTATCCGAAGGGCGGCATATCAAGAAAGGCTAACTTAGAGATTCTACGAACGTTGTCGGAATATCCCTTAAAGTTACGTATCAGTCTATTTTTAACTTCCCCAAACAGGGCTCAACTTTAATCTAATTAAAGGGGCTTATAATGTTAATTTTAAATGAATAATATTAAATTATTTTTACCTACATACACTAGCGTTTAGAGCTTTCACTCGCATCAGTGCAGGTATATATATATATATGGGTGTGTCAAAGAAGTTTGACGTTGTTATTCTCCTGTACCACTTCAGGCTTATGCTTATACTACTTCTCATAGTGGTCTAATTCATAAAGTTTGCATATATTCCAGTGTAGTACCCGAGTGACTTTGTTGTGTCTACATTTTTTATACTGGTGTTGTGCTAGCATTGTGCATTCCGATACAATATGCGCTAAGCTTTCTTCCCGTTCATTACACAATCGGCATATCGTTGATGGTGCAGTTTTGTCAATGTAATGTTTGATGGACCTAGTGCGAGTGGTTTGTTCTTGGGCTGCCATTAAGGTGCTCACAGTAGATCTTTTGAGATCACCCCTGACCAACCAATTCCAGCTGTCATTATCTCTAAATGCAGTATTATTGAATAATACATTGTGTATTTTATTTCCATATAATCTTATCCCTCTCTTTGATTCTTTTACACCCCAGTTCTTAGTATTTCCTCTCTTTTCACTTCACGAAGAAGAATCTCATTACTTCCAGAAATATATTTATATCGATAGACTTCTTATATATTCACAACATCTTAAACACTAACTAGACCTCGACCACATTCTTTTCGCGATAGATTCAATCGATCTGCATCTCCTTTCTTTGCAAAGGCTCCATAAATTGTAAACATTTTCCTTGTTTTGGGATCCAAACATTTTTAGTTTATCTACATTTCAGTCAAGTATTCCGGCAGTACATCGAATGATAGCTACTGCTCTGTCATTGATAGTATAGATTGTATTTCGACTGTATTTCAGATGTGTGATTTAAAGAATAATCCTTACTCTTCTGTTGTACTCAACTGTGACCTGGTTTTCCATTTTCTTATTTTTAATCTTACTTGCCTCCAGTATTCCCAAGTATTAGTAGCCCCTCCCACTGTCTACATTCTTTATCAGATGTGTTGTTGGGAATTCAAGGCTATCTGAGGTGACAAGTTTACCTCTTTTGATAAAAAGAATGGCAGATTTACAGATGCCAAATTCCATTCGTATGTTGTCACTAAATAATTTAATCATATTACTAGGGTATCAAGTTGGTTTTCATTCTTTCTAAATACTTTAAGGTCATCCATGAATTGTAAGTGGTTGACTGTAGGAAATCCTTTCCCAAATTCATATCCTGCCTTCACATTACGGAAGAGAAGTGTCATCGGGATAAAACTACTTAATGCAACACCCCCCGAAGTTAAATTGGTTTCCCAATTCTTCACGGCATTCTTTAAATCTGTTGGAATATTGGGGGCTATTCCGAAAATCTCTAAGCATTTTCGTATCCATGAATGAGGCATCATAGCAAATATTTTCTCATAATCCACCCACCCAATGGCAAGGTTAGTAGTTATTCGTTTGCAGTTTCTCAGGATCATGTTATCGATTCGAAGCTGATCTTTGCTGCCACGTGGTCTTTTTCTCCAGCCTTTCTGTTCCTCAGGCAGCAAATTGTTTTGGTCCAAATGACCATAAATACTTTCAGGCAATATGCTAGTAAAAAAGTTTCCACATAACTGAGAGGCAAATGATTGGTCTAAAGTTTTTCACTTCACCCCCTTTTGTCTTATCTTTTATGATCAAGACTGTAGTGCCCCTTGTCAGCCATTCAAAGAAGCTACCGGTCGTAAAACAGCGATTTTTAATTTCTGCAGCATTGTCGTTATTATTATTATTACTACTATTGTTATTATTATTGTTATTATTATTATTATTATTATTATTATTATTATTATTATTATTATTATTATTATTATTATTATTATTATTATTATTATTATTATTATTATTATTATTACCGTAGCCGTTACTATGATTTGTATCATTAATTACGTCACCTCATTTGTACCTTTATTCCATCATTTCTTCATCACAATTATACATATAACTATTATTATTACCATTACAATTATTATTATTAATATTATTATTATTATTATTATTATTATTATTATTATTATTATTATTATTATTATTATTATTATTATTATTATTATTATCTTTATATTATGTCAGTTAACTTTAATAGATTTTTAGTTAATTTTGGTTAATTTTACTTTATTTTCCTTATGTTATCTTCATTATTATTTTATTGCCGTCAAATTAATAATAAAATATAAAATTAAAAATAGAATAAAGAATTATAAAATAACGTAAATCCCTAAAATAAATTAAAAAGCTAAAAATGAAAAATCAACACGATTAGATCTAAATGAATTAACACCTCCTACACTCTACCTAAAATCATAGCTAGACTGAAGACTGTGTCTTCCTATCCACTCTCACACTGCACATAATATTGATACGCTGAAGTAACTCTTAACACATATCCAGACATTTAACTGCCATTAAAATGTGACATAGAAAGTTGACCTCGTTTTCTTTACATACCAACATGATCAGCAGTTTGTGTACGTTCGTTTGTGAGACGATATGGGTTTAAAGTGATATTGAGGCCTTCTATTCACTCCTAGTTATACAGCTAATTAGACAGGAAAGAGAGGAGTAGGGATATATATATATATATATATATATATATATATATATATATATATATATATATATATATATATATATATATGAAAAAGGAAGAACCAAAAAGATTTTTTTTTATGTATTCATCAACGTTTCGTCTTCATCAGGATGATAATCTTTAGAAAAATATCATACAAATACATGAAAATATTGGGTTGACATGATGGATTAATGAAAAGGAGTACTAGCTACTACTGGGGACACAGGACCGAGCTCCGGGTTGAAGAAAGTCGGTAGCATGGAATGAAAATAATGTGAATAGCAGTGAGTGAAAAAGTGGTGGGGTGGGGAAAGAGGAGTGGGGCTCTGTGTTTTTGATGTGTGGGTTTTTAGAAAAGATTTAGAAAAAATGAAGGTGATTGGAAGTGGGAGGGGTGGATGGGTAAGAGTGTGAAAGAAGTAGTCGAAAGGGTGAAATGAATGGAAAATTGAGAAAACGATCAACTCAAACAATACGATTAATAATATCTCCAACAATAATAATTAAAGTAGCAACGATGAAACGAATACTATTAATAAAGACAACAATAGAAACTTATATAGTATAAAAACCATCTACCCCGGAGCCACTTTATGCCGGATGAAGCCAAGAAACTAATTTTCTGGCTTTATAACATAAACATACATTACATAATCGATATATTTCAAATGTTTCTTCTTTGTCTAGATCTTAAAAAATATTTATACATGCATTATGCTTCATAAAATGTTGGCATTTCTTAATTTGAACACGTGTTACTAAGCACACAGCACATCACTTAAACTTGACTAATACCTGACGTATATTTTCCATCTCAGCGAGCGGATTGCCCCTGGTATTTATACCAACAAAAATAAGGAAAAGAAAAACAAAAGTCTTACTCTGATGAGGGTACATTATGAGGGTCTCAGATTATATTAAAAAAATGAAAATGGTTTTATTCATTTTAAATTGCATCCTTATTTGGTTTCAATTTAATATCATAAATATTCACACACACACACACACACACACACACACACACACACAGACACATATATATATATATATATATATATATATATATATATATATATATATATATATATATATATATATAGTGCGTCAGGTTATGTCGAAAAAAAACATAAATTGCTCGATCGCATAAAAGCTAGAGCTAAATACAAATTATTTCGATATTTCAGAGGTTTCATCCAGATGGACTGACTTTTGTAACTTTTAAAAGTCGTCTATAGCTTCAGCGACTCGAAATGAAAACGACAGAGAGAAATCGCGTTTTAATTCACCGTTAAACGGTGCATTGCTGAAGCGTCCCTTTTGAAGAAAGCACCGTGTCAAGGGATAAAGGTTATATATTAATATATGGGTCTTAATCGTAATTAATTTTTATTTAAAATAATTTAATTATTTTTACCACTTCAAATGGATGTTCATTTTTAGTGATAATTGTGTGTCGTAGTTTATTGATTGGTGAATTTGTTAGGTTCTAGGTGGGATTTACTAAGTGTTTTATTTTATTTTTACTTATTTTTTATTAGTTAATTTATTTATACTTTCGTATTATTTAAATGTATATTCATGGGGGTCTATATTTGAGTGGATGAATTGCTATGTGGTGGCTGGATATTGATAGTGGGTATATCTTTATACAAGGGGTATAGAAATGTGTTAACTGTCATTGCTATATACATTCGTGTCGGATTCTTGTATTTAGTTAATTCTGTTAGCTTTATCTAATAATGTTTACAAGCCTATTGTAGGGTCTGTGTTAGACGGAAGGGGTTTAGTTTTAATCATATGTAATTTATTTAATTTAATGGGATTTGATAGTTATATTTCTAGGCATTTAATTAGTAAGATTCATGTATTTATCATGCGATATATTAAAAAAAAAATGATTGGGTGCCTAATTATTTATATTATATTTGTGATAGATGGGGTTAAAGGGGATGTGAGTGTAGGTTATATTGCGTTTGATAGGGGAATGTGGTTGTGGCATGTGCAATATATCTGGGGAGAGAAGGAAGAGGGGATGTTATGTCAATTTTTTATATACAACATAGCACCCCTCCGCCAAAAGTTATTTAAAAAAAAAACAATTGATTACTGACTATATGATACCAGTAATAAATACTATGATACACTTATTTTGGGGCACCGTATCTACGTTTATGATAGAACACTGACTGTTATTGATCTTTATCTGCTGCAACCCCCCCCCTCTATCTGGGAGTCTAGTTCTGTTATCATTATCTATGTTTCATCATCAATCTTGCTGGATTTTCGATAATCGAACTTTTCTGTTGTGTTTATTGTTTGACAAAGGAGAGGTCTCTCTGTAAATAACAAATGATATCCAATCATCTGGACACTATACACAGTCAATTCCATACTTGCCGTTTATCATGTCAAGTTGAAAAGTCGATTATTTATTTTTGTTCTTCCCATCTATTTACAATCCGGATCTCTGCACTGCCTTCAATCTTCTAAATACACACACACACATACAGACGCACATACACACACACAAACACACAAACACACACACAAATATATATATATATATATATATATATATATATATATATATATATATATATATATATATATATATATATGGGAAATGTAAATGGAAAAACCAAGAAATATTTTTTTTTATATATTCATCAACGTTCGTCTTTATTTGTAAGACTTCTTCAGGATGATAATTTTAAGAAAAAATGTCATGCTGGGTAGATGAGAAAAAGTAGTAGCTTTGGCTGCTGACAGCACTGCACTAAGGTCCGGGCTGAGAGAAGTCAGTGGCAGGGAGTGAAATGAATTTGGATGGCTCATCGACCAATCAATATTTCGATACACTTGCATGACATTTTTCTTAAAATTATCACCCTGAAGAAGTCTTACAAATCAAGGCGAAACCTTGATGAATATATAAAAAAATATATACCTTTTGGTTTTTCCTTTTTCATTTCCCATTAAGTCGGATTATATATATACACAATATTTAGGTGATAAAAATCGTACGTATTTCTAGACAGGGTGGTAAAACGCTGGACTGTAGACATAAATATCGAATGTTCGATCTTTGTCTAAGCTAGCCATGCTGATGACGGTTGTGAGCCGGAAAAATGTGTCAATAGATTACTTTGATATACGTATAAAATAAATAAATATATATATATATATATATATATATATATATATATATATATATATATATATATATATATATGTATATATATATATTAACGAAAAATACGTTAAATAAGTTAAAAGCGACTAATAATGTAATTTGCTCCAATTCAATCACTTCAGAAATGAGACAATCGAAGTAGTAGTGAGCAAAATAACAACGGACGCTGCAATCACCAATAAACATAATTATATAAAAAAGTACATTAAATATTTAGGTTATAAAAATCGTACATATTTCTAGACAGGGCGTCTTGGTCCGATAGTAAAACGCTGGCCTATAGACATCGAAGGTTCGATCCATGTCTAAGTTAGCTATGCTGATAACCGCTGTGAGCCAGAAACACGTGTCTATGAATTACTTTGATGTACGTATAATATATATATATATATATATATATATATATATATATATATATATATATATATATATATATATATATATATATATTATAGATGATTGGTGGTGTATGAAGCAGTAAATGCTTCATACATCACCAATCATCTATAAAATACTTCTCTAGGAGCATAGTGAAATAACAATCAAATTCATATATATATATATATATATATATATATATATATATATATATATATATATATATATATATATATAGATATAGACAGCTTATTTTCTTTTAGACATATTTCATTAAATATCACGGAACATTTATGTCCGCATATTTTTGCTTTGATCTTACCAAAAACTACTAATAAATATATAAAAATACACGTTCTTTACCTGATCCCCTCCGTAAGATTGATCCAGATTGATCTAAAAGCAGTAGAGCTCAAAATGGGTACAGCAGATGCATCGTTCAATTTTTGCCTGAAACAAGAAAACGGATTAAATAGAAAATATACAGACCTAAGTTGTCTGTGATATTTAATGAAACATATACGTGTTTCGTAGTCTACGAATCAGCAGTTTGGCTAGACAAAGTGTTATTCGAAACAAGGTGCTTTACTATATATATTTTTACTGGTAATACACGCACGCACACACACACACACACACACACATATATATATATGTAGGTATTAATAAATTTATATTTATTAATTAATATTATATATATGTATGCATATATATATGTATATATATTATATATATATGTATATATATGTGTATATATATAAATATATACATATATGTGTATATATATATGCATATATATATAAATATGTATGCATATATATACATATATACATATATATTCATATATATACATATATATGTATATATATATATATATATACTTATATATATATATGAATATATATATATACATATATATATATACATATATGTATATACATACATAAAAAATATACATACACACACACAGGTCAGGGTTTTCTTCAAATAAAAAGTATGGTCATACCAGAGTCTACATCAAATTTTAGTTATATTAAGTAATACATTTTTAAAAAGATCTGTGCGCGCATGGGCGTCAACTATATGTATGTGCTTGGTAAATTCGTATTAAACTGATCATTATGAGGGAGAGTAACGTGGGCAGATTATTTATTGTTTTTGTAAACTTTACCATTCCTAGATGTGCCACCGAATCGATACGAAAATATTAAAATTTAAAACTAAGGCTATATTTATTGCTTATACTCGACACGTGGTCTACTATATATATATATATATATATATATATATATATATATATATATATATATATATATATATATATATATATCTGTGTGTATGTGTGTGTATGTGTGTGTATGAAATTGTGAAGCACAAAAAGTATTTGAGCGACGTTATCTTAAAATATCTCATAATTTATTTATAAATATATTTTTAAATATATTTCTTCATTCTTCATTGTTTGCATGCTTCGGTTTGACGCATTCGTTCATTAACGCGTATGTTGTCTGTGTATGTTTGAATGTGTGCGTGTGTTCCTAGGATGCCCCTATGTTTGTTTACAGATCGATATCACAGATATTGTTAAAGCGAGTTAAAGCGATGTATTATCTGTCTGAATTAACCGTCACTTCAATTTTAGATCAGAATCTAAGCTTCTATTTATCTTCATCCCACAAGGTAAGATCTGACACAAGGTCGGGAAAGTGGGAAAGAACCAGCGCCCGAGAATTTGAGCACTCTGGCTGTTTAAAAATTGTCTGGGAAGCCCCGTCACATTCCCCAGTAGGGGCGCCTCAGATAGTAAGCAATAAACTTACTCCTTCCCAAACAGGGGAGGCAAAGCCTGGGAGGGTGCACCTCCTAGAACTGCACAGGACCGATAACCCCCAATAGACCGGCGTAAATCCAGACCCAAAGGCCCGGACAATACCGGTTTATTAGGCGGGGTAAAAACCCCTGGTTGAATTGTTGATAGGAGTCTAAGCTGATTCAAAAAATAAGGTAATAAAAAATGAATCAATGAATAAATAAGGTTGATTTGAATTGATTTTTATCTTTTATTCTTCTTTGGAGGGGCTTCGTACGATTTTGGTTAACCTTACCCCCTTAATAGCATAGTTTATAAAAATAATGTACTTACATTACATACCATGTTGCTTGAAATACATATTGCGTAACTTATGATAGCAAGTTCAGTAGTTTAGGATTTTATCAAGCATCCATCCTTTTAAAAATGTATTACTTAATATAACTTTTTTCTATTTAACTTATTTTAAAGGTTTTTGAACAGAGATGCGAGTCTTGCTTGGCGCTCCCCTAAATGGGCAAGTTTGTAAAAATAATAATGTGCACCGCGTTTCCGAGATATATATTCCAAAATATTCTTAAAATATGATACAATTTTTCATATATATGCAAGACCTTTATTTTAACATTTACAAAAAATAGTACCCATGTTAACCACTTTACTTTTTAGGATATATATTCTAAAATTCATGATATATTCAAAAATTCATAATTATTCTCAAGAACTTTTGTGGGGCGGGTGAAGGTTTAAGTACAACCTAAAAAGTAAAGTTTACAAAAAAAGTAATGTCCCCATGTTACTCATCAAGTTGCCAAGGATATATATTTAAAAACTCATAATAATTGGTTCATAAAATAAAAACTTTATATATGCAACCGCTAATCTAAATATTTAGAAACATAATAATGTGCTCATGTTACTCACCGTATTTATCATACTGATACATTTATAATGATCTGTCAATTAGTTTAGGATATTACTCAGTATATATATATATATTTAAAGTAAAAAGGATAGACTTGAGTTGAGTACAAATTGATAACAAAATAAACAAACTGTAAATTCAAGGGAGGTTAAGTCAAATTTATAACATTCTATACTCAAAATACTGCAAGTATTCAAATCAGCTCAATAACAATTGATAATTAACTTGAAACAGATAAAGTTCTAACATTATATCAGTTTCAAAGATTCAAGATCAACAACGTTTTTGCGTACGATCTTTTCTAAGACAACAGCAACATCAATACTACTACTACTACTACTACTACTACTAATAGTAATCAATAATAATAATAATAATAATAATAATAATAATAATAATAATAATAATAACAAGGCAATAATAGTATAGGACAAATATACAGTATGAAAAAATATATATAATACAAAAAAAATTTAACTGAAATACAAAATAATACAATTTAAAAGCACGGCCGAGCCGATGCAAGACGTTTCTTTTGGTAGCTATACAATTGTTATTTATTCTGGTTTTTATTTTTAACTAATAACTAGCTTATGAAATTTCTTTTCAGGGGGGATGTATTATTTTAGATTTTCTCTGAGTTGAAAGGAATTGAAATAAAAAATAGTTAGTCACGTGAGAAAAAACGTTTCCGTTATTTTATAAGGAGCTGATGGCATTTAAAAGCACGATCGAACCGATCGAAGAGGACTAGAAAATTAATAACCATGCACAACGCACTACACCCAAAAGACGATACGGACAGACTCTACATGAAAAGAAACGAAGAGAGAAGACTGGTAAGTGTAGAAGACTGGAGAAATACATAACTAAAAACACTGAAAGGCTAATAACTGCAGCAAGAGACACCTTACAAACGAACAACTCGGGAAGCACCGAACCAGAATAAAACAAACACAAGAAAAGAAAACTCGGAAGAAAAACAACTACATGGACGCTTCATAAGACTGACAAGAGAAGAAACCAACAAAAATAACTGGACATGGCTAAAAAACCACTTGAACAGAAAAACGGAATATTTACTGACGGCTTCACACAGCAATGCAATTAGGACAAACTATCCCCAACATACACGACTGCGTTAGGAAAGCAGTACACTGGGAACTGTGCAAACGATTAAATTTCGAATATGCAGACAAATGGTACAAACATAAACAAAAGACAATACTGGAAAACGAAAAACAAAATACTCTGGGATATGGATGTACAAACAGATAAACTCATACAAGCAAATAGACCGGATGTTATAATAGTCGACAAGAAGTAAAAATCGTAGACTTTGCCGTTCCAGCAGACAACAGAGTGGAGATCAAATACACAGAACTTGCCAGAGAACTGAAAGGTATATTGAGCACGAAGAAAGTTAATATAATACCAATAATCGTAGGAACACTAGACACAGTCCTAAAAATCATGGAGAAAAGACTTGGAGAAATTGGAATAAAAGGGATCACTGAGACAATACAAAGGACGGCAATGATCAAAACAGCTGACATCTTAAGGACAATCCTCGAATGCGGAAACAAGCAATGAATTGTAACAGTACATGGAACTTACAACAGAAAGGGAGCAAAACTACAGATAGAACACCACCGCACGAACCAAGCAACAGAAACTGCAAGAAACATCATAAGCTGCCCCCCCCCCCCCCCAAAAAAAATTAAATGGCACCGGTATCGGCTTTAACATTGCTCAATACGTGAGTAGAGTTTAGTGGGAAAATATGAAAATATATTCATAGCACTTAAGCTACACAGAAGCGTCAGTGTTTTATCTACGCGAGGAATTTTCAGGCATATATATATATATATATATATATATATATATATATATAAAAAAATGAAAAACGAAACACCAAAAGATGTTTTATTTAATGTATTCATCAACGTTTCGTCTTTATTTGTAAGACTTCTTCAGGATGATAATTTTAAGAAAACTGTCATGCAAGTACATAGAAATATTGGGTTGACATGATGGGTTAATTAGAAGTAGTAGCCACTACTGGGAGCGCAGGACCAAGGTCCGGGCTTAGAGAAGTCGGTGGCAGAGAGTGAAATGAATGTGGATAGCTGTGAGTGAAAAAGGGGGAGGGGTGGGAGTGTTAGTGAATTTGTCTTAGGGTGGGAGAGAGGGGATGGGGTGCTGATGTTTTTGTGGTGGTTAGGTGTAGCATTACGTCGGATTACTCTCATCCTTTCATTTCTCACACACACACACATATATATATATAAAAAGTATTAAATTTCAAAAGAAATTCTCGCACCCTGGGAGGCTGGGATGACCGATGGATCATGGATGGGTAACACGCACTTGACCAAGAGAAGCAGGAAAAATGACAAATAAAAAATAAAAATAAAAATCAAAGATACCCACACACCCGCAAACCCACGCATGCGCAAAAACAATAACAAATTCCTCAAATGAAACAACATTTGCTCGAATCGAAAGACATTTCTTCAAATGGATTTTCATATCTGATGAAAGCGGGCCACCGCTTGAAACGCGTTATATATAAAATCATAAAATGGTAAAACAACAAAATAATAAATAAATGTTGAAAAAAACAACAAAATAATAAATAAATGTTGAAAAAAACATTCTACAAATGTTGGTAGCCTTACTCCTTTACATATATACTTTTCTCTCGTTGGAACTGCACTAATACTGCACTACCCCCTTTTATATATATATATATATATATATATATATATATATATATATATATATATATATATATAACGTTCTAGTAAGCTATGCCTCGTACAATACACGTTCATTAGAACGCATATTGTTTTCATTGATACATAGTTAATTGTGGAAGAAAGATCGTGTAATCCTTCTCTGAACTGACACAGGATGACGCAATATAGATTCCTAAGGTTGCAGGTCTTTACTCGATCGTTTCTCTTAACAATGGATCACTAAACGTGTTTACCACGATCACTGTTTCGCAAGTAATCTTATTTCTGCACGTTTATTTCCGGCGAAAATTTCATTCGTAAATAAGAGCAAAAGAAAAAAAAATCGATAGTAGCGATTTGTAAGACAATTGGCCGGGCCGCCATTGCTCGCATCGAATTATTGCGGTCATTTCAAAGTCGTCGAATTTCAAATCAGTTATCCACTCAATAACGTTCAGAAATGCACACCCACATGTGTGTGTGTGTGCACGCGTGTGTGTATTTAATCAGAATTCTTTCATTTAAGCAAACATTTTTAAACATAACAGAATTCCATTGCTTAATTAAAACAAAAATTTCTAATAATCTTTTTTGTGTTAACCCGCCCCCCAATAATGAATGTTCAATATGTATTACTCGCACTTTCGATTCTTCGTTTAATCATCTTAAAGTGACAAAACCATATAAAGAAGAAAGCTGGAGCAAAGAAGAGACTTTCAAAAAGAAGCCGAGAATACGCATGGAAAGTCGGCAGATTTCAAAAGGACAAACCGGTGCATTTCCAGAAGAACGTTATATATATATATATATATATATATATATATATATATATATATATATATATATATATATATATAATGGTAATAATCCAGGTGAAAAATATCCACAGGGTGGTAATCCAGAGAATTTTAACCGGGTTTATAAAAAGTGCTCAATATGAAAATAGAGCTTTATATATGATAATTTTATTTACACAGACATCTACAAAATCTGCGACACTGGCATGTCGATGTTATCGATCAACAGTTACTATAAACTGAGATCTCATCAGGCAGAGTTAGAATCCGATGAGGTTAAGATCGGATTCTAACTCTGCCTGATGAGATCTCAGTTTATAGTAACTGTTGATCGATAACACCGACATGCCAGTGTCGCAGATTTTGTACATGTCTGTGTAAATAAAATTATCATATATATATGTATATATATATATATATATATATATATATATATATATATACTAGTCGAAGTACCAGTCAACGCTCTGTTTCTCAAACCTTTCCCTTTCGCATGTCAATTCAATTTACTTTAAATCGCAATTAAATAATTATAAAAAAATAAACAAGTGAATTATTCAAGTTTCGGCGAGAAAATAACTAGAACGCTATAGCAAAATAGAAACGCGATTGTTTAGTGTAAGATTTGAATACTTAAAGATGGCATAACATATCGGAACTTTATCCCCTCGATCACCGATCAAACGAACATATTTTGTCTTTTTAACTTACTTAAAGTGTTTACGAATTAAGCGTAGGGATACATACTCTACATAGCTCTAAAATATTTCGGTTGTCTAAAATAAATAAATGAAACATAAAGAAGTTCTACTTTTACGGAAGAGTATTGATTTATTCCTCTCCAGGAGTTAGGCACAAGGCCAGTTTTTATCTTACTCCCACAAGTAAGATGTGACCCAAGGTCGGGGCGGGAAAGTGGGGTTTAAAAATTGCCTGGGCAGCCCCGCCGGCATTCCCCGGTAGGGGCGCCTCAGGCAGTAAGCAATAAACTTACTCCTCCCCAAAGAGGGGAGGCAAAGCCTGGGAAGGTGAACCTCCCATAACTGCACAGGACAGACCCATTGACCGGCGTAAATCAAGACCGAAGGCCAAGACAACACACGTATGGGGTACAGTATCCATCGGTTCAGACACTACACTTTGATCTTAGCCAAAAGGCCAAGAAACCAAAAACTTTTACGGAAGAGTAGCGTTTTATTGGAAACCATATATATATATATATATATATATATATATATATATATATATATATATATATTCATTTTTAGTCTTTTTTATAAAAGAAGATTATTTAAGCATTGAATATGTTCAAATTCATTCTATGGTTGCGGCAGAACAGTTTCCGGGGGTGGGGACGCAATCTTTCAAAATAATAATGCACCAGTTCTTTTGGTTGTTACTGAATAATGCGAAGAACATTTTATTATTCATATCGAACCGATTCTAAGGAGTCTTCTTTAGGTAAGCTTTTCATTTCTTCTTTAAAAATTAAGCACTTGATAGAAGTGGTTCAGCTACTTTTTCTTCTCTTTTTTTTTCATTTCTTTTTGGAAACCTACCCCACAACCAAAAACAGAAACAATATCAAAACAAAGTGTTATCTGTTAGATTTTTCTTGGCACGTATTATTTTTCGAATAAGTTTCGTTGAATAAAAAAACAAAATAAAACGCACCTAATATATTTACTTTACACTCTTTTCTTTTTTAGAGCGGGGGGGGGGGGCGAGAAACAATTTTTTTCGACGTCGCAGAACTTACTGTATGTGTTAGCCTACAGAGCATAGACACATTACTTTGTTGTTATTGTTTCAGCGTCCAAAATTATGACAGAACACTAATTACAAAAGACGTCGTAGAACTTACTGTTACTTTTGGAATGCCACCCCACCCCGCAACACACAATCAATATATAAACAATGCTTTATCTGTTTACAATTTACTTAATTTCTTAAGTTTCGGGCAGTAGGTAGCAACCCGAAATAAAAATAAATTCTTCTTCTTCTTCTTCTTCTTCTTCTTCTTCTATCACTTTAGACGACAGCACAACGTGTTTCTCAGGCAACTGCCACCCCCTTACCCAAACATTGATTGCTCTTATAGTGCAGCCTCCTTCCCACAATCCGTCTCCGCCGGAAGCACTTCCGTTTCCGCCGGAAGTACTTCCTTCCCATAAAAACGCATAGTACCTTTTCTTTCTTTTCCTTCTTTGTGCCCAGCTCCCCACACGAGGTAAGTTGTACGTATTACATAGTCTGAAGTCCACACTGGAGGTCGCCGGCTTCGCTGTGATCTCCGTGGTGACCCTTCACGCACACCTCCATTCAGATCGGTCGCTGTTGGCCTCTCTCGCAACTCCGTCTTATGTCTCTCCACAGGTCTTAGGTCCAGAACGTGTCTCGGCACGTCATCGACAGACACATTACTGTCCGAATTCCTGGCTGTAACTGTTCCTCGCGCCCATTGTGTCGTACATCGCGCACCAGGCGGCTTTACCCACACTTCATCTTCTAGTCGCACTGTGCTCCTGGTTGCTCGACTCTGTTCCGGTGGCGGAACGCTTGGATGCCGCCAGACATATCGATATATCTGTTCTTGTGGCACCGTCTCCCTCACCTGCCCTGATCTGGGAGTCATGTTGTACCAGAACAGGGCCTCTCCTGGTGCGGTTCCCCCTCTCTCAGCCAACGCTTTGATGGTCCTGTGGTTCCTTTCCACTATGCCGTTTCCTTCCGGCCTATACGCGGCTCTGAAGTATTTTCTGATGTTCCATCTCTCCAGCATCACTCTGACTGTTCCTGATCGGACAGTCGCCCCATTGTCCATCAATACTTCGTCTACGGGTCCACGTTCCACATACACTGTATTCATTGTGCTTGCCACCTCACTAGCCGTCTCTCTCCTCAACTCCTTCCAAATCGCGAACCTACTTGGTCCGCAGTCAATCATGGTTAGATATTGAGCCCCTCGATAGTGGGTGACATCAACGGCGAGTCTCTTCCAATTTTCGCCCACCTGGAGCTCTCCCTGATGATGTGACGCCGGTGCCGGATCTATCGATTGACACCGCACGCATTGCTAGACTACTTTCTGCATGACCTCCCTCGCAACACTGGGATCTACCTTGCGGGCTAGATGCAAAGTCCTGTCAACTCCCATGTGGTGCATAGAGTGCTGGTCCTTGACTTCCTCATGGGTCATGCAGCATGTTTCATCAACACTCTCTGTCGTTTCGTCCAAGGCTTCCATCCACCCTCTTCTCACCCTCGTTAGGCTGTCTGCCCTATTCTTGGCGGAAGGTATGAACGAAACACTGACTTTCAATCCAAATTCGGCGATTAACTCTCGTAGGATCCCGACGCTACGCATGATCATCATTTCCGAAGCACCTTTTGTCTTTACTCTCCGCTGTTCTGTCACAGCAGCCTGCACCCAGTTCAGCACGGTCGCTGAATCTGTACGTAGCTCTACCTCTTTCAGTCCCCACCTTAATGCCAGGTTTATGCCCTTGATAGTTTCGTCCAACTCGGCTACGTTGATGTGGGAGAAGTCTGTCGCTTTCCTAAGCCAGGCCGCGTCCTCCACCACCTCACCTCCAATCTCAACTGCGACGCCGGTGGCAATGCTACTTGCATCACACCATACGACCCCTTTTTCTGTCTTAGGGACTCTCCACCTTCCTCTCACTGGGTCCTCCTTATCCACCTCCTTTAGGACATCTCGCATCACAGCCACCACATTTTCGCCAACGCTGTCCTCCCATTTCACTCCTCCTGCTTTTCTCTTCACATAACTGCAGGTTGCTCTGAGCCACCCAGCTACAGGGTAATGGCCCACCAACTTCCCACAAACCGAGAACAATTGTCGCCTGTTCATTCTGTCCGTGACCCCTGGAATAGCGTTCCCTCTCGTGAACCGCAGCTCTCCCATTGCATCTTCCTCTAAGTGGAGTCCCAAAGCCGTACCGACATTTTACAGCTCAGGAGCCTTTGCTGTTTGACCAAACCTCCTGAGCTGTTCCACTACTCTTGGTGCTGGCACCACTGTCTCATCCAGCAGTATGTCATCTACATAGGAGTCGGTTGCTTCATTTACGTCCTCCTCCTCTTTCAACGCCTGCTTTAGTATTGCAGTCATGATTTTGGGCGCGACATTCAACCCAAAACCCAAACGCGTCAAGCAGTACGTCTTCTTGAATTGTACCAGCTGATATTTCCAGAGATCTTGCTCAACATGGATTTGCAGATACGCCGACTTCAGATCAACAATTGTGGACGCCCCAACCTTCTGTCTCCATCTCCGCATGGTTTCTGCACAAACGTCTATGACGTCACCCCCTGTGTGGCAAGACATGTTTGTTCAGTTCCCGGTAATCCAACACGGGGAGGACCTTATCCTTGGTCGGCTGGATCACCGCCATGAGAGGTAACAGACCTCCTTTAAGTTCCTCTTTCCATGGCACGAGAATCCTCTCCTTGATCCACCTCTCCACTCCGTCCTAAAAGGACGCCTCCTGTGACTCCGTTAATTTGGTGTAATACCTCCCGACTCGATTCTGCAGGCACGGAGGCCCCGTCGTCCACTTCCATCTGGCAGTCCACCTACCATCGCGAAATGTTGCGATTAAGTCTTGATCGCTGATCTCGCACTCAGCCACTCCACTTCTATCACATGGCGAGGCTTCCGGGTTCGCACCCGCCGCACAGTGGTCGTCACCGAACTCAACGCGTCCATTTGTGTCAACAGTGACGCCCCCCATCCGGCAGAGTACGTCCATGCCGAGGATTGCCTCTACCCCAGGCACCAGACGATCGACTACCAATACTTCTATAGTCAGTCGTCGTCCTCTTATGTCGATGCGAACAGTGCTGGTCCCACGACATTTCACCTCCGTGCCGTCGAATGCCTTGATGCTGCTACCCCCACTCCATCTGTTCACTAGGCCCTTTCGAACCATGGTAGTTGAGCAGCCAGTGTCAACCAGTGCCTCGATCTCTATCCCCTCCACTGCGACCACGATCCGTGGTGGCTATCCCTTCCGTCTTTGCGCTGGGGTATCGGCCGGCGTGATGATACCCTATTAAGCGTTTCCTGGACAGTCCTTGGCTAGGTGGCCACTCTGTTGGCACCGGTAACATATGATCCGCGTCAGATACTTCTGACAGTCTTTCCGGAGGTGCGGCCCACCACATTCAAAACATTTGATTGCCACCTTCACTTGGCCTCGTGCACCGCTCTGTGCAACTGCCGATTCGTCCTTCACCCGCGAGGATCGCCTGCACGTCAGCACCTTTGCCCTGGGGATTAATGCGTGGACATCGGCATTGTCAAATCCGGGCACCTGTTGCAATTCCTTTGCAACATCTTCTGGGAATCCAGTGGTGAAGAATAGCTTGACCGTTGTCTCAAACCCTCGCCCCACATATCCTGCCAGTCCGGCCAATCGCTTCACCTTATTGTCGTAAACATCGACGGACCCACCTGCTCACCGTAGATTTTTCAGCATCTCTGTCGCTTCACATGGGCTTTCTGCGAACGCTCTTTTCAAACAAATTTTTATAATTTCCGCATTCTGTTGTTCGTCTTCGCTAAGCTCGAGATATAGGGCAAGGGCGCCTCCTTCCAAAAATAACGGCAAGAAAGATGCTAGGTCCGTAACGTTTTTCAGTTTCGCGATCAGCTCAACCTTCCTTATCCACTGACAAACGTCGGTACTTCCGTCGAATGACTTCACCATCGTGGTTACACCCGCGTCTGTCATTTTTCCGTGCTGAAGAAGTATAAGAAAGAGAAGCGGGGGATATAGCTTGTTCTTAAGTTTCGGGCAGTAGGTAGCAACCCGAAATAAAAATAAATTCCCCTTTCTCTCCTCCTCTTCCTCTTCTTCTTCTTCTTCTTCTTCTTCTTCTTCTTCTTCTTCTTCTTCTTCTTCTTCTTCTATCACTTTAGACGACGGCACCACGTGTTTCTCAGGCAACTGCCACCCCCCTTACCCAGACATTGATTGCTCTTATAGTGCAGCCTCCTTCCCACAATCCGTTTCCGCCGGAAGTACTTCCTTCCCATAAAAACGCATTGCACCTTCTCTTTCTTTTCCTTCTTTGTGCCCGGCTCCCCACAGTTGTACGTTTGTCATCGTCTCATTCAAATATACAACACACAACACTGGAAAATATTTCGTTGAATCCACTATCACAAAAAAGACAAGAACAACAAAAAAACGTATTTTTATAGAATCACTCCCGTCTCCAACCCTCATTTTTCCTACGTATTTTGGGACATAAAAGAAACGAATATATTATCTAAAATCATCGCTCTTGACTTAGGGTTAATGTTGACGTCAAACTTGTTCTCACTTGAAAAAAACATAAGACCACCAAAACCACTTATTGGAGACGGGAGTGATTCTATAAAGTTAACAAACAAAGCTTACATAATTCTTTCCTTTACATTATTTTCTATTTCGGGGGAGGGGGTCAGATTTATTTCAACGTGGAACAACTTACTGTACAAATTATATTACTACAATACCATTCTTCATCCACCAACCAACTGCCGGCCTACCAGCCCCATACCTTCACCTTGACGAATAAATAAATAAAAATAAAATTCCTAGTATTTCTTTAAAAAAGAAGCTATCAATCCATTTGGCTTAAATAATTTTCTTTCTCTTTTCATTTCCATCCTTTTATTTTTCATTCTATTTTTGATCTCACCCATAAACATACAAACAATAAACAACGCGTTATCTGTTTAAAATTTACTTCGTATACGGAGTTTGAGAAAGTTTCGCCCTCCCCCAAAAACATACATAATTCTTTTCTTTTCATTCTTCCTTGGGCTGGGGGCAAATATATCTTTTTCGGTTACACTACAACAATGCACGTTAAGATATTCTAAAGATGCCTTATTTTTCGGCGATTTCTTTTTCCCAATATAAACATTTTCAATATCTGCTATGGTCGTTAACAATGCTACAGTTACAATGACACAAATGAAAATCTTCCTTTGTCTTTTTACTATTTATTCCAACGCCCCCCTATACTTCCAGAAACATTAGTTGATTCTTACTCTAAGTCCACACCCCCATAAAATAAAATAAAACTTTCACGTTATTTCATTTACATTTTACTCAAATTCTTCTGCACATGAATAGAACTCTCTTTTCAATCTTATTTTTTTCTACCCACAGTTTGACAAGAATAAATAATCCCCCACCCAACACACCACAAAAATAATATTAAATTACAATTTTATTCGTTATATCTTTCCTGTTGCTTTCATCCTGCTCGATAATCAAACTTCAGTTCATCATCAGAGCACAATTTAACAGCTACATTAGAATTTTAATTTCTAAGTTTTTGCTACAAGAGGAAGCAACTAAATGCAAGGTAGAAACCTTACTTTGCATTTGTTTGTCTCTTCTTCAACCTATTGAGCATACCAAAACCACATTTCATTTTTGTCATGAAAAAAGTTAATACATCTAATCAATTTTTTCATAACATGAACGGCGCAATCATGATAATGAATCTAGGGAAAGTAACGGTAAAACTTGAAGAACATCTAAGACAACACACCGGATGAAAGAACCGACTGTTCTGTGTGTTTCTGGTGGCAAAGTTATTCTGTCAGATTCAAGTACCATGTAAAGCTTTATTGATAACATTTCGCTATATTCAATACATTTCTTAAACAAAATTCAAAGTTAGAACCAATAAATATAAATAATTTTGGTATTTCCTTTTTTATGTCCCATATATATATATTATATATATATTATATATATATATGTATATATATGTATGTATGTATATATGTATGTGGCCTGTATGTAAACTGGTCTTCTTTTGTGTCTAAGTCTAGAAAGGTAGGCTTAATTTACACTTTGGCACATAGAGCTCTCGTGATTTGTTCTCCAAGTAGATTAGAGTGTTTACTTAATAGGATCATGGATATATTCATTGATAATGGTTATCCTGAGGACCTTATCAATGATTGCATTAATAAAAAGGTTGCTGACTTTAAATCCCCCCCCCATGTTTGGGTCCATTTATTTGAAATTACCTTGGATAGGGGGAAATAGTAATAAACTAGGTAAACAGATTGTTTATAGCATTAGTAATTTTTCTACTCTGTTTCCTTACGATTAGTTTATGTTACTAGACCTGCTTTTCCTTCCTTTCGTAATGATATTGTGCCCTATACAAATTATAGTAATATTGTATATCAATTTAAATGCCAATGTGATGCTGGCTATATAGGGCGCATTTCCTTGCATTTGCAGACCCCCATAAACCAGCACGTTCTATCAAAATACGCCAGGGAATAGTAGGATCCTTGTGTTACCCCTCCTCTAATTCTTTGGACTTTGCTATTGGCCAGCATTTGGTTGAAAACCCAAGCTGTGCCAGTAGCTATAAAATAGACCGTTTTGAGGTCTTGCATAGAGCAGATTCCAAGAACCATTTGAAAATATTGGAATCTGTCTCAATCGCTATTCGCAAACCTTCCTTGTGCCGCCAGAAGGAATTTGTCAGATCGCTAAATCTCTTTGGGGAACTTTGAACCCCTCCCTTCTTTTTTCCCCAAACGTAGTTCCTTTTGAATCGTTTTTTTTTACGAAATCATTAAATTCACTTTTTTTAATCGCTCCATCGTTAATTTTGGTACATTTAATGCCCCGTTTGCTCTTTCTTTCGACGATATCATCGATTAAAAACTACTGATTTTCTCCTGACGAGATGATAGTCGAAAGGGCCTTTGACAGATTTCCGCGCATCCTTTTTAAATGCATTTATAAGTTTTGTACCTCAATACATTATATATATATATGTATATATATGTATATATATATGTATATATATGTACATATATATATATTTATGTATATATATATATATCTATATAAATATATATATGTCTATATATATATATATATATATATATATATATATATATATATATATGTATAAAAAACCGATTGTTAAGAAAATCAACAATTTTGCTAAGAAAGTAAAAACAAACTCTAATATAATAGTTCCAGCGGATAAAACAAAAACTATTATAAACTGGATTACAACTCTTACAACAATTTAATCTATAAAACACTTAACAAATCCTACAAAATTACACCACCACAAACTCTGAACATTATAAACAAAAAGGTTAAATCCCTGCTAACATCCTTGAAAATTACTAATAACGCTGAAATAGTCACTCCGGCCACCCCCAAGATTATTCCTTAAAAAAGTAACTTTTATGACAATCCCTCAATTAGATCAATTTGCTCTTCTACGCCAGACGTAGAAATTATTAATAAAAAAATCTTAAACAGAATTATACCAGGAATTAAGGAAAATGTTCTTCTCGCTATGGCAATTTTCATGTGATTAATTGGTTTCTTAACCTTAAAGATAAATTTCATAACTTTCGATATAAATAACTACTACCAATCGATATCTACAATCCTCCTTAATAAAGCACTAATTCTAGCAAAAAAATAATTTGACTTCACTAATATAGAAATGAAATTAATATTACTAGCTAGAAGATCCATTCTTAGCTTTGACAATAAATATTGGACCCCTAACAATTACGACGTTGTTATGGGGTGATCTGACTCTGCCCAAGTTACAGATCTAGTCGGCTTTTTGCTCCTGCATGAACTAAGACATACATTCAAAAATATCCAGGGTGGCTTATACAGAGATGATTCCCTTTTTGTTTCTAAAGAAAGATCCAGAATTTACAACGAAACTATTGGCTAATTACACACTTTCTTCAATAATTTCGGCCTCTCAATAACTATTGACCCAGGGAAGAAAACTCCAAACTTCCTTTACGTTACACTAAACCTTAACTCTGGATCCTACTTCCCCTTACCACAAACCTAACTTGACTTTATTATATGTGCTTAAATATTCGAACACCCTAAATTCATCATAAAGTCAATAATCCCATTCGTCTCAAATAGAATCTCTAGGATATCAGCAAAAAATTAACATTTGACCAAAACTCTAACTTCTATAATAATGCACTATTGAATTCAGGCTACTCTGATCTTGGCCTTTTGGCTAAGATCAAAGTGTAGTATCTGTTCCGATGGATACTGCACCCCATAGATCGGTATTGTCTTGGCCTTCGGGGCTTCATTTACGCCGGTCTATGGGGTTGTCCTGTGCAGTTCTAGGAGGTCCACCCTCCCAGGCTTCGCCTCCCCTCTTTAGGGAGGAGTAAGTTTATTGCTTACTGCCTGAGGCGCCCCTACCGGGGAATGCCGACGGGGCTGCCCAGGAAATTTTTAAACCCCACTTTCCCGACCCGACCTTGGGTCACATCTTACTTGTAAGATAAAAACTGGCCTTGTGCCTAACTCCTGGAGAGGAGTAACTCAATACTCTGATAAGATAAATACAAGCAGGAACACCAAACACATCAAAAGCGACTCCTAAATATCATTACACCCAATATGACACAAAAACACAGAAATCCCAAGTAGGGAACTAATACTAATGCCCCTAATACGAATAATATATATAATACAAATAACACCGAAGATAACGAACCCAATACTTCTATAGAAGCGGACACGCATGTTAAACTTCAAATTAAAAATAAACGTAAACGTATAAGGAAGAAGGAAAGCATTTGGTTATATCCGCCATACAACAATAATGTTAAAACTAATACTACTAACGAATTTCTCAAAATAATGTAAACCTCACACAGATATAGTAATATCCTAAATAAAAACACCATTAAGATCTCCTATTCCACAATGCCAAACTAAGCTCAGACTATAATAACCATTAACAATGAGAAAATTAGACAAGCCCAATCAATCATTACCCCTTCCAGCCCCACTAATTATTGTAATTGCCATAATCCGCATCTATGCCCACTCAATAATAACTGCATATATAAAAATGTGGTTTGTGCATGAACTGTAACCAAATTATCCTAGCAAACCTCTAATCTCAACAATAGCAACGAATCTCTATCATTCCAACAATTACCACTATCTAAAACCAGAAACACGCACCCAAACAATACCCATAACACCACAACACCAAACAACAGGGATAACTTGATTATTAATAGAACGACTAAACCTGCTATATACACCTACGTAGGCTCTATGTCCCAATCAATAACGAGCTGCATCTCCTCCCACATGTATTCATTCAGCAACAACACCAAGAATAAAAACCCCTAACAAACATAGTCAAATATTTTTAATCAAATAATATCCAATTCTCTCTAAAATGGTCAATCTTAAAAAAATAAAAATCCTACACCCCATTGCCAATATCGTTAACTCAAGAAATGAGATACTTTCATACTGTCGCCATTAAATAAAATTTAAATACGTCCAACTTATAACCCCAATAGACACCCCCACCACAGAACCCATAATTTCAACCCATTATATATGCATGAGTCTTGTATCTCGTATGG
The DNA here is from genome assembly GCA_963556195.1 of Sepiola atlantica. Lineage (NCBI taxonomy): Eukaryota > Metazoa > Mollusca > Cephalopoda > Sepiida > Sepiolidae > Sepiola > Sepiola atlantica. The sequence continues at coordinate 28,797,506 of OY744552.1, read as the reverse complement.
ATGGATACATATGTGTATATATGTATGTATATGTATGTGTATATGTATATACATATCTGAATGTATGTGTGTGCATGTGTGTTGTATATCCATGAGAGATGTAGGATATATTTTTTGTATGTGTATATAGGTGTGTATATGTGTATATATATGTATATATATGTATATATATATACATATATGTATGTGCATGTATATGTGTATATGTGTGTATGTGTATGTGTTGTATATTCTGCCTCTATATAATCATAAAAAACGAGATTTGTAGAATTTCCATTTCAAAGTACTCTCACTCTGTTTTAAACTATTACATAATCCCGTAACCGCCCCCACTGATTGATAATAACTCTGCTAGTCAACCTGCCAATGTAGTTCTATCATCCCCTAAATTTTACTTAGATATACGCCCGATGGGGGAGAATATTTGTGCACATATATATATATATATATATATATATATATATATATATATATATATATATATATATATGTAGACTTTATCTGGTATCTGTGTATGTGTGCGTGAGTGAGGGTATGTATGTGTATGTGTATGTGTATTTGTATGTAGATGTATATATGAAATTGTATGTACATATGAATCTATGACTCTATGTATATGTATGTGTGTGTATATATATGTATATGTATATATATGTATATGTATATATATGTATATATATGTGTGAGTGTGCAATGCACACAGGGTGATGTGACGCGAAAGTGTGTTAGCTATAAGGTAGCGTCTCGCCCTCAGCAACCACCACTGGCCAGCCTTGCACGAAACGAGAAGCCGAGCGTGTAAGTCTTCTCCTGCCAGTACTCAGCCTCTCCTTCATCAAGACCTCTGCTGTGCCTCCTCGCGGCCACACACGGTAACTGGTTGTCATGCGCATCCAGGCGGAATCAGCAGAGGATCTCGGAACAGTAGGGAGTCCCAGAGGGAATGTGCTACGGCCCACCGACGTGTGGACATGCCCTGACACATTACCAATCCCTATTCCAGCCATGGGTCAAATGGCCTCACTGCCTTGTGAGAGCTATTGGAAATGGATAAGGCTAGGGGAGCAACCCCGACAGAAATGACGGAGTGGAGCCCCGTAGGCGGTTGGACGGCATATTTGCCTCCCTCCGGCAGCTCCTGCACCCTTGCTCGTCCCCCAGCCGTCTCGACTATGTCTCGCCGTTGGAATCGGGCGGGCCAGGACGAGAGCGCAAGTCCCCCTCACTATAATCCAAATCCAGCGCAAGTCAGGGTGTCAAACATTGCGTCAACACCAAGCCCTGTGGCGATGGGCAAGCGGCAAAGCAGCAGGTGTGGAAATCACTGGGAGCTGTAGCTGCAAACCTGCACACAGGCGGTCCAGAAACTGGTCGTACTCCACTCGACCGAAGCAGCGAGGGTGTGCAGGCAACTGGCTGGTCAACCGAGCAGTCCTTTTCAGGATCACTCTGCTCGCCTCCATGGCATGAGGACGGGGCGATAAAAGGAGCCCTAAACATAGCTGCTTCACCATTACCTCTGGCCAGCATACCGCGGCTGGCGGGGTTTCCCTCACAGCGGTCGAGACATGAGAAAGAAAGGGTTGGTGCTTACCTTAGCATCATGGAACGTTCGTACTTTGCTCGACAACAACAGAGCTGACCGACCCGAGAGAAGAACTGCGCTTGTGGCAAGGGAGCTTGCCCGTTATAAGGTAGACATCGCAGCCCTCAGCGAGACTCGCCTCCCTGACAAGGGCCAACTAACAGAGCCAGGCGGCGGCTACACCTTTTTCTGGAGTGGACGCAGTAGCGAGGAGCGCAGAGAGGCCGGCGTGGGCTTCGCCATCAAGACTGAACACGTGAAGAAGCTGGTCAGCATCCCGGACGGCATTAATGACCGGCTGATGAAGATGCAACTCCCGCTTAGCAAGGGAAGAACCGCCACACTGATCAGCGCCTACGCACCAACTATGACCAACCTCAAAGATACCAAGGACCAGTTCTATGAAGATCTGGAAAGCCTCATCTCCACTGCTCCGCAGAGAGAGAAGCTCATCGTCCTCGGCGATTTCAATGCCCGCGTTGGCACTGACCATTCCACTTGGGACCGGGTCCTTGGCCACCATGGAGTGGGCAAGTGCAGTAGCAACGGCCTGCGGCTGCTCAGCCTCTGCGCTGCACACGACCTTTCCATCACCAACACCATGTTCCGCCTACCCACCCGTAGCAAGACGTCGTGGATGCACCCACGCTCCCGGCACTGGCATTTGATCGACTACGTCATTATCAGGGCAAGGGACAGAAGAGATGTAAGGCTGACCAAGGCTGTGTGCGGTGCTGAGTGTTGGACAGACCACCGCCTGATCACATCCAAAATGTGCCTCTACATCCAACCTAAGAGGCGGCCTCAGGGCCAGAAAGTCACAAAGCGCCTCGACGTGGAGAAACTGAAAAGTCCAGATGTCATCCATGAGCTACAGGAAACAATCAACGACAAGCTATCTGTCCCCCTTACCATCTCGGACACTATTGAAGATCAGTGGGCACGCTTCAGAGACTCCACCTACACCATCGCTCTCGAAATCATTGGACCTAAGAAAAAGAAGCACCAGGACTGGTTTGATGAAAATGACTCTGAGATTCAACCCCTCCTGGAGGAGAAACGCCAACTTCTCCGTGCACATCAGAGTGACCCTAAGTGCCTCGCAAAGAAAGCTGCCTTCATCAACACCCGCAGCAAGGTGCAGGCCAGACTCCGCTCCATGCAGGATGCCTGGCTCAGCGCCAAAGCAGATGAGATCCAGGAGCATGCCGATAACCATGATATGAGGAAGTTTTACGATGCGCTGAGGGCTGTCTACGGTCCCCAGTCCTCAAGCTCCTCTCCCCTGCTTAGCTCCGATGGAACAACTCTCTTAAACGACAAAAAGCAGATCCTTGATAGATGGGCAGAGCACTTTAACAACGTGCTAAACCGGCCATCTTCCATCAACGATGAAGCCATCGACCGACTACGCCAGGAGCCTATCAACGAGGAGCTCGACATCCCATTCTCGTCAGAGGAAGTAAGCAAAGCCATCAAGCAACTTTCCTCTGGGAAGGCCCCTGGCCCCGATTTAATTCCAGCAGAAATATACAAATCTGGTGGACCTACACTGCTGGAAAGACTGACAGAACTCTTCCAATCCATGTGGGAGAGTGAAGAACTACCCCAAGATTTTCGTGATGCCACTATTGTTCACATTTATAAACGCAAAGGAAATCGTCAGTCTTGTGACAACCACCGCGGGATATCCCTTCTATCCATCGCCGGGAAGATCCTGGCCCGCGTCCTTCTTAATCGCCTGCTGGTACACCTTGAAGATGGTCGTCTTCCCGAGAGCCAGTGTGGCTTTCGAGCGGGCCGTGGGACGACTGATATGATCTTTACTGCACGCCAACTGCAGGAGAAATGTGTCGAGCAGCACCGGGGCCTCTACACCACATTTGTCGATTTGACCAAGGCCTTCGACACTGTCAGCCGAAATGGCCTCTGGCGGATCATGGGAAAATTTGGTTGTCCAGACAGGTTCATAGCCATCGTCAGGCAGTTCCACGAGGGCATGACCGCTCACGTCCTGGATGACGGCGACCCCTCAGAGCCCTTCCCTGTGACCAACGGAGTCAAGCAGGGCTGTGTCTTAGCCCCAACGCTTTTTAGCATGGTTTTCTCTGCCATGCTCCAAGACGCTTTCAAAGACAGTCACTCTGGCATTAACATCAAGTACAGATGTGACGGAAAATTGTTTAACATCAGGCGAATGCAGGCAGTCACGAGAGTGTGGGAAACAATCATCAGAGACCTTCTCTTTGCTGATGACTGCGCCCTTAACGCCCCAAATGAGACAGAGATGCAACATCTAATGGACGGATTCTCCACCAGTTGTGACAATTTTGGTCTTACTATTAGTACAAAGAAGACAGAAGTTATGTACCAACCCGCCCCAGGAGATGCATACCACGAACCCGGCATCACTGTCAAAGGGCAGAAGATTCATGCTGTGGAGCAATTCACCTACCTTGGCAGCACCCTCTCCCGTACCGCCAACATTGACATTGAAGTTAACCATAGGACCTCCACAGCGAGCAGTGCATTTGGAAGACTTAGAGACAATGTGTGGAGGAGGAGAGGTATTGCACTCGCAACCAAAATCAAAGTATACCGAGCAATCGTCCTAACAGCCCTACTCTACGGCTGTGAAACTTGGACGCTTTATAAAAGACATGAAAAACAGCTGAATGGCTTCCAACTCAGATGCCTCCGTAATATTCTCAACATCCGCTGGCAAGACAGAATTCCTGACACAGAAGTCTTGGAGCGCGCGGGGCTCCATACCATCACCACCATAGTCCACAAAACCCAGCTTCGGTGGGCAGGCCATGTCTACCGCATGCCTGACGGCCGAATCCCCAAACAACTCTTTTATGGGGAACTCAGCCAGGGAGAGCGGACTGCAGGAGGCCAAAAGAAACGATATAAAGACTGCCTGCGAACCTCCCTCAAGGACTTTGACATCAACCCCCAGTCTTGGGAGAGTCGCGCTGCAGAACGCTCTGCTTGGCGCTGTGACGTCAGCCTGGGAGCCGATAGGGCAGAGGATCAACGCATGACCCACGACCGGCAGAAGCGCAGGAGGCGAAAGGAGAGAGCTGCCGGTCCACAGCCTGTCGATGCCGCCTTCACGTGTCCGGAGTGTGGAAGAGTCTGCCGAGCACGGATTGGCCTCATCAGCCATCTTAGGACCCACCGACCCCCGACGCCAAACTGATTGATACCTTGGTCATCGTCGACTTCGACGGACGAGCAAGAAGATATATATATATTCATATACATGTGTATGTATGTGTGTATGTATGTATGTATGTATGTATGTATGTATGTATGTATGTATGTATGTATGTATGTATGTATGTATGTGCGCACGTGTGTGTATATGGAGGTATATATGTTGTGTGTGTGTTCTATATATATGTGCGAGTGTGTATATATGCGTACCTGCCATGTGTCAGAGAGAATCCCGCACGACAACCCCATATGTATGTATTCACATGCATACCTGTGGGGTGTGTCTACCGATGTTCACATATCAGTTGCTCCAAGAACATTTAGCTGTCTTGTGCATCTGATACTTGAATTCACGGGTAGTGCGACCATGGTCTGACCTTGCAGCCCCGCAGAGGATATTTTTGGTAAACCTGCCTAAACTAATAAGAACTTACAGACTCCAAATACAATCTCTATTTGTAAATTAACATTTCTTAGAGTGAACTTGTTTTTGAAAGGATTAGAGAATAAATTTCTTGAAGAAAAAATCTTTTGAAAATAATTATTTCCCTAAGGTGTTTTATTAAATAAATTTTCTAAGATAATTGATATTCTTCAAATTCCCTTCATATCCTTCTAATTTACCCTCACCCTATATAAACTTATTCACCTCGGCAAAATATAAACAACTCCCTTCCCCCAACCATTAATACCGTACAGCTTGACGCTGACCACCTAAGCAACCATACCCTAACACTCATTTTTCTAGCTAATTAAAAAGAAAATGTAAAAAGATATATTTACACGGTAGTATATATGCGTATATTTTATATACGTATGTGTATATATGTATGTGTCTGCGTGTGTATCTCTCTCTCTCTCTCTCTCTCTATATATATATATATATATATATATATATATATATATATATATACATGTGTGTTTATGTATACATACCAGTCCACCCATATTTGATTCCCAACGCCTCTGCTAAATCCGTTGCCCCCCCACTACCAACAGCTTATATGCCTCTCCATCCCAGCAGGCAAATAGTTTTTTTCACCACCGCCTAAAAGAAACACATATAATCCGCTCCGGCTTGAAAAATATCTGATCTAAATTTATATCTATAACCTATCGATACACTGATCAACCAGGGAGCTAAAAGTTTTTTTTTAATGCACACTTTGATATATACCGACCTCTAACTGACAAACTTCATTCTGCATCCTGTGAAACGGATAATTCCAATACCAAACTACTGCACAGACAGGATACACTGGACGTTACAAATTGCCTCTAAACAAAAACATTTGGATTCCTAAACAATTTGAGTATTTTATTTTTTTCAAACATCCATTAAAAATATAACAGCTGTTTTTATTTTTTACGTGCTTTTAGACGGCGTCCAACCTGACTCTACGCTCTCATCTCAACATAAGACTCTTTACCATTTGGTGTTTATTTTGTTTTATTTCATGTAAAATTTAAAAAGTAAAATGTTGCCGATAATATTTACAATTACATTGTCGGTTTTTCTCTATCCTCTGATGAAAAATGTTTATCTTTGAAAATCCATGGATTAATGATATAAAGCTGCTGGCTCTGAACTGTTGATGTTCTAATAAATATTGTATCTTTACAATTTTTTATTTTCATCTTTCATCTCAAGAAATGTATGTAGATATGTATATATATATATATATATATATATATATATATATATATATATATATATATATATATATATATATATATATAAAAGGAGATTGTAGTTTGCTGGAAGCATTGCTGGTAAATATAAGTGCAGATTAGTAGTCCGAGGCTATAGCAATGCGATGTAGTTGCCGGAAGATGGAAAAAGTGAACAGAAATAAACGATGAGAGAAAGTGAAACTCAAAACGAATGATTAATAATTTCACGAAAAACTTATTAAATACCAGAATAGTAAATACTGTCTGGTAAATAAAAAGTTCGGCAAAAGGTAATCTTAAATTTTCGAAAGAAAAACTTTCATTTTCAAAAGACAACAATAGAAGACCGAGAGGGTCGAAAAAACGGAAAAAACCGGTGTCAAACCATTGAAATACCGCAGCAGACAATTGGAAGTAGGAACGCAGAAAATGTCAAAATTTTATTAAATAATTATTCAACTAAATTTAAAATATTATAAACATTTGTTTATTTATATACTAATTATTATAATTTTATTATATTTTAATTTATATGATTTAATTTTTTTTTCTCTTTTATCTTTATTCAATTCTAAATTTAAATTTACGTGTGGGCCATTATTATCATAATATGTGCCATCAAAGGGGGATAACTTAGGAAAGAATATGTTTAGAAATGAACATTCGTTGTGAAATTCACAAATAAAAAAATAAGTAAATAAAATAAAAAAATAAAAATAAAAAAAAGTAGGGGGGTTAAGTATCTAATAGTAAAACAAAAACAGGAGATCTTACGCGTCTAATATTATCACGGGGATATATATATATATATATATATATATATATATATATATATATATATATATATATATATATATATATATAGGGCTTTACGGAGCCCTCCAAAAGGAGCGCGCTCTGGGAGCACGAAGGAGAAGAGGACTCATTTTATATTTAGCGAGAGTAGAGCGTGAGTAACTCTATTTGGGACTAAATAGCGTGGTTTTATCGCTCCTCGCTCCACGCTCCTCGCTCCACGCTCCTCGCTCCACGCTCCTCGCTCCACGCTCCTCGCTCACAAATTGTTTTTTTTAAACATTAGTTTTTTATTCAGCAATAAAAAGAAAAGAAAAGAAAGTCTCAGCCAAACTTTTAAAGTTATTTTTTAAATTGTCTCTCTGATAAATGTATATGAGATAGGGAGAGAGAGGGAGAAAGAACGAGAGAGTTACACATGAAAACCGAACATTTGAACTTCTCATGATTTTTTATAGATGCAAGTACATTTTTACATTTACATGTTACATTTTTGATACGACAGTTTTTTTAAGGCAGGAGAGAATTTGGCAAAAAATATCTACAAATTCGCCAGTGAGTCTATAGATGTCTTTGAAGATTTTAACTTTTATTTGTATTTATGACAATGATGATTATTGCTGATTGAATAAATAAGCCAATTTTTATTTTAATTCTAATTGAACTTTTATGCCACATTTTTACGCATTTTGTTATTCTTAAATTCACGACAAGTATGTTTTTCATGTTTGCTTTTAAATTCCGTTAAAACTTGCTTTTGTAAATAAAATGTTCAAAGTTTGTTTTTTGTGTTTAATAAAATGTTGAAGAAGTAAAATATGTTTAGTCCAAGGAAAAATCCTCTTTAGTTCAAGGAAAAAATATATTTAGTCCAAGGAGCCCTTCTCGAAAAAAACAACAAAAAGCAACAAAAAAAAAACAACGTAGCCACCAGTAATTAAAACCTGGAATAAAAGTTAGATTCTCAACACTTTAAAAAGTAAATGAGAATTTTATTTCTGGACCAAAAATACAATTTAGGCCAACAATGAATTTCATCCACAATTTGGGTGAATACCAAGCGAAATGATCGAAAAAACGCCGAATACTTTTCTTATATAAGATATTATGAAATGGACATGTACATATGTTTGTGTACATACAGAGTGTCGGGCAGTGTCGGCTAGTGGCGGACTTACGCATTGTTTCTTACCCGCCTCTATGTAAATAGTATTGACGCTGAGAAACGTTAAATAAAATGAAAACTTATCTCAAAGTATTACGTATTTAAAGAAAAATATAACTCAGCATTTTCTAATTACTATAAAATAGAATGAAAAATAACTGAAAACGACCACCTCCCCTGATAAAATCTGCCCCATAGACCGCTAGTTGGTGGGTGTAGAGATTCGGCAATATCCCCATCATCTTACTCTGTAAATTTTACCTCAGAATACACTTTTATATGTTATCTATATTCTCTAACTTTGTTTTAAAAATAAATAATAGCAGAAATAAGAATTAATAAAATAAATAAATAAACAATAAAACCAAACACACAAACGATAGAATAACATGAACTCAACCACACTACCCTTTTTTCTTTCATTCGCTCTTAACGATACTTATAAAACATTAACTCAAGTCATCTTATTAAAAAAAAACCAACCTAATCCTGAAGACGACTATGAAAGTCGAAAGCGCTCGAAAAAATGGCCGTATTAAGAACAATCGGAGAGTACTATACGGATTGCCACATGAAACCAGAAGGATAGCTCGACGGTTTCAGAACCCCACGAAGAAGATATACACACGAGAAAGTTCCGTGACGTTCAACAACCCTTGCTTAGATAATGTATATATCTATATATATATGTATATATATGTATGTATAAGTATAAATATATATATATATATATATGTGTATATATATATATATATATATATATATATATATATATATATATATATATATATATATATATGTATGACCATAAGGGCAACATATATACCCAAATTGACGGAGTTTCTATGGGATCTGTCCTTGGACCGACCTTTAGTAATTTCTACATGGCCGACCTCGAAAATAAAATATTTAATATAATCACTAAACCTTCCATTGATGCCCGCTACGTTGATGATATTCTTATTTTAGTAAATGAAATAAAAAAAAACTACAAGATACTTTTCAAAATAATTCAGTTCTTAAATTCACTCATGAGCTTAATGTTAACAATAAAATTCCGTTTTTAGATGTTCTCATTGACTCCAACAGTGATGCATTCATCACCTCTCCCTATAAAAAACCTACATTTATTAACACCTGTATTTTAAGTTTTAAAAGTGAATGCCCATATAGATATAAAATTGCTATGGTCAAAAATCTATTAAACCGTGCAAAACTAATCTCCTCATCAAAAAAAAATTTTTTTAATGAATTAAAAAACATAAAACAAGTCCTAATTAATAATCATTTTCCCAATTATATGGTTGATGAACATAGAAAATTAATGATTAGAAATTTAGTATAATCCTACTAATAATAAGCTAAATAATTCCCACTACATAAATCTATTCTATTGTAACCAAATGCATCGAAACTTTAAATTGGATGAAAAAGCTCTTAAAAATATAATACATCGCTATATATCCCCCACCAATTCTGATGATAAAATATGATTTGTCATTTATTATAAAAAAATGAAAACATCAAACTATGTTGTTAAAAATAACATTTCCCAAACCCAAAATACATTAGGAAGAACCAATGTAATATATCAGTTCCAATGCCCTATGGGAGAATGTATCTCCGACAACAATAAAAAAAACTAATTCTTACATAGGTTTCACTTCCACAACACTATCCCGAAAACTCACCCTACATCTCTCCGACACTAGCTCTATATGCCAACACCAAAAAAACATAATTGCGCCCCCTCCCAATATAGAAACATCCTTGTAAACAATACAAAAATAATACACCATGATACCAATATAAAAACATTAAAAATACTCGAAGCCCTCTACATAAAAACTAAACATCCCACAATTAATAATGTCAATTATGAAACTAGTCGCAACATTTTAAAGTATCTAGCATAATAATTAAGATTACCAAATTCTTAGCCATTAGGTAGTTATGCGTTTGAATTGTATGCATTTTATTTAACGTCATCAATTTCTTAACGGTTTAAACAGTCAAACTTTAAATCTCTCGTATGTGTAGAATGCCATCACGCTCTCATGTACATTTCAACTTTACAGACGCGTTTTCAAATATAAATTACTTGCCATTACAAAAACTAATACCGCCTGAAGATGATTTGACGATTAAAATCGAAAGTACTTGCAAAAAAGAAAAAAGAATGGAACAAGAAACCCATGGATCATATTTACATCAATTTGACCGAAACATTAGATGGACACTTCGGAAAATTGAAAAAATAAAAAAAGTAGCATCAAACAAAACCACTCTGTGTTATTTAATAATGTTTGCCTAAATCAAATATGCTGCCTAAATACACACAATGTATGCATATATATATATGTATATATATATATATATATATATATATATATATATATATATGAATATATATGTATATATGTATATATATATGTATAACTGCATGTATATATATACATACATATATGTATATATATGTATATATATATAAGAAGATTTAATGAATATATATATGTATGTATATATGTACTAATATATATATAAGTATATATATGTATATATATATATGTATATATACATATATAGATATATATTAATGCATATATACATATATATGTAAAGAGATATATATTTATACCTATATGTATATACATATGTGTACATATATATGTAAATACGTATATATATATATATATTGTCATATATATGTATACATAAACATTTATATATATATATACCTGTATATATATATGCACATATATGCATATATATCTATGTATTATGTATGTATGTATATATATGTATATATATCTATATATGTGTATGAACATATATATGTATATATATGTATACATATATATATGTATACATATATGTATATATAAATATATATGTATATATATGTATGTATATTTATATGTATATATATGTACGTCTATATATGTATGTATATAAATATATATATATGTATATATATGTGTATGAACATATATATATATATATGAATTTATGTATATATGTATACGTATATATAGATATGTACATATATATTTATATATACATATAATGTATACACATGTATACATATGTATATATATGTATATATAAATATATGTACATATATGTATATATATATGTTTATATACATATGTATATATATGTATATATAAATATATGTACATATATGTATATATATGTTTATATACATCTGTGTATATATGTATATAAACATATGTATATATGTATATATATGTATATATACATATATTTATATATATAAGTATATAAATGTATATGTAAATATACGTATATATGTCTGTATATATTTATATATATGTGAATTTTTAAATATATGTAGATATATATGTATATATATGTATGTATATATATGTATATATAAATATGTATATATATATGGTATATGTACATATACATGCGTATATATATGTACATATATGTATATATATATATATCAATATATATGTATATATACATTTATATGTATATATATGTACATCTATGTATATATATATATACATATATGCATATATATATATCAATATATGTGTATATATGTATAAATATATACATGTATATCTTTATATGTATATATATATATATATATATATATATATATATATATATATATATATATATATATATATATTTACGCATAAATATGTATATATGCAGTCCGAACCAAAATTTAGGAAAAAAAATTAAATCTTCTGAATCTAAACAAAATTATATATAAAATTAAAAAAAAAATTCACTGAATATACACATTATGTTGTTGGAGATTTTCTGTGATTTTCAGGTGAATTACAATGATATTTTTATATATATGCATGTATATATATATATATATATATATATATATATATATATATATATATATATATATATATATATATATGCATGTATCTTAATACGTATGCTTATATGTATGATTATGTTTATTAATATATGTATATATATGTATATATATGTATGTATATGTATGTATATATATGTATATATATTTACTTATATATATATATGTATATTTAAGTATGTACACATATATTTAAATCTATTTATGTATTTGTAAATATGTATAGGTATGTATATATGTATTTATATATATGCATGTATATATATATGTAATTACATGTATATGTATATATGTGTATATATAGTTATGTGTATATATACGTATATATATATTCATATATGTATATGCCTATTTTTATGTATATATATGTATCTATAATTATATATGTATATATATATATGTATATATGTATGTATATATATATATGTATATGTATGTATATATATACGCATGTATATATGCATGTATTATTATGTATATACCTTTATGTATATATGTATATATACATATATATATATGTATATATGCACAAATCTGTTATGTATTTATGTATGTATATATATGGATATATATATATATGTATATATATCTATATATATATATGTATATTTATTTATATATATGTATGCATATATGTATGTATATATATATGTAGATGTATATATATGTATATATGTATGTATACATATATGTATATATGTATATATATAAATGTATATATATTTATATATATATGTATATATATAGTGTTATATATGTATATGTATATATATGTATATATATATATTGATATGTATATGTGAATATATATGTAAATGTATGTATATGTATGTTGTAGTATATATGTGTCTATATATGTATATATATGCACATATATATCTGCATATGTATATATATATGTGAATATATATGTAAATATATATATTTATATATATATATATGTATATATAAATGCATATATATATTTATATATATATATATTTATATTTATATATATATATATCTATATGTATATATATATTTATGTATATGTATATATTGATACATAGCATTACCGTCAGGCGATGTTACTATTAACTCCCATACAAAGTGTCCTATAATCATTAAGGGGCTTATAATAATAATCAAGTATTATTCTATTATTATTCTATAAGCCCATTTCAGACTTTTGAAAACTCCCTAATATAGATTTCAAAAACTGGTATACCTACTAACGGGTTTGAACTCACAACGTTTCATCTTGTATTTTAAGAACGTGACTTCTTTTGATAGCAGGTCAACTGTGCGGTTGAGACCTGGAAATTTGATTTCAATACAAACGCGTTCGAGTAATTACACATAAAGTTGTAAACGAAGCGGAGGTTTATATAGCATTACTGCCAGGCCGATATAATTATTTTGTCTTAATAACAATGCCCTCCCATGATTAAGGGAGCTTAAAATAATAATTAAGTATCATGTATTCATCTATAGACAAGCTTATTTCATCTTTGTAAGATCCATAAGTATAAATTCTAACAACTAGCCTAGCTGCCATGGTTTGATCTTACAACCTTGCCTCTTGTAACACAACGTCGGTAATTCATTGGCTAACAAATACGCTGCGCGAGAAAGACGTTTAAATATGGTTTTAAATCAACCTCGCACCAGTAATAATATCTAAAGTGGAGGGAATTTTTAGTGTTAATGCCAGATCGATATAATCATTTTGTTCTAATCTTTATTAAAGGGGGTTTACAATAATAATTTAGTAATTGAGAAGTGTAAATATAAGTAGTGTTTATTGGGACGTATTATTACCTACGTATTATTATCTACGTGCTTCTTGTGTAGACAATAAGCTCATATCAGAGTTGTTAGCGGATTTGATATTGGCGACAAGTCTTAAGGATTCACTTTATTACCAAATGGGCTTGAAATCCTTTTACAAAGGGACACATCTCTTGCTTATAAAAATGGCATGCTGGTCGGGCATTAAAAAATAGCCTACTTTGTACGCTCGGCATTTCCATGAAAATAACTTCACAACAGAACCAGTGTAGGTTTCATCTCGATATATGCAATTCAATGGTCTCCGATGTTATTCGTTAGAATAATCACGCACCCTCGCCCCAAACGAGTCAACCACCAACTCGTATAATATTGCTATTTTAAATTACACGCATTGTTTATAAATTGAAGAAAGTCATATCAAGTTGTTTTTATCGAATAAACAATGTTTGAACACTCAATATATAATAACACGTCACGCATCTATTCGATTATAGATCAAACCAATGGTTCGTAACCTTGACTTCTGTACCCAAAACTGTTTTACACATATTAAGATTAGAAAAGGCGCTTTCTATGTAGGTTTTCAACGGAGTTTAAAGTTAGGGGCAGTCTACAATTGTTTTTTTTTGTATAAGAGCACCGCCCAAAATACAACCGCACCCTAAAAAACAGCCAAAATGAGGGTTGTAGCAAAAATACATGCATTAATTATGGAATTAATGCATGTGATTAAAAACATCGTCTCCCTTCTATTTCTGTATTCACATAAACTCACACAGATAGCTGTCCAGCATTCCGCAGAATAAGAGTGAAAACTATTAAAACTATGATTATGGGACAGCGTATATGAAACGAAAGTTCTTTTTAGGTGACGTTGGGTCTCTCCGATGTAGAATCTCTTACAGCCATTGCAGAATATTATGTAAATGGCCACATGTGCTAATTGTGTACGATCGTTCTTTTGTGTTTGTTTTCTATGTTCTTGATGGTAAGTGAGGTGGATTTAATGGCTCTGAAACGTGTTTGGATGAGATGGACTTAATTAACAGTTCTACTTAGTCATGCCTGACATAATTAGAACAATCTAGCTCAGATGATTAAATAGTTATAAGTTCCCGAGATCGACATACAAATTCCCAAGTTGGACTATCAGATTCCTAAGTTCGAGAACATTAATTTGGAGCAAGTCGGAGTTATATCAGCTAGAACGTTGTGAATATAACACTCACGAATAATTTAAAAAATACCAATCGTCGTCTTTAGCATATTATTTCGTATTTTTACAACCATCTAAACTATGATCTTTTGAAATATAGTATGGACAATGCTTCAAGCAAACTGCAATCCCCTCTTGGCACTTGTCAGTATATATATATATATATATATATATATATATATATATATATATATATATATATATATATATATATATATATATGTGTGTATATATATATATATATGTATATATATATATATATATATATATATATATATATATATATATATATATGATACTGTAAATCCGATGTTCATTGAACCTTCTGTCCATTCTTATATGAGCAAATGGTCGATAACTTATTTATTCAAGTCAGGCATATGTTTATTGTCAGATGATAACGCCACCTACCGACCCATTTATCCGGGGTGATAATCATCAGCATTCTCCGCGTTCGTGTGAGAGAGTAAACAAAAAAGGAAGAAGAAAGAAAGCAAACTATAAATGAATTACAAACAAAATGGCTGCCGCATCGCAATTTTAATCGAACGAAAAGAAGAAATGGCTGTCGAATCTATTACCCGGTTTTGTTACGGTTAATTGGTGTTTCTTTGTCGGCGGGAAACTCAAGCTGTGATTGGCTGATAGATTTAAAGGATGTAATTTAGATTAACATGGGAACGACAAACTGTTTTATTCTAGGCATTAGTTAGTATTTTTTACATTTTTATATTAATAGTTTTTGGTTCTCTATGTTTGCGACATGTGTATTATAATTGTGGTATTCACGCATGCTAACATGTGATTATTACACAATTTTATTCACTTTGTTTTGTTTTTATTTATGAACGGATAATGTGATGGGCATCGCTGGGAGGACACTCATAGAGTAATTAGTGTGTTTGTCTTCGCTTTCCGAGATTGGCCAAAAGATATACTCAATCACTGCGTTGTGTGAGCCAATCATATATAAAATAAAACGCTTAAGGATCAAGCCTCTTTTTCCATTTCCACTAATAAAATAAATGAGTTTTACAACAAAACAAAAAGCAATAGCCAGATGAGCTGCCTTCACAGAGTCTCATTTACCCAATGCACTGGTTTTCAAGCACCAGATAATCCGCCTTAACTCCCTATATCAGCAGTTTCACCAGCCTTATTATATATAAACAACCCGGGCAAGCTAGGAGCTATACTTAGTTTCACAGACCGTTGGAGATGCGCGCTTTGAAGTTATCTGCATTACCATACCTTGCCTATGAAAAAATTGAAACCCCAGTTATTCTGTATTTTGGGGGATAACTCAGAGCTACTATTGATGTAACCTCCGACTACCTTCGTCTGCAACTTGATAATTTCGAACCGAACCAATTATTTAATCCATAGAAACACATAGATTGTTCTCATTCTATCAGCCATGTTTCTTAATTATTATCATCATCATCATCTCTCTCTCTCTCTCTCTCTCTAAATATATATATATATATATATATGTACATTTATAAAACATGATCATCCACATACACGTGTTTCGCCGTTATACGGCTCATCAGCGTGGCTGACTTTAGGGATATTCGAAACCTCGACTACACGGACGTCGCGCCTGAAATAAGGGATTTTTTACTGCACTTAAATGTCTTTGCATTGGTTTTATGGTTTTAGAGCGATAATGACAGCTTAATCTGTTCAACTTTTTTACGGTCGTGCATTTACCTATATATATATATATATATATATATATATATATATATATATATATATATATATATATTAATTTAATACGTACATACAAGTAATCTATGGACACGTGTTTCTCGCTCACAACCGTCATCAGCTAACTTAGACAAGGATCGAACCTTCGGTATTAATGTCTATAGCCCAGCGTCTTTACCATTGGACAGAGACGCTTGTCTAGAAATAAATACGATTTTTATCACCTAAATGTTTAATGTATTTATTATGTAATTATTTTTAGTGGTGATTGCAGCTTTCGTTGTTTTTTTGCTAACTATTATGTCGATCGTCTCACTTCCTAAGTGATTAAGATGTAGAAAATTGCATTATTAGTCGCCTTTAACTTCATAAGACGTATTTTTCGTTAATATATATATATATATATATATATATATTTCTTAATTTTATACGTACATAAAAGTAATCCACGGACACGCGTTTCTGGTTCACAGCCTTCATCCGCATGGTTAACTTAGACAAGAATCGAACCTTCGATATTAATGTCTATAGTCCAGCGTCTTTACCACTGGACCATGGATTACTTGGAACAAAGATTAATATGTTCTAACTCTGCGAAAATAAATCTATGTAGACATGAAGTCCTCATAATCATTAAATATAAAATAAAAGAGATGAGCTATCTAATGGCTTACATAAAACTTGATACAAGTACAATGAATTTAAAGTCCCTTAATTGGTCCCCCGATTTATAAAATCGGGGGATTGATGTTTTGAGGCATGTCCGTCCGTCCGTCTGTCCGTCTGTCCGTCCGTCCAGATTTTTCTCCGCAACCATCCATTGAATTTCTCTGAAATTTTGCATGAAGTTGTAACTTTGGTCAGGTTAGAAAGTAACATTCTCCGATTTTTGAAAAAAAATCTAGGTTAGCCCCCCAGGGAGTCAAAAGACCCCGAAATGGCAAAAAATGACATTTTTTGCCCCATAACTTTTCATCCATCCATTCAATTTCTCTGAAACTTGGCCAAAATGTAGAGGCCATTGTTCCTAATAGAAAATAAGTATCGCTAACCTTGGAAAAAATCTGGTTCGCGCCCCAGGGGGTAAAAAGCCCTCAAAATGGCAAAAAATGATCGTTTTCTCCCATAACGTTTGATCCATCCATTCAATTTTTCTGAAACTTGGCCAAAATGTAGAGGCAATTGTTCTGGATATAAAATGAGCATCGTTGACCTCAGAAAAATTCTGGTTCGCGCCCCCAGGGAGGTCGAAGTGGGATAAAAAATTGCCCAAATTGCCCAAATTTATTGTATTTTACACTCGCCGCATCGAGTCACATACGCGCGGCTTGTTATTTTTAGATCTCTCTATATATACATAAAATTGTTATTTTTAGATCTCTCTATATATACATAAAATTGTTATTTTTAGATCTCTCTATATATACATAAAATTGTTATTTTTAGATCTCTCTATATATACATAAAATTGTTATTTTTAGATTTCTCTCTATATACATAAAATTGTTATTTTTAGATCTCTCTATATATACATAACATTTCCACACTTTTCGTTTTTGCACTCGATGATTAATTTAGACTTTTTAATACTTCCATAATTCTTCTCTTCCCAAGTTGGACGTCAACATGATTAAATTTAGTCTAACATAGATAATATTTTTGCACCTCTTACATTACTACACATCTGGTTTATAATATGCATGTGTATTTCTTGGCCTTTTTACATATATTTTTAATATATTTTTAATATATTTTATAGATATGTTATTTAATATATTTTTTATATATTTATATTATTTTTGCATTTCATTTTGTTGTTGTTTTATTTTAATTTTATTTATTCATTTTTTATTTATTTATTTATTCTTATTCTCGGTTTAAGTACAATTTTAACCCCACTACAGTTTATGGATCATTATTTGATATGTTGGTGTGTTTTATCTGGTGGGATTTCTAAACTTAGAATAATCCTCAATAACCTACTAGAGGACATTCAATAAATCTAATCTAATTATCTGATCCTTGCCAAATTTCAATTAACTCATTTATTATAACTATCTTCTACTAATAAAAATGAAACTTATAATTAAAATTCTTCTGACTTCTTAATAATTATATCTGCAGATAATGATTCTACAGATTAACGATCGCCTCGTTTTATAAACTCCACTCAATTGATTGGGTTGTCTAGAATTATGTTGATTACCTTGTAACCGATAACCTATACACTCTTAATCCTTTTCATCTGTCTTTGATGTTATCATTTTTTAGACCCTTGACATGCGTTAAGAATTCCATATTGCTTTTTTAAAGCTAATTACTCCTTCATAGGGTTGCAATCTTATGTACTTAAATTTGAATTTAATTTGGATTTGGATTTCATTATGAATAGTTAAATATTAGTCAGATTCTATTTAATTTTAATTAAATAAATTTCATTTTCTAATGATATTACTTTTAATTTTCTGTTGTAGATGAGGGTATATTTAAGCATTAACTTTTATCCCTTTTACAATTAAGAATTTTATTTTTATATTTTTAATTTCTAAAGTCATCCTTTTGAAATATTTAGAGTAGCATATATTATGAATCTTCTACTTTTGTATTTTACTTTTAAAAATTTTATTTTATCTTATTTGTTGTATTATAGTATCTATATTACTATTAAAAATATATATATATGTGTGTCTGTAGGTGGGCCTGGAGCGGTATGCATGTAACCATTTGTATATATGTCTAAATGTATGGAATTCAATCCATGTGTTTGTGTGTACGTCAGATTCAGTTAGATATATCGCTTACTCTCTTTTATAATTATTTTAATCTTGTTTCTAAGTTTTAATCATTTTTAGCTACATCACTTTCTTAATTATCCGTTATATTTTCAAATAAGCTTACTTAGAATTAGTGACTGTTGAAACACTTATTTACAGCTGATTGGGAACTGATTTTGAGGTGATTTAAACAATATTAAGTATACTGGATTTGCTAAATACGCCACCTTATTCGAAAAATTCCCATTGATATGACAGCAATATTTCGAGCTAAGATTTTATTTACATTGTACAAACATTCTTCGATAATCATTGATGTATAACCGTTTAATATTTTTTTTTAATGTACTCCTTTGGACGTTTTTAAATCTATATATACGTGGCCTTTTGTTATTTGTTTTCTTCTAATTGCTTTCTGCTGATTTAAAAAAATCATTTTCTTTTTTATATATGAATATATATATATATATATATATATATATATATATATATATATATATATATTATATATGAAAATATAAAATAATTGATTTGTCCTATATATTAAAGCGCTTTTGATTTTCTTATATATATATATATATATATATATATATATATATATATATATATATATATATATATATATATATATATATATATATATATAAAGTAATTAAACAAAAGATATAAGCGTCAACTAATATCTTATAATTAGTGAAAACATCCGGATAACAACTGGATAGAGCATTCATTTTATAATATAAAATGAAATAATAAAATAAGGTGTCAATCAAATTTTATTAAAATTCAAAATTCAAACAAAGTATCTTAACGTCCTTAGTTCATGAGTTTTCAAAAATAAATCTTCTCCTCAGAGGACCATTACCATAGTGACATAACTACAGATAATAAAATTACACTTTGAAAATATATAAAAATATATACAAAAATACATAAAAATATATAACATCAAATATATCAACCCAAAAACATAACTTTTTTGTTGAATATATACAATCTATAGAGTTTAAAAGACATAATCAGGAAATATATCCAGAAGTCCAAAAACTAGAAATTGAAAGAATTGAAAAAGTAGTCCAGTCGTGAGATGCGTTAGTAATCGATGAAGTGAACAGTATTCAATGTTTATGTTAGTCCGATAAATAAATCAAATCAAATAAAAAGTTCAATAAACTCACTCAAAATTCCCAGAAATTTATCTGAAAATTACAAATCAAATCAAAGTTCGCTTGTCAAATGGAGAATCTGTTAAATCCGATTTGAAAAAAATTACAATTGAATCGAGTCGACTAAGCCGAATCGAATAAAAATAATTCAATGAGTAAACTTTGAAATTATTCGTCCTCCCGCGAGCCAAACAGGACCCTTCTTAGCCGAACAGAAGGCAATATTAAAATCGCTAAATGCCTGCTTATTCGAACGACGTTATCAGAGCGGAAGTCAACATGTTTATTGTAACAAAGAAAGAAACAAATATCCTGCGTCGGCGTAACAAAGAGAGAAACAAATATCCTGCGTCGGCGAGCCCGCCATATCAACTCAACCAAACCGGATGTGATCTGTCTGGGTCAAAGAATAAGTGTAGGTCAAAGGAAAATGGCAGGCATATTTAGGTCAGGGCGTCCAATAAAATATACTTTCTCAAATAGCTACTTAAATGTCTAACTTACAATAAAACCAGATCTCACAAATCTCGTCCTATCAAATAATATAGAAAATTACGAAGTTATCAAAGTAATTTGAATTTAATAATTCAATAGTTTAATTTAAGATTTACTTTTATCAAGTTAGAAATTATGAAGTTATAAAGTAATTAGAATTTAATAATTTAATAATTTAATAGTTCAATCTAAGATTTAATTTTATCAGATTAGTAAGTTAATTTAAAGTTTAATTTTTCCTAATTAAGTTTAATTTTTCCTAATCAAGAGGTTGTAAAGACATTTAGAGTTTGAAATATTAGATATTTAAACTTTTACAACTTCAGAGTCTAAACCTTTTAGGCAAGGTGGATTTAACGAACACATCTCCAAAACTGGACACCCTCGGTCTCTGTACTCACTCAATCAGCTACGGTGGGATTGGCGGTGGTTTCCATATTGCATACTTGAATTTATTTCCATGTAGACATTTGGAAACTAATTCATTTCTAGAATTGATCAGATTTAAATGTTTAGGTGCAGTAACTATTATTACTGCTTCTGGGTTGCATAGACCACAAGATCTGGATCCTGGGCTATAAGAATTTGATTTTTTTAGGATGGACCATTAAGATACTTTGCTTGAACTTTGAATTTTAATAAAATTTGATTGACATCTTATTTTATTATTTCATTCTATATATATATATATATATATATATATATATATATATATATATATATATGTGCACGTGTATGTAAGTATTATTTTTTCTTTTCTTCTAATTATTATTTTTCTCTAATTATAATTATTTTCTAATTATTTTTCTAATTATTTAACTTTGATTTTTTTCTGTTTCTCTTAATTTTACTTAAATATGTTTTCTATTTTTTTCTACTTTGTATTTTTTCTACTTTGTATTTTTCCTACTTTTAATTTTGATTTTTTGTTATTCTATACGTTTATTCCTCATCATCATGATTCTTACGTTTTATCTAATCATGGAACATTCTTTTCTTATATTTAAATATTGAATTTATATCGTGATATCGCGGTATATTGCTATAAACTCTATTATATACTTGTTATCTTCTACTCTATCTAGTTTCTTTTTAAAATAAAATAATTGTTTTGTATTTATTTATTTTTTAAAAATTCATTTTTAGATTTATTCTCATATATTTTTATTTTTTATGTTGTTTTATTATATTGTATGATGCTTCTTTCTATTTTATTATTATATTTTATTATATTGTATTCTCTATGATAATTGAGTATCATTTTTATCATTTTATGTATTAATTTTATTTTTCTATTTACTTTATTACCTATTTTATTTTATTATTGTTATTATTATTTAATTTAATTTAATTAGATTTTTTTATTTAATTATTCATATATTTTTATATTTTTTCCTGGTTCATCCTATATTTTGAATAGTTTAAATATTTAATTTGCTGTTTCTAAAGTACCTTCACTGCTATTATCTGTTTTTGAACTCACTAATGGAATAATATATGGTTGCATGATGAGAAGTAACGTCTACAATATTCTCTAAATATATGTTTTTTTTTCAAATAGTACTGACATCTGATGTTTTCTTAAATGATTTCTGTATGTCATTTGATAAAGGGTGCTGAGGAAGACGATTTGGTGTCATCAGAACTATAATAAAAAATAAAATATTTTCAAATTGTCTCGGGAAACGACCGTACGCCAAATAATCGTTGTGTTTAAATTTTGTGAACTAATATAAATAAAGTTTAAATTTTGTTGATCTCAACTATATATATATATATATATATATATATATATATATATATATATATATATATATATATATATATATATCGTAGAATTTGGTATATTCGGACTACTGTTCTCATCTTGGGTGTTTTTATCACAACGTTTCGGCCGATATAACTTCCGACCTTCTTCAGGTGTACTTTGTCGAACTCGAGAATCTTTCTGTCGAATTTGGGAATCTGGACGGAATTTCGAACGGAACACTTTATTAAATCCACGGGGGTAGCATGCTCTCGTTCCATCTGCCATGACTGGGCAGAAGTCTTCAGTAATTCGCAATTCTTCGTATTGCTCGCACTGAGGATTCAAACTTCAACCTTCAGATGAGTGTCACTTAGAACTGAATTATACTTAGTACTATATTCCCTGCGCCACGGGCCGCAGTCATGGCAGATGGAACGAGAGCATGCTACCCCCGTGGATTTAATAAAGGGTTCCGTTCGAAATTCCGTTCAGATTCTCGAGTTCGACAGAAAGATTCCCGAGTTCGAGAAACTACATATGAACAAAAGAAAGTCGTTGGTTACATCGGCCGAAACGTTGTGAAAAAACACCCAATATGAGAACAGTAGTCTGAATATACCAAATTCAACGAATTATCAACCCTCATCTAAAAAATTCCGAAGCGTATATATATTATTTATTTTATTAAAAACGGTGTTCTGCGGCTACGGTAGTCAAATGACATCCCGTAGCTGCAATCAGTCCTCCATGCTAGTCCCCAGGCCACCTGGCCTTGTCATGCACAAGTTGTCGTAGGCAATGAAGTTGTTTCGCTGTACGTAGTGCTCCGAGTCCCGCCTGCTTGAAGTCAGCACGTAGTGTGCCGAGCAGATTTGTGCAGTGCCGTCCTAGTCGCGGTTGGTAGGCTTGCGAGCCAGTAACGGCAAAGTCTAGTGCTCTCTGTGTGGGAGTGTCAGGGTTCATTCGTAGGACATGGCCTAACATAGACCATCTTTGTTCAGCGACCTTTGTGGAGAGGGGTTTTTCGTTGCACAGCTCGTATAGTGCCTTGTTGCTGATAAGTTTTTTCGGCCAGCAGTGACCTGTGATGGAACGGAGGTGTCTGCGGTGGCACGCATCCAGCTTGTCGAGTATGGCTTTTGTTATTGCGCAGCTGTTGCTATTGTAGAGCATGATGGATACGCAGTACGCGTTATAGAGACGGAGTCTAGTCTTCAACGGGATCTTGGTTCGTCGGCTCCAGAGTTTATGTAATGAATGAAACGCCACATTGCTATGTATACAGCGGGCTGTGACGTCTGTAGTGTTGCACAGCAGGGAGCCCAGGGTTTTGTTCTTGTGCCAGCTCTCATTGCCGCGGAGGATCTAGCCTCTGGGTCCAATTCTGTGGCTTCAGCAAGGTATACATGGCTAAACTCTGTTTTCATCTTGTTCATGAAGAGATTGTCCGTTTTCAGTTTCTCTGCCGCTATTTGCTAGAGCTGATCCGGAGGCTTCTTTTCTTACGTCCAGGAAATCAACGTCGTCTGCATATTCTATTTCTAATGGCAGACCTAGGCTGGAGACTGGTGGGTTGGGCCTGTTAAAGCTTTCTCGGACGGATGAGAGTGCTGCAGCGAGGTAGCAGGTGAAGAGCACCGGTGAGAGGCTGTCGCCCTGGGGGAGCCTATGCTTGTCTTAAATGAGTCAGACAGCTCGTTTCTCACTCGGACTCTTAGCTTTGTCCCTGCTAACAAAGATCTTACAAGTCTTAGTTCGTCATCATTGCAGCCTGCTTGCAGTAGGACATCTAGGATGCGTTGTCGCTTGATGGTATCGAAGGCTCGCGACATATCAATGCCCATCTTGTAGAAGTCCCATTTCTTTGTCATCACTACTGAGGTCAGCATACGTTGTGTCCATACAATGTCTGCGCAGCTTCTGCCTCTTTTAGAACCAATTTGGTAGGGTCCCGTGAAGCAGTGGATTTTGTCTCTGATGCGGCGCAGGGTAATGATAGACAGGATCTTTCTTATGCTGTTTAGCAGGGCTATAGGCCGAAGGTTGGCTGGTGGCCCAAGGGGCTTCTTTGGTTTGGGTAAGGTGATAAGTGTGCCTTCTCCTAGTGTCTCTATGGGTGTGTGGTGTTCGAAAGATGAGTTGATGGTTTTAGCCAATTGGCAAGAAACAATGTTCTTTGAGTGCTTAAACAGCTCGCTGTTCACACCATCTGGACCGGTGGCACGGCCATTTTGAAGTGCAGTGATGGCAGTTCTTACTTCCTCTTCTGTTATGGGGGTCTGGAGTGGCCTTGGGGTACCCTTAAATGGCTGCAGTGGTTCGTCCTGTTGGTCGGTTAACGATTGCTGGAACCAGTCTTTGATGATTCTTGCTTTGCCTTCATCAGTTCCCATGGGGTTGCCATCGGTGTCTTGGACAATGATGGGTGGGGTGGGTTTCATTGAACGAAGCTGTTTTGCTGCACGGAACATCTTTCGACAGTCATCAGTTGAGGTGATTTCATCTGCTATGGCGTCTGCCTCTTCCACTGCGACTTCCTTCAACCTTTTGGTTATGAGGCACAGGATGTTGTTGCGCTCCTTTCGGAGTGGGGTGCAGTTTTCACTTTTGCCATGTTTGTAGATCTTGAGCCTCAGTGCTTTTTGATGTTCTGACAGCTTGGTGACTATGGGATCAGCTGTGTGTTGTGTGCTCTTCCATTTTTTGATCTCGCCGACTGTCTTTGCTGCTGAGGTCTTCATGCAGTCCAGCAGGTCATTCAGTACTTCATTTGGTGGAGTTTAGTCAGTGAGTTTTGCAGTTGCTCCTGGTAGGACTGTTGCACTGAAGGGTCTTTGCAGAGCTTGTCAATGTCAATACATGCATGGCCTGTGCCTTTGGAGTGATGATTATGCACTAGATGTAATCTGTCCATCCTGAGTCGTGTGATGACAGGTTTGTGGTCAGAATTCAAGTCAGTGCCTCCATAGGAGCGCGAATCTTTAAGTATTGCGGTGAAATTCTTTAGACAATCTGGTTGAATACTGCCTTGGTGACCTATTATATATATGCTGGACTACGCAGATTGGCAGTGATGTAGAGCTTCCTTTGCGAACCATCTGGACAGATTGTGTATCTGAAAGTCATGTATGCAATGAAGCCAACTAGATAATCGGCAGTAGTTGTAGTAATAAGAGTATTTGCATTTAGAGTTACGCATAAGGCAACTGTTATATTAAGGATATTTCATGCACATATGATATCACCTTATCTGCTCGCTCAGCAATCTCCAAGCTGAACGTCCTCAACGGATGATCTGTAGGTCAGTAACCATTCACAAATATTCGCAAATATATTCTCTCTCTGATCGCATATTTTTACTAGCTTTGGGTGTATTATATAATCGTGACAAAAAACAAATTCTTGTCCTGAAAAACGCTAGATCACGCGATATTATTTCAGTCGGTGTAAAAGTAATACATTAAAAGTAAAGTACCCATATTATGGATTTCAAGCGCGAACGCAAACCACACAATATTGTTATGAATACAATAAAGTAAACTCTATTTCCGTTTTATAGATGTTAAAATAAAGGCAGACACCACAATTCTTTTATGAATAATATAAAGGCAAACGTCTTTTCTTTTTATGGATGTAAAGCGCGTAAGAAAATAATAGGAAATTACAACACGCCCCCAGCGATTCAGGCATTGTATTAAAGTTCGATTGTCAAGTCTTTAAAAAATAAATTATAATTTTATTTTGCGATAAAAAATACAATTTAAGACTAATTAATAAATTCCATTCCAAATGTGTGCGATAATCAAACGTAGTAAGCTATAATTCGAATAATCACTATAGTAAAATTGAACGCCGAACGGAAACGTCTATTTCCTTTGTTCAGCATTAAATTTTAACTACTTAGTAATTTGAAAAGTTTTTTTTAAGTTGTAAATATAAAGGAAGATGTAATACATGGGAGAAGTCTCCCACGCCAATTTAAAAACAGAGGGGGTAATTTCGGGGAGGACGATCTTATGACAACAGAACAGATACTACACTTATAAATTCCGATTTAATCGACTTTTTGTTCATTCATTTTAAAATGTCTCCTTGGCATCTTGGCTAAGCTAAAAGTGTGGTATCTGTTATCTTAACATCAGCGTCGGAAGTTTTCATGCAATTCTCTCTGAAAGTTAAAAAATGTTTTTAAAAAGCTGTCGTCTTTTTAACAAAATCTCTTTAATCATTGTAATAATAATTATGATAATATTACTACTAAGGGAAATAGATAATAAAATTTGACAATACCAATTATAAATGTATATTCAGAACATTAATTTATTAGAAACTTACAAAAAATAAATATGCAAATGTGCAAAAGCGGGTTTTGTTTGACGGAGTTTAGAGATTACTATATATACTGTATCAATGTATTTAAGTTTAAAGTTTTCATGTTAATATATTTAGGAAAGATTCGCATTTATTCATATTTAGATTAGATTAGCAAAATGCAGCACTCTACACTATATCGTATTTACGTTTAAAAAATTGTGACTAAGAATGTGTTAATCTTTATTTATAAAATGATGCGATGCAAATAACATGATGATTCTCTACAAAATTTGAAGCTAGTTTTAATGGCTTTCTGTTAAATGCTACTAAACTCCTTTCAAATTCCGAAGTGTCACAGAGTTATCCATTCATTATTCATTTATTAACATAATATTAAAACGAAGAAACCGAAATGCTTTGCGGGATTTAATTTTGCATGTGTATGTCAAAAGAGACGAAAAATACACACATACACAGGCAGACAGATAGTGATCACACAATTTGATTAATATTTCGATGAAGAAAATGTATACATAGGAGCTACAGAAAATTCAATTGAAACAAGTTATAGTTAAATGGAGACATATAAATAAATATTTGCTTTTTTATTTAAATCTTGATTAATAGTACAGGGAAAATAACAATTCACTTAAACTTGTCACATACTTTAAAACTAAATAAACATGCATTTTTATCCGTAATTTAAGACAAATGAAAATAGAATTTTGTCATTCAGTTTCTTAATAATTAATACTATATAGAAAGATAATTCGCATATTTTAGAATATTTTCAGTTGACATCATATCACATAGAGTTACAATTACACATATTTACTAAAAGACGTTTTACGATCAGGCCATCCTAGCCCT
This sequence comes from Sepiola atlantica, assembly GCA_963556195.1. Lineage (NCBI taxonomy): Eukaryota > Metazoa > Mollusca > Cephalopoda > Sepiida > Sepiolidae > Sepiola > Sepiola atlantica. Next base: position 28,769,120 of record OY744552.1, on the reverse strand, counting down.
GAAACCGCGGTAAGTGCTCAGTTCAATTCATTACCATTTATTATTGGCATATATATATATATATATATATATATATATATATATATATATATATAATAGAAATAAAAATTAAATATATCAGAAAAAGTAAAAAGGTTAATCTGGGTCTTAGGGTTTCGACTTGTGCGACAGATAGAGAAATCATCAATAATGATGATTCTCAGAAAAGGATGAAACATGTGTCTGTGGATAATAATTTAATAATATTTATCATGTTGTTGTTGTTGTTGGCATCTGTCAGTCGTAACGACTATGGATCAGCGCTGTCTTGGGATGTTGCTTGTGTGCATCTTTGTGTGACTGTAGTGACCAATTCTTGATTATCATGGTCTACTACAGCGTTGACATACGAATGCTGTTGTGTAATGTGTCACTTCGGCTGGTTCGTCTGCCTGTAGGCTCGCTCTTCTCCTAGGTCTCTTTGCAGCATTTACATCGCGGAGAGTCTTCTCCAGGCAAGTCCGTCAGCTGCAGAGGCTTCACATGTATTAATGTCCATTGAGCAAGCCTTCATATCTCGCTTGCAGCAGAGATGGGGACGACCCCTATTCTTGAGGCTGAGGTAAGCTCGCAGTAGGGAAGGTCTTTAGAGATGCGCCCATCATCCACCCTGCGCACATGGCCCAGCCAGCGGAGACGTCCCTCACGCAGTAGGTAGTAGATGGATGGAATGCCTGCTCTTTGCAGAACATCATTGTTGCTCACTCTGTCCTGTCTTGCCATATGATACAAAGTATCTTACGTAGGCACCTTACCTAGAAGACCTGGAGTTTCCTATCCTGTGCTGAGTATGTGGTCCAGGACTCACTCTCATACAGTAGGACACTGAGAACGCACGCTCTGTAGACGGTCATCTTGGTAGAAGAGGTAAGGTGGTTGTTTTCTCAGACTTTTAAAGTTAGTTTAGAGAGGGTTGTGGATGCCTTACCAACTCTTTTGTTGAGCTCCACGTCCAATGAGAGGGTGTCTTGCGCAGTGGAGCCTAAGTACTGAAACTGGTGAATGACTATCAGTGGTGCACCTTGGATTGAAATGCTGGGTGCGCATGCGGTTGATTGTCCCATAACTTAGGTTTTCTTCTGGCTGACGGTGAGGCCGAACAGGCTGCAAGCATCAGCAAACATGTCCATAAGTCTTTGGAGACCATATTTCTGATGCGATGCTATGGCTGCATCATCGGCAAACAGCATGCCCCTGATCTCGTTTGACCTGGTCTTAGTTTTGAAGCGGAGCCTGGCGATGTTGAAGAGACAACCGTAAGATCTGGAGTGCAGGTAGATACCATCCGCCGTGTTTTTGAAATCATGCTTCAGGAGAAGAGCAAAGAAGATGCCGAAGAGTGTCCGGCCCAACGCACAGCCTTGTTTGCCACCGCTCCTCACCCCGAAGTCAGCCGACATGTCGTCGTTAAACTGCACAGTGTCATCATAACATCATGGAAGGATTTTATGATGCTGAGGAGTTTTGATGAGCATCTGATTAGTGGGAGGATCTTGAATAGACCGTCTCTGCTCACGAGATCGAATATCTTGGTCAGATTTATAAAGGCGAGATACAGAAGCTGCTTTAGCTCTCTGCACTTCTCTTGCAGCTGACGTAAGGAGAAGATCATATCGATAATTGATTTCCCTGAACGAAAGCCGCATTAAGATTCCGGGTAAATTCGATCGGCAAGAACTTGCAGTCGCAGTAGTAATATGCGTGCAAATAGCTTACAAACGAAGCTGTTTAGTTAGATAGTAGTTGTCACTGCGGTCCCCTTTGTGTTTGCAGAAGTGATGAATTTTGTCGTAACCTATATATATATATATATATATATATATATATATATATATATATATATATATATATATATATATATATATAATGTGTGGTCGGATACTACAACGAGTTCTATGCATTCTGGTTGCGCTGTCAATCAGTCTGCGCCCACGTTGGGTTGAAAAGAACCACAAAACTCGTCTCGAGTATTTCTTTGGTTTACCAATGTCGTGTAAATGTGATTCATGTGAACCGTGCCTCCTGTAGAGTGGACAAGAGAGAAGTTATTTTAATTGTCTTTGTAAATATTCTGGGTAACTTGTTGGTTTTACCCTTGTTTAGTAGTGCTGTCTCTATAAGCGAAGTACATATCTCTTTGGTTTTGTTCAATAAATACAACCATTTTTCCGGATCTACGTATTCTTTATTTAATATTTTCCTCCAATGGCTTCGGTCTTTTCTAGCAATTTCTTTTTTTCGGTTTGTAGTTTTATAAGGTTGTAAGTTTACAGGGAGGTGGTTTCCATTCGGTGGTGCTGTTGATGCCGATTTAACCAGGAGGAAATACATCGGTATTTCTGTGGATGTAATTTAACATTGTATGCAGATCTTGCCACTGACAACACTACTTAGTGTTATTCTTACCCACTTTATCTTTAAAAGGTTTGGTTCTTTTTTAACCAATATTTAAAAAATATATTTTTAACCAATATTTGACAAATATATTTGTAACCAATACTTGACAAATATGTTTTTTAACCAATATTTGACAAATATGTTTTTTAACCAATATTTGACAAATATGACCGTCCGATTCAAGTTTTAATTTTTCCAGCCTTATTGATAAACTGCCGTTTAATCTAATTTTCTATCCATCAGCCAGATCTTTGTCAGATTTGAATCTTTAAACGTTACGTTTAATTCCCCAGTAACTTTTTTAGGGGTGAGGACTGTGATCCAGAATATATAAGTACCTCTATCGGCCTTTCCCTAATTTTTACTTTACATACATGCCCGTGCCTTAGGTAAGAAATTGCTATTTTTTCAGCCCATTACCTTTTTTGGGTTTCCATAACTTTACTCTTGTGCCTTGAGCAATCACTTATTTGGGCAACCACTCTGACACTCGTCTTTTAGGATTTATTTCTCCCCAATATTGTATGAGAATTTCACATTGTTACATAATTTTTGTGACCTGGGATTTTGATCAAATCTGTGCTATGTGTTTGATTTTAGTGGTATTCTAATTTTTGATTTCTCACGTGGAGTTATTTCTCTCTCAAATTAAAATATACAGTCTTTCTCTTTGTCATTTGGTCTACATGAGTACAAGTGCCTCGCTAGCCTTTCTTTGATTTCTTTAAAGCATAACGACAAACTCATAATTGCTATAGTTTGGCTTGGTTTTCTTCAACTGTAATAATGATGACCCGCCTCACACCATTTTTCTATAATCTTTCGGCTCGGGTACCCTTAACGTAGAACACCTCCTATTTGCCTCTGCCGACAACTTCACCTACTTATAAAAATATTATTAAAAATAGACTGCTCTTTAATTTCATTATATTGGAGTCGGAGTCGCTCATAGACCAGAACCTTTTGCTTTCCCCTTTTAAATAAGGTTGTCAGATTTAGATATTTGTTTGAATTCTAAAATACCAGAAAACATAAACCTCTGAGAAATAACAACGAATCAAATCGGTTAGTTAGCTAAACCAAAAATTACAGATTTATGATAACAGAAACAATACGAAAAGAATATAACCAGATATAAAAAACTAAACTTAGAAAGACATTCCTAAATATCATTGGTTCTGGGTATGACCTTAAAAGACATCCGGTGGTGAGGCCCCCATTTAGGAGCTGTGGGAAATGTGGAGTTGCCCCTTAGTTGTCATTGCTACAAGGTCCACTCTGGACCGGAGTAGTAGTACCTGCAAGGGCCCTATCTATGGGCCAAATAGAACCTACTGGAGCTACAAGATCAGGCTGTCTGAAGTTATTGATTTCCTGACTCAAAATGCACCAAATATTGATGTTTTATTGTTGTTTATTTTTCTTTGCAACACTCAATCATGTTCTGAAAAATCCAAAACAAAAAACAACAATATTCCTGCGTTCCCCTTCTCCTCATCCCAATCTCTTCTAGCCCCTTCACTCAACCAAATACCATGCACAAATATTTGAACATATAAAAAACTTGAAGTATAAAGACTTTCACGAAAAAGACAAAATTCAGCATTAAATAACCTGAAAAGGGTTGATATGCCGTAAAACAAAAAAAAAAGAGCCAAACACCATGAATGAAAACTTGAATATAAAAAAAAACTTGAAGCATAAAAAAGTACACCAAAATGACCGGATTTGGCATTAAATACCCTGAAAAGGGTTGATATGCCGTAAAACAAAAAGAAAATACTTAGTGACTTAGTGCTGTTAGGGGAGAATTGGGGCTACGCACAACCAATCTCAGTATCTACGTCGCTCTGGGATGAACCATCCCCCCTTAGACAAGCTCGCCAAACTAATAAAAAATCGCCGATTAACAATTAGAGCGTCGGTCCAAAAACACACAGAGTTCTTGACATGAAATTATACAAGTTTTCTTTTGTTTACTATTCTCTTTGCCAAATAATTCTTCTTCTAAAAAAAAACAACATACGAGTTGTTGAAGACTTTATTTTCTTTCTATTATTTCACTTGTTCTGCTTGAAATGACCCTTTGCTTCGCAGCGGTACTAAGTTTCTGACCCAATCCGGATAATTACAATCACAATGACAGGGTGGGAGTGTGGTAATCGCTTGATCAGGCTTTTCAACATCTGCGGCCTTCATCAGAGCAGCAACTCTTCCCGAACAGTACCGGGTGACCAACCGAACCCAGGAACAGCAAAATTGGTGACGTCACTCACTTAGTGTAGAGGTGGAGTACATCCTGCATAAAATATTCAATAAAAATAACCTTAAACTGTCCCACAGCTGCTGCGAAAACCAAGAAATGATTAAGACACACAATAACAAAATGCTAAAAACGAAAAGTAGAGAAGAAAAAATAACTAATCGCGTAAAATGCAACCAATAACAAAAATATAGTAAAAACGCAAATAAATAGGAAACTAAACTAAACGGAAAACTAAAATAGAAATACAAGTAAGCACGTGTTAAAATAAGGTCACCCATTATTTCGACAAAAAAAAGAAATGGGGATGATTCACCCTATAGAAAACAGAACAATATAATAGGAAATAGGAAGTAAAATAAACCGAACCTTTGTTTGTGAGAAGCCCAACGATTAGCTAAGAGAATAAAAAAGAATCTGATTGTTTAACTAGCTAAGCTAAAGACCACGTGTATATATAACAACACCCGGTAACAAAAACTCCATGCATTTTAGCTTGACGATTCTCTACCGGGTTGAAACGCGGAAGCGTCTGTGTAGCTTACTTGTATATATATATATATATATATATATATATATATATATATATATATATATATATATATATTAGTTTCTGCTTTAGTAATAAGAATAATTAAACGAAGTGGTTATCAAAATAAAATATTTAGACAATTGAATAAGAAAATTACCCGCCATCCGGACGTTTTTAAATCCTATCAAATTTATCAATATATATATATATATATATATATATATATATATATATATATATATATATATATTGATCAAGCAAATCAAAAACTATATAATAAATCTAGTAGAAAATGTATAAACGTATATAAATAACACATATAGTATTATAAAAATACATGTATATATACATGTATATATATTATATATTTTTTTAATTAAAAAAAATATTTAAAAAATTAAAATACATATAAATAATAATATAAATACATAAAAATATGAATAAAAAAATAAGTAGTATAATGGATTCATCTGAAGCAATTTTTAAAAATAACAAATCCATTTTTCTTGGACACAGACGAAAAACACATATAAGGAGAACATTTTTGATAACAAAATAAGTTAAGGAAAAAAGATAGATCTGATACCAGGAACGTTTTTGTTCTTGTTTTTGTTTTTAGGGAAGTGGTGTCTTATCAACACTGCTGAAAGCTATGAGATAAAATACTGTTTTTCTTTAAATTCCCGAAACAGTTTTTCATGGTAAAAAATGATGATCACTAAAATAATATTAAGACTAGAGTAAATTCTTGGAAGCAAACTAATGTAGTGACTGCCAAAAACTAATTGACTTACAAACAAAGTAGTTTTACAACGAAAGACTTGGGACTAAACGTGTTTTGTTTTTTTCCAATATAATTTTAATGGTTGAAAGCTTCCAAAACAATATATATATATGTATATATATATATATTTCTTTTAAAATTGATATGGCATCTTTAAATGCTTCAAAGGTATTTATTATACCTTATTCCTTATTACATTTCAATTAGATGCTTAAAAAAACTATAAACTCTAAATTTTATACCTATCTCGTGTGCATTCACGATCTCATATTTGAAAGTGGAAAACAACAACAACATCCCTTAAGCCCGGTTGCACCAACAGAAGCCGGGAAAATCCAAATCCGATAAGATCAGGATATACAGACGCATTGAAAAAGCCAAGTTTTCAATTGGCGAAATATTTGTATCCCTATAAATTAAAAAAGATGAAAGTTTATGAAAGGAAAAAAAAATCGGTTTCGATTTATTTTTCTTTTAAAATTGATATCGCATCTTTAAATGCTTCAAAAGTATTTATTTTATTTTATTACTTATTAAATTTCAATTATGTGCTTTAAAAAATATATGAACCCTAAATTCAATATATATATATATATATATATATATATATATATATATATATATATATATATATATATATATTAATTAATTAAGTTCAAATATTAACAAAATGAACAAAACCAATACTTTTCAAAAGTGCTCAATATATATTAGAGCTTTTTATATTAAAATAAACATAGTTTGAGTATTCAACAATTGTCTCAGAACCTCTCTGGCACCTCCTCAACGATATATATATATATATATATATATATATATATATATATATATATATATATATATATATATATATATATATATATATGTGTGTGTGTGTGTATAAATAGGTTCGATCCTTGTCTAAGTTAGCCATGCTGATGACGAATGTGCCCATTGATTACTTTTATGTGCGTATAAAATTAATTATATATATGTATATATATATATATATATATATATATATATATATATATATATATTAACGACAAATACGTCTAATAAAGTTATGGGCAACTAATGATGCAATCTTCTGCATTAATTTGTATCATTTAGGAAGTGAACAATTATAATAGAAGCGTAGCAAAGTAACAAACGCTACAATCACCAATAATAACAGTTACATAAAATACATTATATATATATATATATATATATATATATATATATATATATATATATATATATATATATATATATTGTTTTCATCTACATACCTATACGTTTCATCCTTACGTAAATCGTCAGTGTAAAGATGATTATTCATATCGGTCGCAGGACCCGAACCCCAAAACACGAGTTATGTTTATAACTCAAATTCCATCGCTTTAGCCCACGCGGCCACTCTCAAAAACCCGATAAATCAGCGAGAGATTAAATCTATTAACGGCAGTCACCAAGAGAATGTTAAACTGCTGAAGGATGTATATGTATATATATATATATATATGAGAGAGAGAGAACTTTTAATAATGTGTTACTGTTTAATTTGTAAATGCAAATATTGATTAATCGATTCAAGAGAAATGAAACAGCAAACAACTTTATTGGTTAGGCGGAGTTGATTTCACCGGAGAGATGTTTTAGACGAGGTAAGTCGTGTGGTTGATCGGAGGAAGGCGATCTCAGTGAAAGCTAAAACCCTAGGGTTTGCGTGCAGTTCCGTCTGACTAACGTTTGTCCGGTCAAAATGAAAAACTACCCTCGTTTTTTCCCTTTCGCTCGCCCCCCCCCCCCCCGGGTAGCGTTGGCAATATCCACCGTATCTATTTCCAGTTGATGTTGATTGGTACATAATTACCGTCGTGTGACACTTAGAGATGGCTGCCAATTGCCTCCCACAAAGTTACGCAGAGTTATTGTAAGTTGCAACTAATCGACTCTCGATGCCTTGCGTATTTATTCGTTTGTTTTTATTTTTACAAAATAGTCGCACGAGAAAACATCATTCGCTTGTTAAGGAGCATAATACTTGACTTTTGCATTTCTAATTTATTTCGAGCTCAACTTTTTTTCTTCAACAGTTTAAAGGCTTCAAAGAAACTTTCGGATTTTAGATACTCATAAAGTAAATATACACCAGCCACTTTAATCTATCTTCATAGTACCGTGACATGTCCTCCATTTTCTTGAGACCTCTAGCTTTATAACCCAAATAAACATATGCAAATCTGCTTCGGCAGCCATTGAGGCAAATTCTTCATGCGTGTTTTAAGAAAATATGCGTTTCTTTTCGTTCGATTCCAATAATTTTTATACATTTTCCGACTCGACAGCTTCTCCTAACATAGTCATCCATACATGAAGTCGGAGGTATTTTTACCCTCACGCTCATATCTACTATAACTGCCACCCACTTACAACGGAGAATCTTCTATCATACGATAACTATTTCGTCGTAACATCGTAATTATTTCATATTTGAGATCTTCCTATTGTCTGTTAGCTACTCTATATTTCCCACCTAAAAACCGGACACTCTCTTCAACTCCACTTTCTTTCTTCTGGTGTGTTCGACTTTCTTCTGGGGTGTTCGACTTTCTTTTACATTATAAATTAACGGAAACATTAACAGATTAGCCGAATCGCATGAATATTCATTAACTTTCATTATTCATAAATTTTAATTTTGATGCATTCCAGATTATAGGATTTACGAATCATAAGATTTTCCTTAAAATAATATCTATATCTATAATTCTAGGTCAAGGCGGCTACCTTAAATTAACTTTCTTTTTTCCTATTACAGTACCAATTTTCAGAGACTTTCAAATAAATTGGTGAAAAAAACCTTCATTAATTTCTCAAACAATAGATTTTTCATTTTTGGAATAATTGAATGACATTTCTCAACTCTAAACAGACATTGCGATCATTAATACATATTATCGCCCAATGTTGACTTGCATTTTTCTCATTTAAAATTTACAAATTTTCTGTTTAATCATTTGTTTCATTCTTTTTTTATTTATTCGAATATATATGTTCCACAACTAGACACTCTCTAACAAAGTTTTGACTACTGATTCTCAAACAGGTTAAAAAATCGCCTTCTAAAGTGAGAGTTTTGACTACAAGTAGACGACATGTCATTCCTTTATTCCTTTCTTTTTTTACGTCACTCGTTACACACAACAGTAGCTGTTAGTTACTACAGTACGTTGTCATATTTACGAAAATTGTTGCCGATTTCTCTATTTATCTATATTTATATAGCTCTTGACTATCAATTATTGAAATAATTATTTCTTTAAATAAATATTGCACTTGGGAATAGCTGCATTAGTCTCGGGAAACATTCCCCGCATGCATTGACACCGTCTTTTGGATAGGATGTTTATTGCTTGTCGCCTGAGTGGTTCTAATCCGGGACGCGTCCGATGAAGAAATTTTCTTAGACTATAAATTGTTTTTGACGGGGTTTCCGTGCACATAATTTACATTTGACGTATTCTATTATGTTGTTGTTTTTCTACATTTTACCGACTATCAACCATTGCACGTGTTTGCCAAGCCAATGAAATGTTTCTTTAAATAATTATCATACTTACAGATAGCTGCATTAGTCATTGCAGATGTTCTTTTAGGGCATTACCACCTTCTTTAGGGTAAGGCACGAGTTTATTATTTGTTAGCTTTCGTCTGAGTCATTTTCAAAGTTATGTTAGGATACGTGGAAGGACGGTGCTTTTGTGTCATTTCGGATTAATACAACTTTCAAATTTAACTAGAGCCAATCCTTCCAGGCATTTAACACCCAGAAAAGAGTGTTTTTTTTCGAGTGAAATTGACTTTTATCGGCTTCTTAGAATACTAATTGACTTTTAACGGCTTCATAGAATACTAATTGACTTTTAACGGCTTCATAGAATACTAATTGACTTTTAACGGCTTCTTAGAATACTAATTGACTTTTAACGGCTTCATAGAATACTAATTGACTTTTAACGGCTTCATAGAATACTAATTGACTTTTAACGGCTTCTTAGAATACTAATTGACTTTTAACGGCTTCATAGAATACTAATTGACTTTTAACGGCTTCATAGAATACTAATTGACTTTTAACGGCTTCTTAGAATACTAATTGACTTTTAACGGCTTCATAGAATACTAATTGACTTTTAACGGCTTCTTAGAATACTAATTGACTTTTAACGGCTTCTTAGAATACTAATTGACTTTTAACGGCTTCTTAGAATACTAATTGACTTTTAACGGCTTCTTAGAATACTAATTGACTTTTAACGGCTTCATAGAATACTAATTGACTTTTAACGGTACCGGTACGCCCACTACTCACGCACAGTCTTCCTTTTATTGTTTTTCTGTCCTTTTTGATATTGAAAGACTGTGCTTTGTGTTATTCAGAGTTCATCACAGCTGCTAAGGTAACGAGAGACAATCGTTCCAGGCATTGTCTCCTTCTTTCCTGGTGGAAGATGGGTTCATTGCCTGTCATCTGAGGCGCCGTCATCTGCGTGAGGGACGATCGACAGGACCGATCAGTATATGTTTTGGTAAAAAAGACATTTAACAGTTCCTTCGGCTATAAAACCTCACTCCTATACAAGTGCATTGCTGGGAAAATGTTTGAATGCTCGAATGTTCTTTATGAATTTCGTACTTAAAGAAAAACACTAACATTACTAGTCAAGTAGAAATTAAATCAAGTAAAGATACGTTTCCTGTTTTTTTTAATTTTCTAGCTGGCTATTAATACATTACAATTGCTAATTCGTTTATCATTATTTTTTAACCTTTTATTCACCTAAACAAGGCATATTTGCCACTGAAGCTTAAGGGGATACTATGATAGAGGCCAGATTTGTAGGTGGCAACCTGGGCGAAGAGTTGGGCAGCAAGATATTCACATAATATTTAAATGTCTCCATGTTGGTAGTGTTGAAGCATCAGGGAGCAGAAAAGGGATTACAAAAGAAACAGTCCGATGGAAAAAAGCTATCAGTATAGAATATCTACGGTGAAGGGGTAGAATTTAGCAGCTAGTCGGGTTAGTCGTTGAGACAGGTCCAGTAAGGTCATCGAAGGACATTCCATGGGAGTAGTTGTAAAACACGCAGAAGAATATGAATTGAAAACTGGTAGCGCAGAAGCAATTGTCCAGCTAGCAGAGAAACAATATCCTTGGAGAGGATAGGGACCAGCTCAGCAGATCATTTTTGTATTACTATAGCAGGGATAAGATCTGATCCACATACTTTTGATGTGTTACGTTTTGTAATAATAGCCAGGTAATTGGAAGGAGTGATGATTAGATCATATAGCTGTGGAAGCGACTTCATGGATGTTGGATAGTGGGGGATAGTTGATTGCCTATTGTTCATCAAACTATTAGAGATTTTCCAGAAATCACGAGTTCATTATTTTTATGACACGATGCGATTTCTTATCATTTTAGTCGACCTACCTTAAACTGCATCTATCATACCATTACAGTTGTTTCTTGATGCCACAAATGACTGTATATTTTAGAGGATTTGTAGAAACGGCGAGATATTTAGTGCCTGTGTGCATTACGAGCTGCACACGTTGCAGCGAACAATTAGAGAGAGTGAGACTTACTATAGAATTTTCGCGTGGGAACAAAGACTTCAATGCCGGCTTCGACCCATTCAGTTTCCTACTCTGCACTATATTCAGCAAGGAGAGAGAGAGAACTTGACTCCAAGGTGCATCTCTGATGACATCTCCGAGGGATTCGTAATCAGCACGATTGTAATATCTGGTCATTTTGAGTAATGGCGCTTCTGTTCAGGGTCAGGTTAGGGTTATGTTGATGTCAACAATTATTATAGGGTTATCAGAATTCCTGTGGACTAAAGGTCTCCGGTATTGTTGTTTAGAATATGTCTAGCATTGAAGTCTGTTGATCATCATGATCTTAGAAGTGGGTCGAGAGGGTTACGGTTTGTGTCAGGAAATGGGCGATTGATAAGCTACGCGTTCTATTACCAAGGATCTGTGAAGCTCGAGAAACCGAGCCAATTGCTGTGGTGAAAATGAACGTCTCCAAATACATTGATGTGCGCTGTCGATACTATCGGGGACATGTTCAATTAGTGTACAATCCTACATCTAAAGGAAACGGTAAATAAAATAAAAGTTACTAACACTGTGTTTTATGGTTAATCGAAATACTTTGTGTGCCTGATCTTTGGATTCTAGACTAACTTCTTTAGATAAGGGAAAGGTGTTTCGGATATAGACTTACCAGCTTGTGCATTTGTTTGTCTGATTCTTCACAACAGATCAGGAGTATCCTGGTATATCAAAATAATTAGATATTGAGGAGTTAAGATTTGTTTCGCATAATGCTAGGATATCTGGGAATGTTACGTGGAGGAAAGATTATGCATTACCGAGGTTAGTTCTAAGGCCTAGGATATTTGTAAAGGATGTCTGAATGGACGGTGCCATTTTATTGTTTTAGGTGGGGTCTTGTTTGTGTTTTTATGTTATTTGCTTTGATAGAGTGGATCTTAGACAATATGCATTGGATGTCAAAAATAAAGTCCGCACTGACTATTTGTCAAATCTTTTTCTATGGGGTTGTAGCATCGGGAATTCCCACTGGAGATAAGTTTAGAGTCCTTTTCCATGCCTTAATAAGGTTATTATTCGAAATAGAAGATAATTTTGGACTTTTTTACATGAGAGAAGAAGTAATTTCTGTATTTAATTAAAGTTTAAATGCAACAGTCAAGTATCATCGATCATTTGTTCTCCTCAACCAAAAGTAAATATATAATGTTATTAGGCTCCTCTGTCGTATAATAAAACGAACGGGTTGATCTATTCTGCGATTATCAAAAGTTTTTGAAATATCTATGATAGCATTGAGATACATACATATTATATAATAGGGGCGCTTGAGTAAATTATTATAAAACTAACTATAATACCGTTACAAGATTAATAGTGAGGTAGCTAAATACACTTATGATAATAATACTACACATAATAATAAGGTGATAAATAGTAATCTATATAATTATGATGATGATGCTGCTGCTAATGATGATGATGGGTTTTTTTGTTACAAAAGGGTGTTATACAAATATAGGTTAGCGAATAGAAGGCACATCTTGGTTTCGTCTGGAGGTAAAGGCAACATGTTTTGACAGTTGTTATTTAGAAAAGTCGGGAGATAGTTTTTTTCATATAAAAATTAGTGTTAGAGGCCCGCTGTACATAGAGAACGTCGAGTCAGAGTAAAATGATGTCCACATCAATGAAAGTTAAATAACGTAACATTCTTTTCGTGTTTAGTCATCATTGTGTGCGAATCTGCTGGATGAAAATGACAAGACGATCAACGATCGAACGATACCAAGTAAGTAAAGATTATCAATTTCTTTTTGATATGTAACATCTTGTTACGTTATAAACAAATCGCCACAACGAAGATAATGGCTACATAGCACATCGGTAGAAAAGCAATATCACTCCAGCTAACAATTAGATTCTAGTAGTCAGCTAAAGAATCAACATCCTATTTCAAATAATAAATTCACATGACAGTAAACACTTATTAGCTAAGTTTTAATCTAGTATTACTAGTGAACCATGTCGTCACATTTTTACTGTTTTCTCACTCGATCGACTCTGAGACATACTTTCCTCAGAGAAGAATAGGTAGTGGTTCTTTAGTGCATCTTATCCCTTAGTTGAACGCGTTGTCGTTGGTGTTTTTTGTTGTTGTTGTTTTCTGCATCTTATCGGATTGACGGCGGCATGCGTGTGTCTACCTGAAAAATTGTCTCTTTTTTGTTTGAAACCAGACAGTTCTTTAAATATCCCATATAAGCCGTTTCAAACGCGCGAGAGCAGAATTGCTTCTCATTGGTTGAGAATTCACTACATTACACGAATATCTAAGCTAATATTTTTATTTTGAACATTCATGCTTAGATTGTGCGAACGTAACACAGAAAAATTGATTTAAGTGCGTCCCATTTCCACTCAGTCCAGAAAGAGAAAGAACTGAAAATGAAGGAAGGGGAAGAAATAAACCGAACGAATGGAAAAAGAGAATAGCTTACACAAGATAGTATCTTTCTCACATTTGCTCGTCTCGTGTGCTTATTTGCTAATATACCACAGCATCACTGACAAATAGATACGATTTATATTTCAAATTATTTTTATTACTATAATCATGCTAAACGGGATATTAACGATACCTGTAATATTATTTTTACTGTTTTCCAATTTACCCACACCTTTTGTAATTGAAATCACGTAGACAAAACAGTTGCCCCATTGTTTACAAACAATAATACTTCAAGGTAGCTGCTGCTGATGCTTGGTATAATGTTGTTTCGTTAACAACTAGATACACACAGCAACATAAACATATTTTACCAATACAAATGACGCACGCATATTTTCATAGAGAATTTGGTTTACTTACACAGAAACATCTTTTGTATTTCGGAATGTTTAGATGAAGATAATTTGTATCATTTGTATTATTCTCATATTGGCTGTTATATTCCCAGCATTTCGGCCGATGTAACCTTTGACCTTTTTCAGGTGCCTCTTTTTGAACTTTGGAACAAAATAGTCAAATTTGAGAATCTTTATGTCAAACTCAGGAATCTGTACGTCATTTCGAACAGTGACAATCTTCTGGAGTTTAGAGGTCCAGTCCTTACCACGAACGATAATAAATAAGAATAACATAAAATTAAAATTTCTACCCGATCATGGCTGACGGAACGAGAACAATCTACCCCCGTGGATCAAATTAAGGGTTCAGTTCTGAAATGCGTACAGGTCCTCGAGTTCAACATAAAGATTTACAAATTCAACGATTATGTTCGAAAAGATGCACCTGAAGAAGGTCGAAATTTACATCTTTACAACGTTGTGAATATAATACCAAAGATGTGGGCTACAACATGGTTATCTTCAAATCCAATGTCAATAAATACCTGTCACAAACCGTCCTCATAAGTCATTTTATTCATTACATTCATTACTTTAACTCATTTCATAATATTCTTCATCGTGATAATCTTGCCATCTCATTAACCCTTATTCCCGAATAGCTTGCAGCATTGATCAGTTGACACATATTAATAAATTAATAAATAGATATTAAAACTAAATTTTTTAAAATCCGTTGTTTTTCATCTACAAATTTTGGTTCATACCAGTTTTGTAATTAAATTCGAGTTTTGTAATTACATTCAAGTTTTGTAATTAAATTCGAGTTTTGTAATTAAATTCACTTGGCAAAAACAGTTGTCGACTTTTTATTAACAATACTATAGTCAGCTGCTTGTGCAAGTATGTTTACAATTGTTTATCTGTGTCGGATTCCTGCTATTCAATATATCTATTATGGATTCTGATTTGGTACATATAATTACGCAGCATTTGTTCGTTTTCTGTGGTTTTGTGGATATTGCGACCAACCATAATCGATTGATAAGTTCTACCCTTCCCCTCAATTTCAGTTGAATATTGTTCATTCGGAGTCGCATTTCTATTTAGCACCGTTATGTGAATATCAAATATTTAGAGCGATAAATCACAATGGCGGAATTTGTACCCGTGCACAAAGCATAATTTATCACACTCTTCTCGCGCGCCATTTTAACGGGTCTTTCTTTTCTTTTTTATTTGTATTTTTAATACTTTATTTTTATTAGCAGGAACTGGTAAGACACTCGGCGTTGTTCGGTACAAAGTGATGTACGCAATAAACTCTTTCCTCTATCGTTTAGCCCCATTTTAATTATTTTTTTAATTCATATAATTATCAATTTTCAAGTTATAAATGGAATAAAGAAAAATATTTGTTGTTTGTTTAAAGTCTTCAAAATCACATTCAAATTATCGTTGCAGAGTTTTGTATAGAAACTTGAAGTCTAGCCAGAAATTATTTTCGAATCAAAAGTTTAAATGCTTCAAAACACATGTGAATTTCACAAGGACACGGTAAATGTCACTATGTCGGGCATGTATATAAATATGTTTGTATTAATGAAACAATAATATTTTGTATCTGCGCGTATTTATCGCTTATACGTAATTTTGATAAATACACATTAAATCATTTTTTAAATTTAATATTAATCAAATATTTATTGAAATCATAAACAAAATAAAGGAAAACTGAAAGACATTTTGTAAAATCCAATCTAAAAATAAATGGTAAGCTAAAGAAATGGTAAGCATGGCGATATTGAGAATTAAGTCTTCAAGCATAGCAATAGGTCACCACCAAGATAACGCTGGATAACATGTAAAATATATTCCACTGTTTAGTAAACACGCTTGAAATGAAGTTAGACTATTGATTAAATAAAATAAGTACCTTGCTTTTTTTAAGTAGCTCTTCCTGTTCTAACCGGAAGTCCACAACAAACAAACCCCTCTCTATTTCTCTTTCTCTCTCTCTCTCTCTCTCTCTTCAAGATGACGTGAACATATTCTAAAAGATTAACGATGGGAGCACTCGTTGTGTTACTTTCTAGTAACTCATACACTTTATTTGTATCAGTATGAAAAAATGGAGTCCACTCGCGAGAAGAAAGATCCTATTCCAGCTTTTTTATACTCCAATATATTTCTGTTATTATATCATATTCGAATTAGATTATTGGTGAGATAAGAACAATCTGAATAGTACGAAAAGTTTTAATCAGGAAACAGAAAGGTTAATTGAGCCTCGATAAACACTTATATGATGGACATACAGACCAGAAGAGAAATCGCTCTAACTTTATATAAAAGATTTTTGTTGTTGTTGTTCTTTTTCGTCTTCATAGCTTGAATTCCTGTGGATTAATTGATGACGACACACGGCGTAAATTATTAATTTATCAATAAAACAAACACCTGGAATAAATGACGACCCCTGTGTACTCGTGTCCCAAGTTCTTAACTCCATATAAACATTACATAAATAAAATAAAAGTAAAATCTATGATTAAGAAAAAATGTTGATGCAAAACTATATCATCATCTTTGTAAAATTTTACTGCGTTTGATATTGGTACATGGCTTTGCTTTTTTACATGAATCCTCGGACGCAGAGACACACCGACAAAAAGGGGGGCAGAATACAGAAGATTATTATTAAGGATCGTATATTAAACACGGGACAATTAACAATCTATTCTAATCAATTCTATAAAAATGAGTGGAAAGAGCCTATAAATAGAAAATGGCTGATTTGATTTTGTTTTGTTTGTGTTTTATACAAATACGCAGACTTACAAACACACGACAAACTGAATTGTAGAATTCTTTCTTTCTTGTGTACTAATACAGCATACGGTTCATGACGGCTTGACTCATCCGTAAATGCTTTACAGAATTGGCTGAAAAGCAACGATCTAAACTTGAAAAACTGAAGACATTCGGAAAGTAACGATAGATAAATAATAATTCGAATGAATTAGCAGCTCTTTGACAAAATGGCGAAGAGGCAATTGTTTACAGAAAATCTCGTTTGACAAACTTGCTTTCTTCTTCTTATTAATCGTGTTAGGGTAAGGGTTAGGGTTAAGTTGGTGTTAGGATAAGTCAACACTCTATCTCCGTCCTCATTATCGTCAAATACATTCAAGAGAATCGTGAATTAGTTCATTAAAACTGGCCAACGATAACCAGAAAGCACTCAAACCCTAACCCTTATACCTACTAATTATTAACAAAATAAAAATCAAAAAAACTATGTAAATATGCTTTATATTAACTGATCTGAAGTCTCGTGGGTTGGCCAAGAATGTCGGGATCGTAAGCGAAATTGTAACCGGGCTTTTCAATGAAAATGATTCCTTTTTTTTTAATTTGTCGAGAAATTGAAGAGGGGAGTTTGAAAGTCTATTAGGGTAGAGTTTTCACTCCGACTTGAATGGGACTGTTAAAGATAAATGTTACAGTTATTAAATAAATTTAATCGACTTGTTGCTTCAGTCAAAACAGTGCGATTCACTCGATTGTTTTACTCTACCTTTCATCTTCTCTCTCACCTATCGTTTTTTTTCGTTCTATTCTTTCCTCTTCTCTTCTCTCTCCATTCTCTGCTTCCCCCTTCTCTTTTTTCTCCTTCTCTTCGTTCTACTCTTCACATCAAGTTCAGAAAATGAATTCCCCACATTATAATTATGCCCCTTCTTTTATTGACTTAAATCCGACATATACAGCTTTAATTACATTATTACATCCCTGACTCGCTTTCCCGGATGTTCAAATAAAGACACAACGAGTCGTCTCTGCTAACGCTGGTATTCGTAATCAATGAACCAGTGTTCGAATCCTGACTAACAAACTATGATTTAAACATTTCTTTTATTTTTCAAATTGCACGCTAGGTAAAAACAGGTCCTTTTTATGGTGGAATCAATCTTGGTTAAGGATCATCACATTCGCCACACATGTGTTCTATTTCTTAAACACATTTTACGTATACAAATTTTGGTTTCAAACTTACAACTATTATCATTATATTAACTCGATAACCCGGCAATCGTTTTGTCTACAATTAACTTTAATAATAATATTAATAATAGTTCAAGACAAGCGCTTCCACATATATATATATATATATATATATATATGATGGACTCTCAGCGCGTGAATTTGTAATTGCGCAATACCTGACAACCGCTCTCCTGAGTCGGCATTGCTTGATTCCAATGGCAAGTAGTAATACAAGACGACTGGAAACAAAGCCGAGATAAGCAGAGAGCATATACAGCACCTGGTATTCCCAAATGGTCACCCATTTAGTACTGGCCAGGCTCGACGCCGCTTAACTTCGGTGATCTAACGGGAACCGGTGTGTCAACGTGATTGTGCCGTGTATGTATGTATGTATGTATGTATGTATGTATGTATGTATGTATGTATGTATGTATATATGTATGTATATATATATATATATATATATATATATATATATATATATATATATATATATATATATATATATATATATATATATATAGTTCAAGACAAGCGCTTCCATATATATATATATATATATATATATGGAAGCGCTTGTCTTGAACTATTATATATATATATATATATTGCCTAAAAAATGTGCATCACTAAACCTTTAAGTAAGGCTGTATCTAAAGTCTTTAAATTAATTATAAACCAAATAAATTATTTTCTATAAAAAAGTAAATTCTATAGTAATATAAACCTATTTTGGGTGGTAAATAATTCAGATCTAGTAAAAGAAAAATTAGATCGTATTAATTCTCGTAAACAGGCTAAATCAATCTCGACATATGATTTTAGTACATTATATACAAAAATACCACATAAAGAACATATTAAAGAATTAGGTAATACTATAGATTTAGCTTTTGCAGGAGGAAAAGGTAAATACATAGACTTTGCAAAATCTAAAGTCTTTTGGTGTAAAACTAAAAATAGTAAGACGAGTGTGTCCAAAACTGGTCTGACAATGCTTATAAGTAACCTTATAAAAGAGAGTTACTTTCAAATTGGGAATAAAGAACTACTCCAAACACTAGGTATTCCAATGGGTTTGGATCCGTCTCCATTTTGGGCAAATCTATATTTACTTAGACTTGAATATATGTATATGTCATCATTAATAAAAAATGATATATCTAGAGCGTATAGTTATCATGGATGTAGGCGATATATTTACGACCTTGTTTGCATTAATGATAGCGAATAGTTTGCAAATACTAAACATTTAATATATCCTAAAGAGTTAAAATTAAACTGTGAACATAATGGAACACTTTTCTTGATTGGAATATAAAAATTAAAGATAAAATATTTATCTATAAACTGTTTGATAAAAGAAATTTATTCCCTTTTCGTATCGTGCGGATGCTATATAAAAATAGTACCTGCCCTGTGTATATATTTTACGGGAGTATTATGTCCGAATTTCTGAGGATTGCTCGTGTTACCTTAAAATTAGTAGATTTCATGCCCCCAATTTCTGACCTAATAATAAGAATGATTAAACAAGGTGGCGTTCAAAATAACATATTTACACAATTAAATAAGGCAATTACTCGCCATCCTGATGCTTTTAAGTCTTATCAAATTAATCAAAATAAATTGATCGAACAAATCCAAAGCTATCTAAATAAAAATAATGTTGAATATGTATAAACGTATATATAACGCATATACTAATTATAATGAGAAAAAGAAAAACAATAATAATAAACAGTAGAAAGGGAGAAAGAAAGAAAGAAATGTTAAAAAAAGAAGAAGAAGAAGGAGAAACAATCGACAGTTATGAACGCCGATTGGAAACGCTGGGAGTGGGCAAAGAAGAAGAAAAATGTGAATAAAGAGAGAAAAAATTGACAGTTAGCTTATGCACGCCGATTGGAAACGCTGTGAGTGAGAGAAAAAATCGGGTGTTGGCTTGTGAACGCAGATTGGAAACGCTGTGAGTGGACAAGGAAGATTAGTATTTATTTGAGGTTGATGACAACGGGGAGATGGACAACAAAAGAGGAGGAGGGAATAAAAGTATATATACATATTTCTTTTTTGATATGTTGATATTTTTTATATTTATAATATTAAACTAAAAATAAGAATACATTAATCACCTAAATGATAGTGTAATGGATTCGTCCAAACACTTTAAAATGCAGCAACATTTTTGTAAGCAATGGATGAATTTTATTAGACAGACGAACAACACATGTAAGTAAGACTTTAAAAAGATTTTTTTTTAAATTTTTTTATTTATTTTTTCAAATAACTAATATAAGTTAGCAAAAGCATTTATATGGAACAAAACTTAGATTTAGTATACGGAACGTTAATCTTTCTGTCAACTATGCTTGGAAGCCATGAAATTAAATACTGTCTTGTTTTTATATTCCCGAAACAGTTTTTCATGGTAAACAACTGATGATCCCTTAAATAATGTTAGAAGCAAACTAATATAATAACTGTAAAAAATAAATTGACTTACATGAGTGATTTTCCACTGAACGACTTGGGACTATAAAGTTTTTTTTTGATATAGTTTTAATGGTTGAGAAACTTCCGAGACTATATATATATATATATATATATATATATATATATATATATATATATATATATATATATATATAGTTTCTTTGGCTAACATCGACGAATTGAGGTTTTGGTCTTTACCAATTAATTATTTAACTAATACAATATTTTCTATTTTCGAAAGGTTTAGGTTAGGGCGATGGTTGAGCTTTTAGTTTTAGTGGGCAATGTAGGGGTTAGGGATAATAGGACATTGCTAAGTGTGACACTATCGTGGCCCGGGGACGTCGTGGTCAAGGAGTCAAGACGGTGAGTCCGAAGGCCACGAGTGTCGCCTTCGTTTTGACCAGCTGCCTCAACCGTTCTACCCCACGCACTGTTTGAAGATCAGTAGAACTTTTAAGTATTGATGCCACTTGTCTGGAAGGTATTTGCGTCTGTTGGCATTCCTTCTCAGTCTCAGAGAAAATGTTGTCTAGATTTCAGGAACGATAAATGGATGAGTGTGTAAACTAAAAAAAATGGCTGAACAAAAAGTGATCGGAGATTTGTTCCTTAGAAAAAAAAATTACATTCCATTTTTTCACAGCCAAGCGCTGATACATGGTTTATTCGCCAGCAGATCGGCTGCAATAGTCCGACACACGTCTCTCTCGTGCGCTGACAAGCTGCAAACTCATAACGGAAGTAATCTCTTGCGAAGAGAATTAAAAAGGTCTCCTTCAAAAGACACCCCTCCCATTCATCATCGTCATGAGGTGCAAAACGATGGCCTCACTATCTCAAAAATCTGCGGGCCAGGAAAACTATTAAACGCGTCAACCGCAAGTGTTTACCTGTGTTGACCTAAACGCGATTAATGGGGACTCGGTTATTTCAACAGAGATTATGGGTTTTACTGGTAGCGCCAGTAAGCTTACCTTTAATGGATTCTGAGAACAATACTTGGGCGATATTCAATATCTAAAAATTGTTGCAATTTCAATTGATTAGTATTAAACCAATCAGTTTATTATTAAATGAGCTCATTTATTATCAAAGCTCACTCTGCTACATAAGTAGTTTTTTATTAAGTCGTTTTCAAGGATCATTGCACTGGATATCTCATTGAAATTAGCTTGCACACTATCTAAGGCCGTGAACATCCAGCAACGAATGCTATCCTATCGATATCAGTTGCTATACAAGAAACACTTTTTTTATTAACGCGTCATCATTTATCAATGCTAAAAAGTAATCATTTAATAAAATGCGTATATTGACAGTTGGACGATGATGAATCCAATGAGAGGATTAAAATCCCATGTACCATCTATTCAAAACAAAAGCCGACCCAGAAAACATAAATTGTTTCCTCTTTTATCTGAAATATCGCTCACAGAATGTGAGAACTAAAGGACAAAATAGGAAGTATGCGAGAGTTACAAAGCTGCCTACGCCACTTTCTTTTTTAGTCCTCACATTCCCTTGCGAAATCAGTTGATGCGGTTCCCAGACGACTTTTGAAAGTGGTAAGAATGCTGCCAACCGGATTACATTTTAAATAAGACCCCATGCTACACAATTTTTTATCACATGGATATCTGGTAAGAATTCTATTTCTGTAACAAATTGCGAACACTTAATAATAAAGAGTTACTTCCAATCAGCCCAGATATTCATCTTTTGCTTAATGTCAGTTAAGACACATATTCCATGAAAGAGAATGTGTAAAATTGTGAAGAATTTCATGAAGAAATATAAGGACGAAAAGGAAAGGAAGTGAGATTAAAAATGTTAGAGAGGCAAGAAAACAGAACAAAGAAAAAAGATGAAAAATATATCAGAAAGAAAAAAAAGAGAAAAAAATCTTTTCGACTGATAAAGGAAAACGGAAATGAAATAAATAAACAAAGGCACGATAATGAAAAAAAGAAAGGGAGTAACAATGTAACAAAAATAAAGGAAAGAAAAAAAAAAAATAAAGAAGAATGGAAGAAAGACAGAACACGTACAGACAGAAGTTGTATGACGTCACTTCCGTCTGTATGTGAATTAAAAAGAAGGAAGTAAAAAAACGCATGTGATATGACCTCAATTCGGTCTATACGTGAATTAAAATAGAAAGGGAAAATGAGCATGTACAGACACAAGTGGTATGACATCACTTTCGTTTATACATAGGTTAAAAAGTAGACAAAAGCAAGCATAGACAGTTACTGGTATCACGTCACTTCCGTCTATACATGAATTAAAAAAAGCAAAGAAAGACAGACAAACATAATAAACGACAGATAGACAGTCGTAATGACAGACATGCAGACAGACAGAAATAAATAAGGAAGAAACAAAACAAAAAGACAAAGAAATTAGGAATAACATAGCAAGAGAGAAAAGAGCACGTAAATACAGATGTGGTATTGCGTCACTTCCGTCTGTACATGAATTAACAAAAAGAGACGGAGCGAGCATGTACATGCGTTGTATGACGTCACTTCCGTCTCTACGTGAATTATAGCTGTTATGTTATTAATGTGATAATGTATAGATACTTATGAAACTGTGAATATTGCCTGTTATCTTGCTTGTTTGTCAGCATAAATGCGTTTATCTAACTATTGTTATGCCCATGAATCGTGTTCTCTAGCAATAAATCCGAATAAACTACATTCATATAACCTCGTACATAATATACAAGCGAATAATCTTACAGTCTATGTTTACCTTGTGTATGCCTCTATGTATGCCCCCTACTTCTGCGTACGCCCTCTGTTCATTCCACCTATCACGCCACACTATTCCGATTAAAGTTATTTTTCATAATATTTTTTCTTTATTTTCTTTCCTTTTTTGTATGCAATTAAATCAGCGAAGGACCTTTATGTCGGACAGCCTTCATCTTCGGAAATACGTCAGCTGCACGCAATGGATGTTGCACATTCTTCTTCTCCCCCTAATTTCTGCTGTTTTCTTGCGTTTTATTTTACTATCTCGAGGGCCGTTGATAAGATTTTGCAAAAAATGCACCCACAAAAAGAAAAATGGCCGACACTCAATTAGTGATGCGTCTTTCGCATTTCCTAAAATTCTTTCTTTTTCCTTCGCTAGCAGATTCCGCGTTTCTTCATCATTTTCTTAGACTTTTTATTTTTTATTTTCTTTTGTCAAGCCTCCACCATATTTATTTAAATTTCTTACCATATTCGTTCTTTTATATCCTTGTTTGTTTGTTTTTCATATTATTCCAGACATTTTGCTTTTATATTCCTTGTTTTTCTGTTATTCCGTCCTTTTCTTTCTCTGCTCCCTTTCTTACTTTCTTCATCTATTCTTACTTTCCTTTTTCTTCTTATTTGTCGTTTTTTTTCTAATTTTCTCTTCCTTTCTTCATGCTTTATTTTAATTACTGTTATTTTCCCCTTTTTCTTCTTGCTTGATTTCTTCTGTAATTTATTGCTTTCTTCCTTACTTACTATCTTCTACTTGCCTTTCTTTCTTTCTTTTTTACATCATATATTTCTTCTTTTCTCTCCTTCATTTTAACCTTTTTTTCTTATTTATTTGTTTGTGTGTTTCTTTCTTTTTACATCATATATTTCTTCTTTTCTCTCCTTCATTTTAACCTTTTTTTCTTATTTATTTGTTTGTGTGTTTCTTTCTTTTTACATCATATATTTCTTCTTTTCTCTCCTTCATTTTAACCTTTTTTCTTATTTATTTGTTTGTTTGTTTCTTTGTTTCTTACTTTCTTTCTTTCCTACTCTCTTACATTTTTCTTTCTATCCTCAGTCATTAGTTTCTCTCTTGCATATTTTTTTCTTCCTTTCTTTCTTTCTTATATTCGTCTTCCTTTATTTATTTAGAATGCAATTAGACATATCAAAGACGGTGATCGGTCG
Source organism: Sepiola atlantica (assembly GCA_963556195.1). Taxonomy (NCBI): domain Eukaryota; kingdom Metazoa; phylum Mollusca; class Cephalopoda; order Sepiida; family Sepiolidae; genus Sepiola; species Sepiola atlantica. The sequence goes on along the minus strand of OY744552.1, from coordinate 28,744,170 downwards.
AACCTGATCATGTGAAGAGAGAGGGAGAGTGTGTGTGTAATTTTTAAATATCAGTTAAGTTATTTGACGAGGCACGAAAAAGACATGTGTTTGGATGATGATGCTCTTCTTTTTGGCCACCCTACTGTAGTAAAGACGGTATTGATAGAAACCTCGGCCACCAGCTCTAAAAAGAATTCGCGTTGAAATAATGCATTGCGTTTGGGCGTAAGAAAGCCCGATTTCGTCGTGATTGGATGTCGAATTTGAATTAACGGTTGACAGTAATATCGTCGAACAAGCGATTTTCGTGGGCGAAAATTTGGCGTGGAATTTGATGTTGGAAAAGTGATGCAAATTGCTTACAGAGTTTCATTAAACGCTCCGATCCTCGACTTCCGGTGACGATATAAACACGGCAAATGATGCCAATGGCAGAGGTGTACTCCCACCCCGTCTTATGGTGACGTCCTCAATTTGCCCGTTCTTGACTTCGGTTGGTCACCTGGCACTGCCCAGGAAAGGTTGCTGTAGTAATGAAGTATTAAGATGTCGAAGGGTCCTTGTCCGGCAATCACCGCTCTCTCACGTTGTGATTAAAAGATCAGAGGGCAACCGTCGGGCGCTAGCGCTAGTCAGCAACTTGGTACAACTCATGATCAAAGGATTATTTCAAAACCGAACAATGCCAGAAAAGTAATAAACAAATCTGTCCGTTGGTTTTTGTATGTAAATAATTATTTGAGTAGCTTGTCGTTCAGTTACAGACAGTGTAATTTCACACTTCACACTTCTGTGTTTCGGACCGGCAAATCTTAACAAGTTTTGGGGCGATTTTGGGTGGGCGATATCAATCCCAAGTCCGTGGTCCGTCTCCCAACAACGTGGATTCAGTGAGCGAGCAAATGTGAGTCCTCGAATCTCAATTTCCGCTCGCCTATATTCAGATGGTTTGAGACTGAACGGGACTCTTCCGATTCTCCATATAGAATGACTTCAGTAATATAACAATATTTTCTCATTATTATTTCTTTCTATATTGGGAATTTCTACTTGCGGGGTCCCACCCCCGTCGGCTCTGAGTGCTCACAAGGTTCTACTTCGCCGTAGATAGCATTCGACTTCATTATCTGTATCTATCTCCCACTGCTACCTCGAAACCTATTCTATAGAAGAAAAATGTATTTCCATTAATTTATATTAACGATAAAGACGGGGAATATCATTTAGCAGTACCCTACCTTCCCCATCGCCCAACACGGCGATGTCAGGCCTTGCGACGCATGGGGTCCCAGCAAAAACAATTATCTCTTGCAAAGGTTTATTTTCTATGGGTGCATGCTATCTCAGAATTTCAACCCCCTTTCAACGCCGAGAATGTAAATAACTTTATCCTGTTTTGTGATACAGTGAAAATTTGACATGTCACTCATTTTTACCCTCGCCTCCTCATATCTAAAATCTCGAGGATGAGCAAACAACCCTTCCTCTCTTATCAATGTTCGCTAGTCTCTTCTCGTGTCACAACACTTTTTTGTAAATTCCGTCTTTCGTTTTCATAATCCCATTCTCATTTTAATCTCTTTCAATCCGATAATATTGTCACAATTCGACATTATCCCGGTAAACCAAACACTTATTGGCTTGCGGCATATGAAATCCAGGTGGCTTCATCACGAATGTCATCGCTTCCTTTGAGGATTCCGAATTTCCCAAAATACTAAGAAAAGAAAACAACTTGTTCTATCCCTTATCAATTGCTTTTCTCTCAGTGCAACACTAAGTTGAAAGCCTTCTTAGAGAAACCAAGGGTCCGGTTTAGAATCAGCCCTTTTACGTTCGATAATATTGTCACAAGGCGATTAATAGCGAAAGGATCGCATGCAAGAGGAACACGAAACTTCAGAGGGAATTAGTTATATCAAATATTCGAAAGGTGATGTCCATCGAGTGTCCGTACCCCATTACTAAATCGTTCCGGGGTTTATTGTGTTGCTTTTCTTTCATTGATGGTTGTATAGAGTCATATAAATTTATGACACAACCTACAACCGGCCAGTTATGATGGCGGTTGTTAAATTATTAAATGAATGTTGTAAATATTCTACGTCGTTAGTGGTCATCAATTTGTGTCTGGGTAGATTTCAGCAAATTTATTTGATTACATCATGACTTATTCATATTCATTTTTCGTTGCTTTTCCTTTCGTTTTGTTCTGTTTCTTTTGTTATTTTACTGTATTATAATGTATATTTGTATTATTTCTCTCTTTCGTTCTTTCATTTTTCCCCTTCTTCTTTATCCTTAGATATTCTTTATTTTTGTCATTATTTCTTCTTCTATCTTCCTTCTTCTTTCCTTTTTCTCAGAATATTTCATTACTATCCTCTTTCCCCTATTTACTCTTTTTCTTCTTTCCTTTTTTTCTTTCTTCGTTTCTCCCATTCTCGGTGTTTTTCTTAATTTCCTACTCCCTTTTTTTTCTTTCTGTCATACTTTTGTTTTTTTCTATTTTTGTCTATTTTCTCTTTATTTTCTGTTCTTTCTTTATTTCCTTTCTCGGATTTTTCACTAGTTTCCTACCTCCCATTTGTTCTTTCTTTCTTTTTCGTTTTATAACTTTATCGTCACTTCGTTTTCATATGGTTCATTCTGTTTTTCTTTTAATTTTTTTATCATTTTTATATCGCTTTCATGTCACCATATTTCATTCCAAAACGAGGCTCTTCGAAAGAAACGAGCCGCCATTAAACTAATTCAACCCCACTAATTATGACGCTGCAGGTTGAAACACTCGACACCCTAAAAGAAGAAGACTCCATTTTATTTCACCATAGATCGACGAAATGTAATTTATATTTTCAATTCATCATCTGTACTTTGTCCAATTTTATAGGTGTTACCTTCTTTCCCAGAAATAAATGAGACTCTAAATTAATTTAACATTTTCGGATTTAGTTGTTTTTTTTAAAACCAATTCATCTTTGTCTAGATTCAGATATAGAGGCGATTCTATTACAGCTCCTGGCACGCCCCCCCCTCCCTACGCACTTAGAGGAACACAGAAAGACAATTAATATAACGATTTTGCAACTAGATCACTTTTGAACTTCTCTGTGGATCTTTGGCACGGGATGAGGTGAGCTATGGAAGAAAGAGAAACTAATGGATGGTGTTAACGAACATGATTGCTTGGGTGCTATAATAATGTCATCTTTCTACTCGCATTGCATTCTTTCACATGATTTATTTACACTTTCTCATTTTTAGCAGTAGTGAGGTGGCAGTGGTGAGATTGATGATCGACGTGGCCTGCCAACCTCGATGTGCCAATTTCGAATTCTGTCGGTTCCATACATCGATGTTGACAAGTATCACGTGGTCTCTCATGTACGTACATAATTCTACAAAGAATGGGAGAAATCAATCGCAAAGTAAGAGTCGAGCCGGCCAAAAACTTGGATCATGTATCTTCATATGAAGTTACGTATCGAATAAAAACAACCCATACTAGAACAACCTCATCATTCGTCTGAACTTCATCCGTGTGATTTTAATATTTTCCTCGTGCTGAATGTTGACCTGAAAAGTTTTTTCACATGACTCTATTAATCTGATTTTTTTTGTGGGACTTTTTTTCTCAAGTTAAAGAAAATTATCGAACATGGTCCCGAACATGGCAACAGAAAAGACACTAAACTACGCTAATCACCCAAAATAACTTAGGGTTGTTTATGTGTTTTATTGTTTTTTTTCTTTACCAAAACATGGTTTAATTAAAAATGTTGATAACAAGATGCATTTATTAAGTGGAAAACTTAGAATAAAAAAATTAGAATTTAAACAGAAAATTCAATGTATTTTAAATGTGCGACATTTTTATTTCAGACGATGTATATTTATAATCTTTTGCTCTTTTATCTCGTAAACATGTACTTAATAACAATAAACAAATTAGCGTCGCTTGAGAAAGAGGAGGGAGGAGAGGGGTGAGAGCAAAGAAAGAAGAGACAGTGAGAACGCCAAATCGTCATATTTATTGTTTTCAAACAGCTCCCTCAGATTGAGAGAGATAGGTCATCTCCCCCTCTCTTGTGCCTCATCGGTATATCCTTCTAGCTAGCTAAGACGTATTAGCTTCCTTTAAATTATCCCCCTTGATAAGGATTATTTTAAGAAAGGTTTTTGGAATTTATTGTTTTTATTTCATTGAATTACTTTAATTAAGTACTGTTAATATCGACAAATCTATTGCGTATATATAGGAAACATAACACAAGAAATCAAAATGAGTAGCAGTAAATATTAATTCATTATCGACCATTATGCAAATTAGACAGATCTATGAATGTCTAGATGTATTTCATCTGAACTATATATACTGTATGTCAAAGCATTGTGTTTTAACTAACATTCACCTGTTTTGATGATAATATAAGAGAGATAAATGAAAAAAATAACTTTCGCATTTATTCATTTAGATATGCATGTAGATGTATGTGAGATATATGATAATAAAATGATTAACTAAATACGATAGTATGAGTTAAAATTTAAAAAAACACGTAAGACCCAAAACTCAAGGTTTCGCCCAACTGTTGTTTTGTCTTTTTAAATAGAGAAATACTCAAAAGGCCAATCGACCAGAACATCTGTAACTTAGATGAACATATATAGTAATCAGGGTATAATACATGTAAATCTATGTAGTGAAACAAACAAATATGTAAATTATGTACATATATATATATATATATATATATATATATATATATATATATAGCGAGAGATTAAAATAAATAGAAAAATAAATTTTAAAAGTATATACTAGATGTCGTATTAGTAAAAGGAACGGAGAAGATAAGAGCAAAAAGAACATACAAAGGAAATAATTTAAAAGCAGGAGATCACCAATATCTAGGTTTATATTGTTTCATTGATAATGGCTTTAGATAAGAGAGAGAATAGAATCCCATTATTTGTTTAATTGTATTTGTTAAGTGGGTTATGGGAGCTGATTCGATTAATTGCCGTGTACACTTTTTTGTATAGGTTTAATTAAAATTGCGTTTGTAAAGTCAAGGTGTTGATCATATTCCATTATATGAGAACATAAGGCGTTGAGTGTATTTTTAGTTTTGATAGCTCTTTTGTGCTCGTAAATTCTCTTGTTCAGACTACGTTGGGTTTCCCCGATGTAGATATTATCACACTCTATACAAGGGATGGAATATAGGACAACTCTGACTGTAAGTGTTCTGTCGAATTTAGTATATTTTCGAACGATATGCATTTTAGTAGATTAAGTTATTTGGTCTACATTAATACATTTTTTTGTGTGAATAGGCTTATTAATGATGTTAGTTAGTAAAGCTAAATGATTATCAATTATAAATCTAATTGGTGGATTATTGTTTTTGCTTGTGATTTGAGTGAATATGGAAAGATTTTCTTTTTGAGTTGTGTATAAAATACGTAGGGCACTGTAAAGTCTTGAGTGTGTGTTCAATGTATTTAAATTCTTCGTTTAGATATTCGTTGCTACATATCTTCAATGCTTGGAGATAAAATCCAATTATCGTGCCAATTTTTATTTTTATTATTATGGTGTGAATTAAAATAAACATAATCATTCTTATTGGTTAGTTTACGGTGTAACTTATAATTAAATATGTTATTATTGTTTTATCAGTAGAATGTCATAAAGGATATGTTATTGTTTTCTTTTTCGAAAGTAAATTTGCCGGTAAGTACTATTTTATTTAGTTTCTCAATGATGCTTTCTGGTTTAGTGTTTTTGGGGAGGGGGATTAAGATAACTATATATCTATAGTATAATACATTTTTGTAATCTATGTTTGAAGGGTCGCGTTTCAAGAAATTCTAAAAATAAAAAGGATGAGGCATCACTAACGTGATTCTCCTTAAGAAAGCTAAATTTCCGCTTTAAATAAAAAAAATATTGAAAATCTTGTTAGTGCATAAATTCATAATATTAATTATGTTATTAGCTGATAAAGATAGGATGATATTAATTTTTGTTAAGATGCTCTTGGAGTAAATTAAGGCATTTTTAGTAGGGATATTAATATACAACTATTTTATGTGCAGGCTGTTTTTAGTTTTATTGGCTAGTTATTTTTTAATTTTTATTAAGTAGATCTCCGGAGATTTTTTTTAATGAGAAAGACTAATTGTACTTAGTAAAGGAGGTAGTATTTTAGTGATTGTACGTGAAATTTTATCGGTAACACTGCTAATTCCTGAGATGTTGGGGCGCATTGAGGTTTTGGTCATGTAAAGTCGGAATAGTGGGGTGGTAATTAATGTGTGATAACCATGTTTTATTATTGTTTATTAGTTTTTATAAGTCTTGTTAAATTTGTCGATTTCGTAGTATATAAAAGTGGAGTCAGTCTCTTCATAACTGCTCTGGTCACATATGAGTTGGGTTATTTTTTTGTTGTATTTTGTTTTCTCCAATGATTACAACACCACCATCTTTGTCTGCGGGCGAGATCATGATGTTCTGGTTCTTGGATAGGTTTTTAGTGCATATATGTGTCGTTTAGGTGGTATTGGGTCGATAAATTGGGTGGTTGTAGTGGAGATAATTATTTGGTTAAAATCCTTAGTGAAATCCGTATACTCATGTCTAGTTTCTGGCGACCATATTAGTTGTAATGCTAGGATCAGTTCCGGTGGCGAATTCCATGGCGTCTAATAGATCTCCCTTTGTTGTTGGATATTAAGTTGTCTAGTTTTTGCTAAGTTTTTATTGTGTGTAATCTTAATAGATTCATTTATTGAAGGTAGTTTTCGTGTAAATAATCTGTAAATGTTTTAACAAATTGTCGCATATTAGTAGCTTTGTGTGTTAACGAGGAGTTCTGAGGAATTTAGGTACTCTTCAATATCTTTAATAACAATATGATGAGAGTGTTACAAAGTTTGATAGTACGTTTGGCGATGATCACTTTTTGCTTTTCTCTATTGAGAAAGCCTACGCTTAGGCGAATGATTGAGTTTTAGGTCTTCCGTTTTTCAAATTTAACTGATGAGATATGTCTATAAGTTACGTGTATATATATGTTATTATTTCAAATATATATATATATATATATATATATATATATATATATATATATATATATATATATATATGTGTGTGTGTGTGTGTGTGTGTTTTTATTTAGGCAGCATGTTTACATTCAAGAGAATGTTATTAAATAACACAGAGTTGTTTTCTTTACTCAGAATACATTTTTATTTCTTCAATTTTTCGAATAGTAAATTTCAATTGAGTATTTTGGTCAGATTTATGTGTATAAGTTCTGTGAGTTTGCTTCGTTCCTATTTATTTTGTTTTTTCGCAATTACTTTCGATTTGATTCATCAATTTTATTGGATAAATACTAATAATATTTGCATCCCATCAAATAGAATCTCGAATTATTCAATCATGTATTTTTTGCCTTTAAAACAATTGAAAATATGATTATTATATTGGGGTAGGGCGGCGGATGTTCAGTTATCGAGGTTCAAGTTGATCAAATAGACTGGATATTCTCTATCGGATATATAGCTGAAAGATCCATGAAAAGAAGGAGATGAGAACAAATTAAACGTTACCTATATATTTGATGACTACGGATCAACTTTCCTTAAATATTAGATGTTGCCAGATAATCCCCCAGACATCTAAGTGCACTTATATATCCGCTTTTTACCTGACAACGCTTCCCTTTTTAAGTTCAGAACATCGACTTTTCGAATTCATATTTATCTTAGCACATGACTAAACGACTCGGCCAGAATCCTCTTCAAACCTTGTCAATCACACATTAACTCGCTCTACACGTACGTATAAAAGCATATTACCCCAAGTAATGATATAACGCCAACCGTCTTAATAGTATCTCAACCACTTCTCGGTGAAAAATTATTGCCAGAAAAATATGCTGTATAAGTATACCAACTTTTACTTCTATCAAGTCAACCCATAAGTTCTATCCATATTTTAATTCTCTGACATTTAATTGTAAGTAGAATTGTTTAATAAAACTAAGTAATTTTTAAAAGAACACACACACACACACACACACACATATATATATATATATATATATATATATATATATATATATATATATATATATATATATATATGTGTGTGTGTTTGGGAACATTTAACTTTATTATATTTTATTTTGTGGGAGTAATTAATAAAGATTTGAATGTTGAAATCCTTACAACATCAGCAATATTAAATATGTAGGCAAACTAATGAAATTTGACATTTAGTTTGACATTCTTTCTCCATTCATTGGATATTTTCAGAAAACCTTTCTACTTTCTCAATCAAGGGTGAAATGAACAATCTGATATACATAAATGTATCGTATCATAACTTTGCTGTAATCTTGTTTCGTCGTTTTTGCTTTGTAAATTGAAATGTATGTTCTCAACTTTATATCTAATGTCAGATAAATGCAGTGTGACAGTCTCTAACCAAAATTATCTTATGCATTTAATTATGTTTGTTTGTCCGTATAATTTGGAAGTAGAATAGTTTTTTAAAAATTATCTTTTATACGATACAAAATAGATCACTTATTTTTTATGTACTTCTTCTACACGTATTTTATATAATATAATATACAAATTCAGGATCAAAACCTCTAAAAGCTTTTAGTTTTCGTTTAACGTAACATTTAAAATTGTGAACAGTTGTCTCAATATTAAAAAATATAATGTTGTTAAAATATATATTTTTGTTTACGAACATTTTTGCTTAGATAAAGTTTACATAAATAACGTGTTCAACAAATTCTTATTACGAATATTCTAAAAAAAAAAATTCTGTATTTCTTGTTTTTTTTTTAAATTTTCACACACTCTTATTCGAACCACCTTTTTATAGACGAAGCATACGGGGATACTTTACTAACAATGATGTTAGGACCTTACCTTGACAGACCACAAATCCGCGCTAAAAAGAAACGGTTGAAAGGTCTAGCTATTTTAAAAGACCAAGTGCTGTATGTCATAAACATCCTTTCAATTAATTTACAAATCAATCGTATACAAAACAGTTTTAACATAAAATAACCTTAAGATGTTTGACATGCCGTAACAGCCAACAACAACCACACCATCCGTGGTCTTGCTCACTCTATATTAGTATGCTCTGATATTTTGGATGTATCTTTTGTCACGCATTGTCATACGCTTTATAACAATACTTTATCGAAAACACGCAATGCTTCAACCAAACTACACTACTATCTTATAGTTGATCAACTTTTATCCGTCTATCTCGTATGTACGCTAGTGAATATTTTTAATTAGTTGCTGATTTCGGTCTCGATTTGTTAAATGAAATTAATCGATGACACAATTGGTGATTTATTTTCAGGCTTTACAGCGATAGTTTATCGATTTTTTAAAAACTTTTAACAGAAATCAATTCCTGGAAACGTCACTTCCTTTAAAACCTATTGATCTTCATGCAAATAAAAAAATAGTGTTGTTATCTATATTAATGTAAGACAACTTAACGCATGTGTGTGTTTATTCTCGCCTCAACGTAACTTCGTAGTTTCACATTGATTGTATTATATAGTTTATTATTTAATATTATATCATATAGTTTATTATTTAATATTATTCGAATAAAGTAAACGAAAAACCTATTTTGAGCTTCATTACGAATCAGTTTTTTTTTCTCCCGCCGTACACAAGTTTGACGCTAAGTTACCACTTCCCTCTCACGTAATACACACTTACCCGCTTTATCGGTCTGATTGTTAATTTGGCACCCATGGCTCAAAATGTCTGATTATTTAAAAGTAAAATAACTAGACAACATTTACGTAATTTTAAAAAAATAGTTAAACAAAAATAAAAGTAAGAAAACTCCCTGGCAACACCGTGTAGGCATAGGTGTAACAAGATAATAATAATAATAATAATAATAATAATAATAATAATAACAAGATAAAAATATAAAAATAATAATAATAATAATAATAATAATAATAATAATAATAATAATAATAATGATAATAATAATGATGATGATAATAATAATAATAATAATGATAATAATAATAATAATAATAATAATAATAATGATAATAATAATAATAATATAAAAATATAATAATAATAATAATAATAATAATAATAATAATAATAATAGGTATTGTTACGAAAATGGACTATACCAATATAGGCTAGAGATTAAAGTGTCTCATTTTTTTAAATATAGAATTCAAAGCTGTGTTTAGTTTGATAGTTTGTTATTTGTGAAAATTGGTAGAAAAATTTGAAAGATACACATTGCTTTTTGTTACTAAAAACTAAACAGATTTTGATAAATACGGTAAACCGATCCAGAAACGACGGCAGACAAAAACCTGAGTAACGAATAAAGAGGACAACCTGTGGCTTTCTTCCACAATGCGGCTCCGGCAATGATCCAACTGTACATTAATAAATGAGCATGAAACATGAATAATAGTTATTTACGTAAAATCCTTATTATTTTGAGTCTTCAGTTGTGATCAAACTTGCAGAAGAAAATACTTCTCAAACTACTAGACGAATCCGCTGGCCAAATACAGTAAGTGCGGATTTTCAGTTTTATGTAACCTGGAAGCCGAGTTGAAAGCGAATCCGCTCAATAAAGAGAATGGATACGTAACACATAGCCGTAAGAAGTCACGCCACTCAAAAGCATTTGAAGAACGTTACATATCATTTCCTTCCCGCTACACAAGCTAGTGAATATGGCATTGTTTAGTATGCATCGATTAAAAAAAAACTGAACCGGTCATTAAGATTAAGAACAACATATATTTTCATAAACTGCGTTCATTTAATAGTTGATAGGAGTGTTTAGTAAATGAGATTGTTCATGATCAAGTGAATAAAAAATTGGGTTCAAATTTCAAAATGGGTGATACATGAACTGTTTGAAAGAGATCAGATCTGCAGACAAATTTATGAGCGATCCTTTTTCTAAGTTAGGAAAACTTTCTAAGTTGTTGACGATTACGTTTAAAAGTTGTATTCTTTCAGGAATCCTTAATTTGACAGTTTTTTATAAGTTGTGCCACGAGGAGGTCTTCATCAAAGTCAACTTGGTCTTCATCTTGAATACGAAATTTCCATTTCTGAATGTTGCAAGCGATCGTCTGCGCGTTCTTCTATTATTTCCCATAAGCTGAGTGGATATTTCGTGCCACTTTGCCTGCAGAGTCGCATTTTCGCATTATCTCCCTCAAATGCTCTTTGGATAATTTCATGTTTCAAAAAGCTTTCTACAATGAAATATTAAATATGTTTCCTGTAAAATAACATTTGATAAACTTTGTCTACTAATGAATGATATTAACATTTTAAAAAAAATAATCCAATGAAAAATCAGATTTTCAATAGTCATTTAATAAATAACTTATCTTTGATTTTTAAACTGTTTAACTAATATTTTGACATAAGTAAAATAGGGAATAAAATGCAATTAATACAGTATCATTTGGACACTAACTTATTAATTAAACCAAATCAATGTGCTCCCATGAACACATGTGACTCATACCCCCTCAACTAAAATACACTCGACCACCAGACTAGCAGCGAAAACCACCCTAAAAGTTCGTAAATGTCAGAAGATTTTCTCCGATAATAGCTTCTTGGGTCTGGATTTACGCCAGTCTATGGGGGTTGTCGGTCCTGTGTAGTTCTAGGAGGTGCATCCTCCCAGGCTTTGCCTCCCCTCTTTGGGGAGGAGTAAGGTTAATGCCGACGGGGCTGCCCAGACAATTTTTAAACAGCCAGTGTGCTCAAATTCTCGAGCGCTGGTTCTTTCTCACTTTCCCGACCTTGTGTCACATCTTACCTTGTGAGAGGAAGATAAATAGAAGCTTCTTTTCTCCGATGGCTTGCCTTATGGATTTCCTTCTTGATCTCTGTTTCTCCGACGGTACCAACACGCAGAAATGTAAATGCAATGTTTACAACATATTGCTCAACTCCCCACCTAGTTTGCCCTCTATAAATCTGGCCTCTATCAAAGGAGCCCCTTACACTTTCGTGGCAATTGTCTTGTTTGGGGTGAATAAATGTTTTGAAACATCGAGAAGATAGGGTTTCTTGTCTAGATAGATCGAGCGAGCGAATTGAAACAAAGCGGACGAAAACACCTGTGCCTCCATAAATCGACGGAGATGAGAGGCCAAAAGCTTGGATTAGTTTCGGCAGGCAATTTCTTGTCTGAATCAGTTTATCCTTTGCCCAACAAAAAAGCTTTGCTTTATTTGACATACTGGAATGTTTACGATATAAAAATAAAACCTTCTAGACAGATAGTGTTTGAAGATTTACGTGACGTATAGCTATGTTCTCTCTAGTTTGTGCGAAAGGTAAGATCATTTTCTTCTTTAATTGTATAGATACATAATAAACCGAAATGCATATTTTTAAATAGGGCTTTTTGAATTTCGTTTTATTTTTGCCTATTTTATTTTAGATTTTTATATATATTCGAATTTTAGTAAATAACAAATATTAATTTCTTATTAATTCATTTATTAAAATCACGATGAGAAATAACTCATACTTTCATTGATATGGGTTGAAGTGTTTAATTAAATTGGTTATATTAAGTACAACATTCCAATATATTTATTCGTTCATTCGTGATGGCCAATTGATATCAATTTCTTCTACACAGAGTAATATTGTTTTCTCATTCTTTGAAAAGCTTAGTAAAGTTACCGACTATTTTACGTTTTTACCGTCGACGTGTTCGGGTATATTTTACCCGTATATGAGGCCGCCATTTCGTGTGTTATGCTCTCGTGGATCACACAAATGAGGGTCGAAAGAAATAGGAAAGTGACAACAGTTAAGAAACCATTGTACTTACCATGGACTCACTTAAACAGCTTTCCAAAGCCCAAAATAAAAGGGGATACGAAACATGCATGGTCGTACTTAATATGATATACCAAGAGGATGAAATCACAGACATAATCACTAAAGAGAGTTTGATTGTTTTGTTTAACGGTATATCAGCGCCATTTTCGAGTTATTTAATGCCGAATCCGGTCATTTTGGTAAACGTTTTTAAACTTCAAGTTCTTTATATGTTCAATATTTATTCATTGTGATTGTTTCGTTTCGTCATAACTTAATTGAGTTTTGCAAGGGAGAAACAATAACATTAATGTTTAGTGCATTTTTGATCAGGATATTAAGACATTCTGGTAATCTCGGTCAGAAAGAGGATGAAATCTTGTCCTAATTTCCTCACATGCGTGAACGTTTCTTTTGTAGAATTCCGTACAGGAAAGCGCCATTACCTAATATTAACCAGAACAATACAATACTTAAAGTGAAGTGCATCACCTTTTTTTATTGATTTATTTCATGAATTTGGGGACACAGCTGCAAGACGTAAAGCATCCAAATGTGGACTATATTTTATTTTATTTAGATTTATGCAAAGGAGGTAAAAAGAGGATGTACGCATTGTTATGAACGTCGCGTTTAACAACAAGCGACAACTAAATATGTAATAACAACGTGGCGAGCAAACAATAAAATGACGCGATCCCCACGAGTATTTTGTCTTTGCGAAATCAACCTCTTTATTGATTTCTGTATCGATTTCTTAAGTTAGATAGATTAATCGATGACAAGATTGGCCATTTGTATTCAGGCTTTGTAGATTTTTTAAAGCTTAATTTTATTTTATTTTTTAAGAGAAATCGATTCTTTTAACTGCCACTTCCTTCACATAACCATTGCCTTTCTTCTAAGGAAGGAAAATAATCTTAAAAAATAAAAATAAAAATAAAACAGAAACTGATTTCATGTCGTAATTCTAATTCAATAGAGATTTAAATCTTTATTTTTTAAAGCTTTTACATTTTATTTGAAGAACCATTGTTTTTATTTTATTTTGAAAGCTTCAAGTTTTAGCGATTTCTTTACCTTCGATTCGGCTGAAGCAATCGATGTCTCCCACGTTGTTTGACCCGCACGTTAGCTGCTCTATCTTTTTTACTGATACTCCGCTCTTGTCCCATTCGTCCTTACTATCTTCTTCTTCTTCTTCTTCTTCTTCTTCTTCTTCTTCTTCTTCTTCTTCTTCTTCTTCTTCTTCTTCTTCTTCTTCTTCTTCTTCTTCTTTGCAAAGAGGTTAAATAAGTCAAAATTCTAAAGAATATTTTCAATTGTTTTTACTTTGTAGAAAACTACCCGTGATTATAGATAACGTTTCCTATAGAAACATTTGACTCCCCCAATATATATATATATATATATATATATATATATATATATATATATATATATATATATATATATATATATATATATATATATATATATGTATCTGTATAGCGTAAGATATGTGTTTATGTTTACATATTTGTACAGAATTCACTCCTAAACTGATTGACCGATAATTATGAATTTTGAACACAGCTGCTGGGTGTAAGGCGTCCAAATGTGAGTTATATTCAATTTTATGTAGTTTTATGCAAAGGGAATGGAAGCCATTTATGAAATTTAAGAACCATACGATTTTCGTGAAATGTTGACCATTTGCATTATACATTAATAAATAAATATTCCCGAAATTTCAGTTTATTTTGAGTATTTAAAGGTTTAAGGGTCATAATATAGGCACAATCGAAGCAATCCTAGTTATAACTCATTTTCCTCTATATGGGCAGAATTGAAGGAATCTATTTCGAAAAATAGAAGGATATATTACCTATTCATAGTTATATTACCTATTCATAGATATATTACCTATTCATAGTTATATTACCTATTCATAGATATATTACCTATTCATAGTTATATTACCTATTCATAGTTATATTACCTATTCATAGATATATTACCTATTCATAGATATATTACCTATTCATAGTTATATTACCTATTCATAGATATATTACCTATTCATAGTTATATTACCTATTCATAGTTATATTACCTATTCATAGTTATATTACCTATTCATAGTTATATTACCTATTCATAGTTATATTACCTATTCATAGTTAGTTACAATCTTAGTAGTTAAGTTCAAGAAACAAAAGAGAAAATAGGTTTTAAAATTTCTTATTTAAGATCGAAATTCAAGTAATCAATCAATTTAGTTTAAGTAATGGTAATTATGGTCGACTGTAATTTATCTGTAGGCTAAGCTAGTTAAAGATGGATTGAATGTTTCGGGGAGGAGGACAGATTGAGCATTAAATTCTGTTGAATCAAAAATTGTATTTTTGAATTAAAACGAACCATATAATATTTGCAAAAGCGTTTGTTATGATATACAAAAACCGAACTTTTCGAATCAAGAGATGAATCCTTAAAAAATAATATTCTTCCGAAATTGTACATTTTTCGTAAAATATCTAAAAAAAATTATAAAAAAATTAGCTCCAGTTCAGACCAAATCCAAAATTCTAAAAAACAAAACAAAAATCGGACTTGGAAGGGAATGTTTTCTCCAAAAAAGAATAATATTTAAAAAGGTTCATGTTCTTTTCTTATTGCAATTTCTTATGTATATAATAACAACCACTGATAAGGCTGTTTTAACACATACTTACTCTTTTTACTTATGAACAAGGAAAAGGTGTGATTTAATATGGACGAAACAGCTGTCTGAGACGTACAATAAAACGATTATATTATTTTATTATATATATATATATATATATATATATATATATAATTTAGTCTGATGATTCCCAGCGGGAATGAAATATGGACGTTCTTGTGTTGCTTAATTGCCTAAATATATTTTCATACTACTAATACTAAGCTCACGTATTGAGAACTGTATAAGTAAATACTGAAAATCTACACACAATATATTATATCATCTGATAATATTATATGTGTATACACATGAAATAATATATATATATATAATATATATATATATATATATATATATATATATATATATATTTATATATAAATATAAGCCTAAGCTTAAAGTCATTCTATCTGTCTCTCTCTATTTCTCTCCTTATAGGATATTATATTAGAAAGTAATAACTCTATATAGGATATTATATTAGAAGGTAATAACTCTATATAGGATATTATATTAGAAGGTAATAACTCAGTATATATGATATTATATTAGAAGGTAATAACTCTATATAGGATATTATATTAGAAGGTAATAACTCAGTATATAGGATATTATATTAGAAGGTAATAACTCTATATAGGATAGTATATTAGAAGGTAATAATTCTATATAGGATATTATATTAGAAAGTAATAACTCTATATAGGATATTATATTAGAAGGTAATAACTCAGTATATAGGATATTATATTAGAAGGTAATAACTCAGTATGTATGATATTATATTAGAAGATAATAACTCAGTATATATCGATTCTAAAATTGTTCAAAATTAAATAACTGTCTAGTTGAACTAATGTATCGAAATGCTTTTTTTTCTAACATTGACCCATCGGGTGTTTGATCTGTATGAGGTTCGCAGAGCTGTTCCGTCATTCAATTAGATACATATCTTATTTTTGAGATGTGTGTATTTTCGCGGTATATTTTTATTTTTACTATCGTAGGTGATATTGATGCGGGAGAGTGTGTGGTTGCTAAACATCTTATGGTCAGCCGTGTGTTACGATTTTATTGCTAAATATTATTAAGACCAATATAAGAGTTATGGGAGTGTTCGCACAAACCTTGCCCCCCCCCACACACACATCGACATTTATACTCATATATACGCACTCTCTCGGACCAATACCGATGGACTCTCATAAAACAGGCGTCATTCATATTCGTGTAAATAAGCGGTAATCGGCAAATATTATAAATATATATTAAATGGTAAATCTAACTAAATATATATGTGTGCGTATCTATAATGATATATATATATATATATATATATATATATATATATATATATATATATATATATATATATATATATATATATATATATATATATGAGCATTGATTCGTGTATATGTGTCCTTACGTGTATATATGTGCGTGGTTATTTGCGTGTATAATTGTGGGTGATAATCTTACGTTAAATTTATTGCAAACCTCTAAATTCTGAAATAATTGTTTTTCTTTCCCAACACGTAATCGCCTAAAAAAGGTTAATCTCATTTTTGTTTAGAGGGGTGGGGGTTAAAGTATCTATCTACAAATTTATCAACAATTATTTAAATATAACATGTTCAAATATTCTTTAAAGTCTTCCAGTACGATATTAAAATTAATATGTATACTGTAGAAAGTATTATTTATTAAGTGCAATAATTATATAAATATTTTTTTTAAATTTCCCACAAAAAGAATATATAAAAAGCTCACGGTTTCAATTTCATAGGGAACTTCTTTGCTTTGACCGCTAAGAAAACAATACGAAACTTATAGAGAAAAGATACAAATATTTGGGCTTAACATCTTCAACATACCCAATATAGCTAATTTTTCTTCATTAATAAAGAGAATTTTCAATTAAGCATTATTTTTTTGGCTTTCTTTCATCTAAAAGTGTGGCTGCAGTTTTCAGTTTGGCCTTTTTGGCCTTTATTTCTTGAAAAATTTAGCTTCAAAAGTCAATCATCACTTTTTTTATTTTTCAACTAAAAGTCACGCAGCTCTGTTTATGTGTCATTAATCTTCTTAATACCAACATATTTTGAATAAGCTCGGGTTTTATATTTCTATTTCTCCATCCTTAAATTATATTTTTAATTTTAAAAGTTATGTCGAGTTAAAGGGCATGAGCAGCGTTACTCAATTGGCCTTTTTGTCAATTTAAGCTGCTCAACCCTTTTATATCTTAGACTCCTTTCGAGATGTCTATATTTGTAGATTATGTGTGCTGTCTGCAACAGTTTGGGGTCTAAAAAATAATATTTGTTGGAAATAAAAAAAGGTTATGGTTATTCAAAGTCAAGGGGGGGCGTCATCCTACACGCTGATGACCGCACATAATTTAAATAGCTTTTTTTCTACTGGACCAAATTTTAATTTCTTTATGTTCAAAACGGACGAGTCAATTCTAGTGAAAAAAAACTGACAGATTTTTCTGCTTGATTAAACCGTTTCATTTTTTCAAATCTTTTAATGATCTTTTTTGTGTGAAAATAAGAAAAAATAATGAAGTTTCCATATGTATCAATAACGTTTTCGATTCTTCGTGGTACTATCTTCAGGTGACAATAACAAATGAACAAAAAAGATGGAGAGAAGTAAAGAATTTCAAAAAGCAGCCGAAAAAACGCATGTGAAATCAGTGAGATGTCAAAAGAACAAAGCACTGCAGGTCTAAGAGAAATGTTAACAATTGAAATTTCGGAACGCTAGAATTAGCGTCACATGATCAATTATATTACATTAAGCATTTTAAAATTTTAGTAATGTTATCTATTGTAGGTTGCTGGATCTTAATAAAAATAGCTTCGAGTATTTTTTTAATAATTGGTTTTTGAGAATGTGATATTTTAGTGTTATTAACTCAAATTTATCTTAAATCAGAGGAGAGGAGGCAGTTATGTTTTTATAAGTGCTGGTAAATTGAGTTAGATTTTATTGAAACATATAAGTGACATTGGTTCTTTTTAAAGTCTTATGGGGAAAGGATTTTTTGGGGGATCTTAAATTTATTGAAGCAAATAATGAGTCTAATGTTATTATTATTATTAATTAGCACTACATATATACATAAATTATTTATTTCTCACGCGAGTCATTATCAGTGATCGCTCACTGAAAACAACAGGTGATATTCGCGTGAAACTTAGTGGCTACAAGTCTCCCCTCATTTTTAGGACATTCCGGCTTTTTCAATACCTCTTGCAAATCACTTTGCATTCTCGCAAGAGCCGTTTACAATTGATTTGCCGTTTTGAACGACTGTAGGTTTGCTCGGTAATGTGTAATGTAATAAGCATCTTGAGAATTTCAGTACTCTGTGCGTTTCGGCTCTTAATACTGCTCGCACTCCTCGATGGTTCCATTCTTCCTTAATTCTTAACGATCATTTACTGTGGTACAAACCGAGGATAATGTCACTAATTTGGAGGCATTTCTGCTTGCACACAAATAAACTGATCTTATATTACAAACCAGTTTTTTTAACACAGTTCCTCCCAAACAAGGCAGGCCGGCATTGTAGACGGAAAGGGGCTGCTAAGATTTAGGGTGTAAGTTTTGGGAGTAATCCTAAGTTGTGAGCTGTGCAGCAATATTTTTGTTTACATTAGCTTTAAATTTCTGCATTTCAGTACAGTTGGGGAAACAGGGAGAAGGAATAGAGTTCCAGAGGCCGGCAGCACAAGGAAAGAAGCTATTGGAGTAGAACTCTCTCCGGCACATGGGTATCTCCACAGTGAATGGATAGGACTTAGTTGATTGTTGAGTTGGTCTAGTGAATTTACGTCGAGGGGGCACCAGAGTAGCCAATTCATCGGAGCCGAATCCATTGAAGTATGTGTAAAACAAGCACAAGGATCCTACATTGCGGTGATGTGACAGGGACTGGAGCTTGGTTGACAGTGAGGGACCTATTAGGTTGGCGACTCTTTTTTGGACCTTGCCCCGGAGGGAGAGACTAGTAGATGATGCACCAGCCCAGATGTGGCAACAATACTCCATGCATGGGCGGGTGGTGGCTTTGTAGAGATACAGGATAATGTCAAGTGTGAGGAGTTTACTAGCACGGTAGAGTGAGCCCACCTTCTTTGTGGCAGACTTGACAATGTCTTCAATGTATTTGTTCCAATTCATGTTACCTGTGAAGGTTAGGCCGAGGTGTTTGAATGATAAACTCTCAGGTAGAGTGTTATTTGCCATGACAATCGGTGGTTGGAGAGGTTTCTTGTAGTTATTGAAGGAAAGGAGCTTTGCTTTGCAGCATTAAAAGTTACCAACCATTTATGACGCCAATCCTGGAGATCATTTTCTAAGTATTCAGCCATTGCCTCGGATATGATCGCGTCTGTTTTGCGTGGGTCGTCAGCAAATAAACCAATCTCAGACTCTATGTCATCAAGAAGATCGTTTATATAGATCAGGAACAATAAAATTTCCAAGGATAGATCCCTGGGGTATACCAGTATTTATGTCATGTTGTTTAGATGAACGGCCATCGAAAACAACCTGGATTTTTCTTTTGGTTAGGAAGGATCTAATTATATTAAGTAATTGCCCAGTAATACCGTATGAGCATATTTTCAGGAGAATCCCTTTATGCGATATCTTGTCAAAGGCCTTGGATATATAAAACGCTACTGCCCTAGCTTCACCTGCCTTGTCGAGTGTATGATACATGCGTTCAGAGAAAACCGTTAGGATGTCTGCAGTAGATCCTGCTTGTCTAAATCCATACTGGCGGTCAGAAAGAAGTTTAGCATTAACTAAGTGCCGTACTATCGCTAGATTGATTAAGGATTCAAAGATTTTAGCAAAGATCGGGATTAGACTGATTGGGCGGTAGTTCAGAGGATCGGTTCTATTCCCAGAATTCCTGTAGACTGGTACCACAGAAGTAATTTTCCAGCTATCGGGAAAGCAATATTCAGCTAGACATTTATTGTAGAGTTTGAAGAGGACAGGGGCCAATTCTAGCAGATTCTTTCTTTATTACTATTACAGGTATAAGATCAGGCCCACAAGCTTTGGGGTGTCAAGGTTTTTTATGATGTCTCTGACCTGGGATGAAGTAATGACTAGGTTATCAAGTGTGGCTTCGGTCCGCAATGGGAGTTTGGGGAGGGGATGGTTGTCTGAGTCCAAAGTGGAGTTAGAAGCGAAACGCTGGGCAAGTAGCTCAGCCTTATCAGTGGTCGTGCAAACGACATCATTGTGGTTTGATAGTGGGGGAATCGTTGATTGCCCATTGTTCACTACACTATTTCAGATTTTCCAGAAATCACGAGTACCTAGTTTCTGTGACTGAATGCGTTTTTTTGTTAACTCATTATACCTTCTCTTTGCTTCGCCTATGACGGTCTTACAATTATTTCTTGACTCTATAAATTTATGTCTATTAGTAGCTGACTTATGACGGCCGAATTTACGGAACGCTTGTTGCCTCTCAGCTATAGCAGCTGCACATTCCGAGGTGAACCATTGGGGAGAATGGGGCTTGCTAAAGAATTTTCGCATGGGGGACAATGTCTGCTTTGACCCATTCAGTTAATTCATTTGCACACTGGTCAGCAGGGAGTTAGAAGGTTTCCCTCCATGGAGCGTCGCTGATGTGATCTCTGATTGACTCAAAATCAGCCTGCTCGTAGTATCTCGTTATTTTGAGCAACGGTTCATCAGCTTTGGGACGACTTTTTAGGGTGCTATGTATCATTAGCACAATGTGATCAGCATTCGCGAGTGGGCTATGAGCTTTCGTCACACAAGCCTCGGGCATTGAAGTCAGGAAAAGGTCTAGAAGTGAGGCATGTTTGTTTACTCGATCGGGGATGCGGGTCGAACAATCGACAGTCTGACAGAGGGAGTGAGCTAAGGAGAAATTATACATAGAGTTGCCGGCTGCGCCAGTAAGGCTGAATAATCCCAACCAGTCACGGTGGTGGGCATTACAATCCCCAAATACATGTATCTGGGCATTCAAATCAATTGAGAGTGATTTATCTAGGCTTTCAGAGACAGAGTTTAGCAGAGTACAGTCCTGGGTCGAAGGGGAACGGTATAAGAAATATAAGTAACTGACGCTGTGATGTAAAGTCAATCTAAAGCACATGTAGTCTTGGTAATCTGATTCTCACCTATGTTCCCTAGTCAGGGGGAGGGTGTTCCGAACATAAACTCTGAGCCCGTGCATATGTTTGTCAGAGTTTTACGGTAGAGTGCGAGGTAGTCAGTCATGTCGAAGTGATGAGAGAAGATTGAGGATTAAAGGTTAGTTTCACTTAGAGCTAGGATATCCGGGAGTTTGTCAGGAGAAAGGTTTCTACGTCGTTTATGTTGGTTCTGAGTTCCCGGATATTTATGAATGCGAGCCTCAAGGGCAGAGACGAAAGTGTTTTTTGTTTAGTGTTTGGTTTGAGTTTGATTTAATTTTTTTTGTAATGACATGTTTGTTATGATTATAGAGTGGGTTGGCCAAGGTGGGTCCTTGTTTGGTGCCAAGACGCTCACACAACCAGTCCATTAGTCGCGACCTGGTCAATGGGGGTTGTGGCCTCGGGAAAGCTCACTGGAGATAATTGCAGGGTCCCTTTCCATGCGCGACATGGCACATACAACTACCCACGGTATTATGAAACTGATGATGGAGCAGCCGTTCATAGCGCTACCCAAGAGTTTGGGCTCCTGTCCTGTCAGTCGGAAACAGCAGCCAGACAAGCTGTCTAAGCTGTACCCTCAACCTGTCGGAACAAGAGAGACACAGACTGGTCATGTAAGACTTAGTGACGAAAAAACTTTCCCCAAGTTGCCCAAATTGAGAGAAAAAGGACAGCGTTCATTGTCCTAGTAAGGAAACATGGCTAGGCACTGAGTGTTTAGAGGCGTCCCCGCGCTGGTACCTCTGCGTCTGGCTAATAGACAAAGAAGGGGTGCAAAGGCCGGCGATAGGCATAACCTATCTATCTATCTATCTATCTATCTATCTATCTATCTATCTATCTATCAATATATATATATTGATATATATATATATTAATTTATATATATTTTAATATATATATATATTAATATATATATATATATTTTAATATATATATATATTAATATATATGTATATATTAATATATATATATATATCACTATATATATATTAATATATACACATATATATATATATATATATATAGTCTAAGGAAGCTTTGAGTTATTTTAAACAAAATAACAAAAAAAAAAAAAAAATGTGATAGGAAAATGCAGTTTAAATTCCCAGAGAAACTAACTAAATCCAAAATAGTGTAGACTTAACATTTGTTGGAAAATTCATAAATAAATAATATATAATAGTAAGTAAATAAAATCAAAATAATAAGTATCTAACAGTGAAACAAAAACAGGAGACCTTAACGTAAGCATCTAATATTAACACGGGGATCTTCAGCTGTTTACCATGTAACTGTTTCGGAGATTTAAAAACAGGACAGTTATATGCATGGCTCTCCAATGGTACATATAAAACTACCATTTCCCCAATAATCAAGTGTCGAAATAATTCAGCTTAAAATGTTACTTATATATACATAACTAAATAAAATAATAATAATAATAATAATAATATACTACCCTTAAGACTACCGTGTGATATGGTAATTTGCATATCAAATAAAATGCTTTATAACAATAGTAATACTAGTAATAATAATAATAATAATAAAATACTATCTAAACACTAAACCTACGAACCATTCTACGATATGGTAGCTAGAAATAAAATAATATAGGAATTAAGGTTGCATTAAAAATATATATATATTAATATATATATATAATTAGTTTCTAGACTGAAGATTGCGTTAGCATGAAACATCGATGTCTCTAGGTATTTAAATATTTAATATTTATTTATAAAAATATTATTGTTTATCAGCCCCCTCCCACGGAGGCTGGGCACTTTTCGAGGAGCTTTAATAACAAGCAGTACAAATAGCTATATGCATGGTCCGACGTTTCGTAGATCACTCTTATCTGCTTGGTAAATAGTCGCCGAATTCCGCTATTTACAGTTAAAGTTCCCCTCTATTTACTAACTGGTTGGCAATGGTCTGCGGGTAAGATCTCCGACTACGAATCAGTGGCGTTGAGAATTAGTTCCTAGACTGAAGATTGCGTTAGCATGAAACATCGATGTCTCTATGTATTTAAGTATTTAATATTTATTTATAAAAATATTATTGTATATATATATATATATATATATATATATATATATATATATATATATATATGACTTAAAATGGAAATGCAGAAGATATAAAACTCAACGTTTCGCCCAGCTGTTGTGTGGGCTTTATCAAGAGAAAAGAATCGTTTTACCACTTTTAGCTTTTTTCTTTTGATAAAGCCCACCCAACAGCTGGGTGAAATATTGGGTTTTAGGTATTCCGCTTTAGCCTACCGTCGAATTCATTTTATCCTTTTACTATATATATATATATATATATATATATATATATATATATATATATATATATATATAGAGAGAGAGAGAGAGAGAGAGAGAGAGAGTGAGGGAGATTGAGAGAGAATTTATAAATGTCCTAGTGTCAGAGCCATTGGTCTTTTATCAGCAGCGAACTCATTAATCAGAACGAATTGATCTATCAACTGATGCCAAATAATATGTGTACTTCAAGTGCTTTCAATTCCAATTAAATATCTACAAATGGAAATGACGCAAATCTAACGAATCGAAAAGTGGCAAATAATTACGTAAATCTGAAAAATGAATCAAATTATAGAAATCTGAAACGCAGTCATGAATAATCTACTTAAAGTAGCGACAATATCTCTATATAAAACAAACATTGTCTTTCTGTCCGATTCTTTCGTTTACTCTCATGAAATAGAAAACTACAATGCATGCCGATTATAAGCGATTGTACCATGAAGATCATGTTTAGCATTGCTAAATGTCTTTAAGATGCTACGATTTGCTGGCTTCACTGCTTGGTTCGGATTTTTGACATCATAGCAGCTCCACCAGTAGGCTTGGCTGTCTTTGCTCGAAAACAATATTCTACCCAACTAAATGAGCTGTTACGAATTTATATTTTTCGACATTTCTGCCCAACATTAGAGGAACAGAAACTTTGGAGGATAAGATACTGGGAATTGATTACTGGCCTGGCTTCCGTCGGCCGTTCTGAGTTAGGTTTTACACTTTTCCGTGGCTCTCAGTAGCACTTTTCGAGAGAATTCATCCGACACTTGCTTATTAAAACACGTGTACTTTGAACAGGATCACCTGATGGTATAAGACGCGTTAATTCAATATATCTCACATACGTCACTGGCAATGTATTGGCATTTGCCATTATTTAGAGCTAAACATCGGGGAGATCTTAGCACTGTGTAAGAAAGACAATGGGATGGCATGATAGTCATCGTTTTCTCAATGGAAACACTCATCACTGACTTTAGGACACACCAGGTTAAAGGGAGACAATTTTATATTTTAAAGTAGACTTAAGAGATAACATTTATTTTAAAAAAATAATGCTGTCCAATTCAGCAGACTTCGGTGTCATGTATCGTCGGTTCAGCTGATACTGTGAGAAGTGGAAATAATCGTATAAGTTATAGAAATGCATAATCGAAACTAGGGGGACACGCAGAATGAACAAAAAAATCCCTCTTTACCATGAAACGAGAATAACAAATGAAAAAAAACCTCCAATTCAAAACTAAAGGAACCAAAAGAAGAAATAACAATAACACAAACATAATTGTAGAGGTAGCAACATGTGGATGAGGCCGGCAAAAATGAGAAAAATCTTTCTGCTGCGCGACCTGAATCTTGAAGGGAGAGAGAGAGAGACAATCAGTCGATAAAAAGATGAAATTCTCCACCGATTTGCCGAAACCGTATTGATCGAAAATATATGAATGTACGAATCGCATTTTTACACAACTAGCAAATGTCAAAAACACGAGAGAGAAGTAAATTCGATGAGGAAACGTCAAAGATATATCCCAAATCCCTCAGTGCTTTCCTCTCTTTGTCTCTCTCTTTCTTTCTCTGCCCATCTCCCTTTCATTTTCTCTCACTATATATAGAGAGAAACATAGACAGAGAAATGGAGAGAGAGACATAGAATGAGAGAAAGAAAGAGATGGCCATAAGGTTGTCTATAGGAGGTTTGACGAGGACGATACTTAGAAAAAAGTAAAAATTACTTAAGGCTTCTAAACGGTCATTGGTGACAGAAGAAAATTTACTCCGAGGATTAAATAAATGGTTCTGTTCAAAGTTTGTATAGATTTTAAGGTTCGACATAAGAATGCCAGAGTTCAAAAAGATGCATCTGAAGAAGGTCGGATGTTGTAACGGCTGAAACGTTGTGAAAATAACAACCAAGATGAGACTAGTAGTTCGAATAATCCAAGTAGTACAAATTATCCTCGTGTAAAAAGTTGACAATCCAGAAAAACATTCGACTTCTAGTCAGCAAGCCGCTATTCCGAATTCACAACAGCAAGCCGCAATCTCTCTCTCCGGTCACAATTTGAAAAAAAGTTAAAATATTTTTCATTTGTAATTAAAACTTGCTGAAAGGAAAAGTTTTGTATTTTTATTTTTAATAATTGTTGTTAGAAAAATAAGTAATCAAATAGTTTTTTTGAAACATCGAAATATGAATTTTTCTACTAATCATAGTGCTGTCGGATCGCAAATATTTAAAAAGAATCCATTTTTACTATATATTTTACTTTTATTTAAAACAAATTACCAGCTAGTTTTCATTATGAAGTTTTACATTTCAAAGATTTTGACTTTAAAAAAATTATGACTGGAGAGACAGTCTATTGATTGCGGCTTGCTGTTGTGAATTCGGAATAGCGGCTTGCTGACTAGGAGTCGAATGTTTTTCTGGAGTGCCAAACAATTCCGTAACATAAATTCTTGAACCTAATAAACCTGAAATTCAAAGTAACACTGGTCAGAAAATATTCAATAAAATACATTGAAATAAAGTTACTTCGAAAAATTCAGAAAGGCATAATAAAATAATTAAGAAAACAACGTAAACAGAAACATTACGAATAACTTAAGAAAACAAAAACACAAATGTAATTTAAAAACAAGCTGAAGATTGCTCCTTCCAAAAAGTGTCTCTCTACCTCAGCTATATTAATGCTACATTGCAACTATATATATGGAAGAAACCCCCGCATGAAATAAATTTAAATATGAAGTATGGAAATCACACCTAAAAGCAGATTCTACAATCATAAATCCTCTTTCAGCAATAAAATATAGGAATATTTCTTGACCTTACTTGAAGATAAAAAAAGTAATAGTTGAGTTGAAAATAATAATAAAAAGTTAAAGCATGACAATCTTTGAACACAGCGTTAGCTATGCTCGAATGAAAAATTAGAAATTATTATATTTAGTTATTATTGTCATAATAACAAAGCGGAAATTTCCATTAACTGCAAGCACAATAACACTAAAACACGTTTAGCTAACCTTGGATTTCACTTGTTTAAATACTAATAAGGCAAAATATATTTCTCTATAATTTTGATATGTAGTTGAATGGTATATATGAGCAAAGGTGGTGTAAAGGTTTTCCATCAAGGTGCATATTATATGTTTATCGAACGTATGCGCATTTTGTGCATGCATAGATTTAAGTAGATGTGTGTATTTTGTTTTGCGCACACACATAAAGTGCTAGATGCGAGAAGCCGCAAAGATGAGCTGTGTTTGTTCTTGTATATTTCTGTTGTATACGTGTAAATAATAGGGAATTTGGTATGGCTTTACTCGTAGTTACCTTATTGAAAACTATTCATTATTAAATCTGAAATTATTTTGATTTTAATTTATAAATACTTAACCATAAAGAATTTTACTTATGTACGATCCCAAGGCGTGTATACCTACATGTGTCTGCGCTACATGTAGGTATAAGCGCTACATATATGTATAAGCATCGGTGCATAATAATTGATTTAAATGTATCAATGACTGTATATGCATGTATTCGAGTCGTTTGTATTTTGTGCGCATGACTGTAAATCTGTATTTATGTATAAATATTTGTTGGCCATGTGAACTTATGTATGTGTATGCTTGCTTGTGTATGTGTGTATATGTAGGGGTGCACTGGTTGTGCAGATACATTTGCACATGTGTCTATATACTTGTGTCTGGGCGCGCGTTTATGTGTGTATATGAGACGCTATTCTGTAAGTATGCACGTATGTATATGTATGTACATGTCTCTTCATATGACTCTTCCTATATATTTCTGTATGCATGTATTCTTGTATGTATCTATGCATATTTATGTGTATCCGTATGTATGCATGTGCGTATATATACATGGGTTTACGTACATGTACACGTGTGTACCTGCATATGTGTGTATTTCTCTGTGCGTGTTTATGTTGGTAGATAGTTATTTTATTTCATAGATTAATATAATTGCGTGTGTATTTCAGTTTATGTGTATGCATGCATGGATTTGTACACATATATGTGTACATATTCATGTGTATCCGTGTAAACGAGTAGACTTTGATGTTTATATGTATAAATTCAGTATGAGGGCAGTATGAGGGCAGCTTGTTTTTCAATTACATTTGTGTTTTTGTTTTCTTAAGTTATTCGTAATTTTTCTGTTTACGTTGTTTTCTTCATTATTTTATTGTGCTTTTCTGAATTTTTCGAAGTAACTTTATTTCATGCATGTGTGAGTATGTTTGCATGTGAGGATTATATGTATGCTTTTACCTGTTTTCCGTAAACACATCTATGTTATTATATACATACTATCTATATGTTACTCTTCTCGATATTGCTATGTTTGTATTACGTTTGCCCGTCACTCCTCATGGAATCATTTCATTTTGCTATCTGTCTGGAAACTTACGTGTATGTGTATTTTGTTGGTAAAACGAAACTGTCAAGATATGGATAGTGTATCAAAGTGTGGATCTGTCAGTTATCGCGTACACGTGTGTATATGTACATATATTATAGTGGCTGTATATCTGTGAGCAGTGGTGGAAGGATTGCTCTTTAACCGTATCTACGTACGCGTACACCTCAATGATTCGCTTGAGCCTTAATGAAAACAGTTATCTGAAGCTATTTACAGAAATCCACATCCTACCTTGCTAAAAAGTGAACTGACGGGAGCTTCCTCCTATCACCAGTTGACAAGCTGTTTAGCCTAAAAAATTCAAAGCAATTGATTAAAAATATAAAAAGATAACAGATAAAAAAATCTAACACAATACTATTCTCTTTTAACGCAAACAAACGATTTAAGTCACATGTTGATAGGCTTCCCTTGCTTCCTATAAGCATCCCGTCGAATTCATTTTTTTTTTGTCCCTATCCTGATAATTTACCATTAAATTTAAATGAAATAAGATTAAACTAATTAATTTTAAATTAATTAAAATTATTTTAATCAAAATAACATTTAAAAAAGTCGAAATTTGGCGATTCTTCGCCATAAATATTGAATAAAATAGGATATTTTGGTGAAAATGTTTAATAGAAAGTCATTGTTTCTGTAAATCTGAAGATTGGTTTTTCTATGGGATTCAGACTTTGTAATTACCAATATTCTGGTTGTATAGATATGAAGAAACAGCTGTTATTTCTTTACTTAAAACCAATTTCATTTCATACGAGTCATCGTTTTACTATTAAAATCTATCAATTCCTAATTGCTTTTGAATTACATATTAGAAACCTTGAGTCTTCTCATATCCACTGAGCTTTAACTCTTCACTTTCACTACAAAACTAAAATATATACATTCTCTCTCTTTCTCTCTCTCTCTATACATATCTTTCTCTCTCTCTCTCTCTCTCTATATATATATATATATATAATTAAATATATATTTAATTATTTATATATATATATATATATATATATATATATATATATATATATATATATAGTCAAAGTTAAGATCATGTCAGTCAGATGTAATAATTTATTTCGCTTACACGGTAGGATTCTTAACAACAAGAACCAGCTGGTATTTTCATAGCCAGTATTATGTTTCGTTAAGATCATCCTGACACCCATTTTACTCAATTCCTCTTATGCCTCACCTCTCTCCCTACCGTCCCTAACGCACTCTTTTGATTGTGTATGGTTGTTATGCTACATATGTTTTTATCATCACTGTTTTTATATTATATATTTTGTAGGAAACTGTTTGTGTCTAAATATTATGGTTATACATATAATTGAGAAACATATATAAATATATAAATTGTCTTATTAGTCTGGGTATTAATTTGCTTATTCCGTAGTATATCCTGCATTTGTAATGTATCCTGCTGATAGACATTTTTAAAAGTGTTTTTATTTTATTTTTCCAACGTTTTAGATATATGCCTTTCCTTCTGATAAGCCTTGTTCATTAAATATATATATATATATATATATATATATATATATATATGAAATAAATATAAAATAACACGGAATCACATAATCACCCATGCCATCAATTTATTTCGACCATGTAGTCTCGTCAGGTATCCGAGCTCTCATACTCGGATTTTTTTCTGGAATTTATAAAACTATAACACAATATATATATATATTTACCTTGTTTGTCTGAGAGATGACAATACTGACCGTAAAGAATTGTATCTCCTTAATTATGAATAACGATATGGTCACTTGAATGCAAATTTCTACCTGCTCTGGAGTTTAAAATTGATATCTATTGAGATTAAACTTTGAAAGTTAGACGACAAATAATAAATATTTACACACACACGCATATATACACACACACACATATATATATATATATATATATATATATATATATATATTTAATATATAAAGCTGAGACGTTTTTATCTGTACCTTTGTCAAGAATAAGAAAATAGCCACATACATCACAGACTACTAAACTCACCCCTAATTATGCTTATTTACTCGAGCGTGTTAGTAAATTGGATATTAATTTTCTCCAGCTAACGCTAAATATTACCTTTGGCCCAGCTTCTTCGACTCTCCTCAAAATATACACCATATAGGTAGTAGCAAAAATATTTTTCACTACTACTTTAGTACTGATACTCCCATTATCGACACCGGAAACTAATAAACAACGTCTACTTTAATATTTACTATTTTTCTGCTATTTATTTATTACATAATACAAAACATTACGCACATATTTAATAGACGCGCTCTCTGATTCTGCTGATTTTCGAGAATATCGTATTACGTTATTTCTACCTATTATGTATACATTTATACTCATTCCCGTTTTTAGAGAATACAATTAACGTACATAGTTCCTTGCGGTGTTTCCTTATTCAACATAACAGCTCCTATTTCTTCAGCGACTCGACTTCCGAATTAAGTCAATATACGCCAAGATACTCGACAGATCTGCATAAATTTTACATTCCCTGAATCCTACATCTTTCACACGCATAATATCCAAAAGTTGAAAACAAACATCGATTTCTTCGTATAGAAATGGCCCAAAAACTTGTGGACTCTACATTAGGTCGCCTTCTGACGGATTTTAATATAAAACGCATGCTCGCTACACGCTTAGTTTAAGTGCTATATTTGGCTAATTGGTTATCACCTTAGATACAAGACGGAGAGGTTCACGGGTCGATGCAGATCAATTCACACAGTTTTTAAAAAATATTTTACATTGTTACCTACGAGGAAGGGGAAGGGAGGACTATGGGCCGGATTTATTAAGTCCAACGTTATTATGTAGTAATTTGAAAATAAATCAATGTAATAGGTAGTACTTTTGTGAATATCATAATTTCTCTTCGAAGAAAAAAGAAAAATGAGTATGCCTCCCGAGCACTAATGAAACGTACAAATATAATTAAGGAGGCCTGCAGAGGACTAATAAGTGCTCAGGAGGCATACTCATTTTTCTTTTTTTCTTTTTTCTTTCCTTACAAAAAGTTAATTTCTATACAAAGATAACAGGAGAGAATTTGAGTAAATAGGGCTCTGTAGGCCTCTTTAATTAAAAAAAAAACGCGCATTATCATAGATAGAGCGGATGTTTAAATAATACCGGTACCATGAGATGGCCAGGAAGACTCCTACAACCGCTTCATTCCTTCCTTCATCCCCTTCTTCCTCTTTTCCCCTTTCAACAATTCCAAACCTAAAATTATTCTAAACATTAAAATTGCCATATGTGACCTATTTGTGTTCAAGCGGATGTTGACAAATTTTTATTCATTCTTTTAAATTTCTCCCGGGAAACGCTGGGGGACGGGCCCAGCTAGTTCATTTTATTTGTAACTTGAAAATTATTCGACAAAGAATCGAAAGTGCTAGAAATACTTATTTTTTATTGAAAGAATTGAAAATATACAAAACAGTATAATCAAGCAGCAGGATTCTCTTATGTTTAACAATGCTTGCTTAAATAATATGAATCTATACACGAAATAAATTTACATAAATATACACATATACATATTATATATATATATATATATATATATATATATATATATATATATAGTAGGGAGAACACATACAATTATTTTATATATTCTATCTCCAACTAATGAATCAACATAATTATCCGACGATGAACTTCATACAGATGCATAATGAGTAAACATGAAAAAGAAATTGATTGAATAGAAATAAATCCCAATTATCTATTTTAATGTGTGAAAATATTATTTAAAAGGAATAGGTAATCTACATTAATTCTTTACAGAATTGACATAATTGCAACCAATTTCTCTCGTTTTTGTTTGTAATTAAAGATTTGCAAATTTTGTTCAATTCTTCTACGCATTTTGTCTTCAAATCCGAAATGTTTGCTCCAGTGGGATTTTAATTTTCAAATATAGCGACATATTCTTGATTGGGTTAAAATTTGCGGTGTGTGATCATTATTTTGTTGGAACATTTCCCCAGGAGTAAGTTCAAGCTGTTCAATAAAATCGTTAAATTTAATTAATATTAAAATATTAAATATGTAATCCTATCAAAGTTATGGCAATCCGATTTCAGGCTATTTTACCTCTTTATTGCATTCAATTATATTGTATTGTTATTTTTAGATGTTATTACTTTATTATTACACAGGCGTGCTTTCTAATGTTATTTATTTTCCCCTTGTATTACCTTCCCTAATAATTGCATTTAAACAATTATTGCCTTATTATTGCATTGCCTTGCTTCTTTATAGCTTTCTTTGCCTTATTATGGTGTTGCATTTTAAGCCATGTTTACCTTAATGTTTGCCTCATTATGATATTGTTTTTTTTTATTCTAAGCTATTTTCTACTTATTATTGTATTGCTTCTATTTTATTTTATTGGTTTGCGTTTCAATTGTGTCGCATTGACTATGTTTATTTTACCGAATTATTCCTGTACTACTTTGCTTTAGGATGGTGTTTTATTGACTCACATAATTGTTTTGCCTGTGTTTCGCTTTGTGCGTGGTTGGTTGTTACTGCATTGTATTTTAATTTTATATGACGAGAACTTGTTTCTCAAAATCAACGGGACTCTTTGTCTTCTTTTTAATTGAATGTGACCAATGGTGCAAGAGGCGCGAGAAACAAATTGATCTGAAGCCAAAGTAGATCAGACGGGTCAATGGTGAGGATAGAGTAGGACGGGGGTGAGTGGAAGAATGGAACTTCGGTTGGTCGAGCGTTGCTAAGTAGGTAGACTACTTGTCTGTTTCGTGTGTGTGTGTGTGTGTGTGTGTGTGTGACTAACTAGGTTTTCAACCGACTCAACGTCAATAGATGGGTGCAAATGAGCAAAGTGGCGTAAGCGAGACAATTCGAAGTGTGAGAACGCGAGTAAATATGGGGACAGATCGATAGGTATAGCGTGAAGAGATGAACAGCTTTGGGCCGTTTTCTATTATGGAGACGATGCTAATTGCTTGTGTTAAGTAGATACGATTTTTCATTCTATTCGAAGATGTAATACTTGCCTTTTCCTCATTTCTCAGTTTAGTATTATTTTTGAATTAGATTAGATTGTTATAGCTCCATTACGGCAGAGAATATGATTTTTGAAGACTCATCTATGTGCGTAGTAAGAGAATCTGTTGGTTGTTTATAAGTATAATTTGGTGGACAAATCGTGCATCGACTAAAGTTTATTTCTAGAAAATATAGTTGAATTGCAGAAAGAATTATGAATTTTATTAAAAATTAAATTGGTGAATGTTTTTTGGGGCGGGGTTCACCCAGTAATGCAGTTATGTAACATTCATTATGATGCAACATTGAAATCAAACTCATAGATAGTTAAGAAAATACCTGCGTTACCTGTTGATAAAAATCATCATATTTATCAACAGATACATATTTTACCTGTTCTTGTGTTTTGGAAGTTAGCTTACATATACTGAACGTTCTACTAATGTACTATATTATTAAAAAAAAACTCAACAGAAAAACGAACTTAATTTGATTTAATTTGATGATAAAAATGTATTCGTCGGGTGTTATTTCTGCTGTGGTTTACGTCTCCTTTGACGAGTTTCTCTTTGGAGCATGCCACCCGGTGAACTGTTGAATTTATGAGGTAAGTCTCACTTTAAATATAGTGAAAATGAAAATCATATCGAGATGATATAAAAATAATAGATTGACAATAATAATGAACTCCTCCATGCCCTCACCTTCCCCCTGTCTTAGAGTCTTTATCGGTCGGTTTGTCTGTCACGCTGATCCAAATAATATTTCCATCGCAGATCGAATTGACGATTGTTCCTTTACATGTGCCCAAACAATATTAGAAGAGACTCCGTCTGTCGCCTAAGTTTAAAATAACATTTTCATTGGATGGTGAAGATCACGTGTAAAATGTGATTCCAACGGCTAGAATTGACGCATCATAAGAACGCCTTTCTACTTCGGCCTCCCATCGATGGCCGCCGACAGAGAATCGCGCCACCGGAAATAGAATTTTGACAGCGACAAAATCGTCCATCGGCGGAATGGCGAATCGATTTTTTACTTGAATTAAGCACCAAATTCGACAACATTTCGTTATAAAAGTAAACAATCCAATACATTAAAATTAAGGAAATAACATCCAAGTGGTAAATTTAGTAGCAACAACGATGCTATTTCAAATTGAAAGATGACAGACCAACGAACAAATGCTATATATATATATATATATATATATATATATATATATATATATATATATATATATATATATATATATATAAGCTTACGTCCACAAAGTAAACAACTCAGTGAATTATTACTGTGTGTATAGTGAAGTGCTCAATTATACATAGAGCAATTTATTAGGTTTAAAACATTTTATTTATACACACAATATCTTGCTACACATTTGCAGACAGATTTGAATCAACGCTATAGAATAGGTAAACCTCTTCGGCCTAAACTCGACGGTCATGTAAATTTAAATATACAAAATTTCTCAGTAACTGAACACGAGATTTAAAAAAAAACAATAAATTTTAAATCTATCAGAAAAAGCAGATTTTTAAGTATAGAGAAAAATAACGAAAATATTTATTTTGTTTCATGAAGTTTGAATTGATCTTTTATTAGTTTATTTCTGAGAAATTTTGTTTATTGCCCTGTCTATTATCGACGAGAAAAGTTCGGCCTGAAGACGTCTAGCTATTTAATAGCCTTGTCTAAAATATGCTGCAAATGTGTAGCCAAATAATGTTTATATAAATAAAAAGGTTTATACTTATATATATATATATATATATATATATATATATATATATATATATATATATATATATACACATATATATATATATACATATACATATACATATATGCATATATATATATATATATATATATATATATATATATATATATATATATATATACTTGCTGACCCGTGCCCTAGCGTTGCTCAAAAAAGTAGACGAATTCAATAAATTCCAGGCCCAATCTTGAACGTTTGAATTATTGGCTGCTTATGATTGTCAGGCGCTAACACATAGTTCCCGTCAGTGTTAATACAACACATCAACCAGAAAAGCATAAAACAAACATTCGGGCTGAATCTCATAAATAGTTTGCTATTTTACTTTGTGTAAATATATATTATCAATTTAAGACTAAAAGTTTTCTGTTAATCTTGACTTATGTTAAGACATTTTTATATACAATTAATTTGAATCAAAATCATTTGGTGAGTCAAGGTTGTTAAGCAACTGAAACCATTGTCGCTCTAGACATCTATTTTCCGACATGTTCCTCCTTTACAGAGGTAACACTTATTCCTACAGATCTCTTAGATACACAATGTTTGATGTTTTATCTTCTGGTGCTAATATGCATAGACATCATGGGGAGCCTACCCTTGAACATCGTACATAAAACTGCATTTGGCTAAAGCAATGGGAAGTCAAGTTGAGAACAATAACTGTCAAGGATCGTTCTTGGGACTTGTTAATTGTCATGGAAAAACACAATTTAACCGGTAACCGAAGCCTTTTAAATTCAATTGCCGAATCTGACAGAATAATGAGTATTCTAGAAAGGCATGTCAGTTCGCCCTTTGCCACACCAGTTAGTATTTCAGCTTCGATCACATGAGGTTGCATGCGTTTAACACACAGTCTTGTTCTATTTCATAGCCGGTGATTATCGTTATACCAAAGTAACATAATTGGGCATCCAGATTTTAGCTTTAATTTTTGTGTTGGCATACCAGGCAATCCTAATGCTCTTTAAAATTTGGTAGGGTATTGTACAGCATGGTCATCATCGAGAATAGAATCTAGAGAACTGAAAGTTTCTTCCTTACCAAGAATTTCATCAAGCAGTTGTTGATTGATGACATGTACCATGTCAATTGTAGGAGCTAGAATTTCACTATCCGTTAGCCATTCAGGATTTACATAGTTTCGGCTATATTTTGGAAAACTTGCTACTAAGTTCTGTGAGTGATGAAACCATTAATACAATACCTGAAGTAATAACACTCTTGCCATATTTGGTTGTTGCAATCTTGCCATTACCTACTTTTAGACGTAAAGAAGCAAACTCGCCAGCCATTTGTTCACAATTGGGAAGAATTCACATGTTTGCAAATAATGTTACAGTATTCATGTACTTCCACAGATATGACAATTTACTGCACGCATTTAGCTTGCTAGCGGAATTTCAATGTAGAACAGTAGAAACTGTTTGTTGATCTGACCTAACTTTTGCATGAATTAACTTAGTAACAAATGAGACACTGCAGATGTAGGCAACATGATAGCAAAAAAATGTCTCAAATTACTTGCCGATGAAGGTATTGATGCTTCCTGCATTATAGCATCCTAGAGGTTATAATCATCTAATAGTCCATGCGTACTACATGCATACCTGATTAGATTCATAACTTGACCATTGATATTTTTATGCAATTAAAGCTCTCCGGACCTCTAACCTGGTGTAGAAGCAATCTCAAACAGAAGCATGCAAATTGATTTAGATGCACCGTGTATACTCTGCCACAAACTTATGTTTCTTAGTGGACGGATTGTCTATCTGAATTGTACGCGGTTTCAGATAAAAACAATCTTCACTTTCGGCTACATCGCTTCTTTTTACATCTTTTTATGGTTAGCTTAGCGCTAGTTAACGGTTCGGATAGGTTAAGGTAAAGGTTAGGCATAGTTTACAGTAAGGGTTAGTGTTAGGTTAGATACACCTACAGTATATATACTGTTTGTAGATTTATTGTGGGGGTGAAACTTATAAGTTTCACCCCCACAAAAAATCTACAAATGTAACATTT
This sequence comes from Sepiola atlantica, assembly GCA_963556195.1. Classification (NCBI taxonomy): domain Eukaryota; kingdom Metazoa; phylum Mollusca; class Cephalopoda; order Sepiida; family Sepiolidae; genus Sepiola; species Sepiola atlantica. Next base: position 28,706,672 of record OY744552.1, on the reverse strand, counting down.
TTTCACCGCCTATTTATGTAGACGTATTTTTAAGCAGAAAAACAGCTAAATTTGACCAGTAAAAAAAATTGTGCACCTTCCCTCAAAGTTTTTACACTATTCTTTATTGTACGATAATACACTAACTAGTTTCCGCATCTTATTTTTTTGTAAAAAAAATGTATATTTAAAACATCATGCTATCAGTGTGTAATTTTATAATTAACGTTATAATTATAACACTATCGTGTAATTTTTACGCTATCGTGTAATTCTAATGCTATCGTGTGATTTAAATTCTGTTGTGTAATTCTAATACTATCAGTGTGTAATTTTATAATTAACGTTATAATTCTAATGCTATCGTGTAATTCTAATGCTATCGTGTAATTCTAATGCTATAATTGTGTAATTTTATAATTTACGTTATAACGTAATTTCTAATGCTATCGTGTAATTATTATACTATCGTGTACCTCTAATGCTATCTATGTATGATTTTATAATAAACGTTATAATTCTAAAGCTATCGTGTAATTCTAATACTATCATTGTGTAATTTTATAATTTACGTTATAACGTAATTTCTAATGGTATTGTGTAATTATTATACTATCGTGTACCTCTAATGCTATCAGTGTATACTTTTATAATAAACGTTATAATTCTAAAGCTATCGTGTAATTCTAATACTATCATTGTGTAATTTCATAATTTACGTTATAACGTAATTTCTAATGGTATTGTGTAATTATTATACTATCGTGTACCTCTAATGCTATCAGTGTATAATTTTATAATAAACGTTATAATTCTAAAGCTATCGTCTAATTATAATATTATCAGTGTGTAATTTTATGATTAACGTTATAATTTTAATGCTATCGTGTAATTCTTATCCACTCGTGTAAATCTAATTCTATCGTGTAATTATAATACTATCAGTGTGTAATTTTACAAGAAACGTTATAATTCTATCGTGTAATTCTTATGCTATCGTGTAATTTAAATGCTATCGTAAAATTCTTATTCTATCAGTGTGTCATTTTTTAATACCGTAATAATTTTACGATATCGTGTAATACTTATAGTATCGTGTAATTATAACGCTATCATTTTGTAAGTCTATAATAAACGTTATAATTCTAATACTATCGTGTAATTATTATGTTATCGTGTAATACTAATGCTACCATTGTGTATTTTTTAAACTAACATTATTATGCTAATGCTATCGTGTCATTCTAATGCTATTAGTGTGCAATTTAATAATTAACGTTATAATTCTTATACATTCGTGAAATTATGATGCTATCGTGTACTTCTAATGCGTTTGTGTGATTCTCATTATATCGTGTAATTCTACTATCAGTGTGTAATTTCATAAATAACTTTTAATGCTATCGTGTAGTTCTTTTGCTATCGCGTAATTACAATGCTATCGTGTAATTCAAATACTATAAGTGTGTAATTTTATAATTAACGTTATAATTCTAATGCTATCGTATAATTCTAATGCTATCAGTGTGCAATTCTATAATATACGTACTGAATTAACTACTATCGTGTAATTATTTTTCTATCGTGTAATTCTAATGCTGTTTGTGCGTAATTTTATAACTGGCGTTTTTATTCTTATGCTACCGTGCAATACTAATGCTATCAGTGTGTAATTTTATAATTAACGTTTTAATTCTAATGCTATCGTGTACTTCTTATACTACCAGAGTGTAATTTTATTATACTTGTTATAATTTTAATGTTATTGTGTAATGCTTATGGTGTCGTGTAATTCCAATACTATTAGTGTGTAATTCTATAGTTAACGTTATATTTCTAATACTATTGTGTAATTATTATTCTATCTGCAATTCTAATACTATTAGTGTGTAATTTAATAACTGACGTTATTATCATAACGCTATTGTGTAATTCTTATACTATTAGTTTACAATTTTATCATTAACGTTATAATTCTAATGCTATCGTGTAATTCTAATGCTATCGTGTGATTCTCATTCTATCGTGTAATTCTAATGCTATCATCATTAAAACATATAAAACAAAAGCAAAATAAAATAACCAATCATAATAACAAATCGATCGTTCCGCGATGTTTAGTGACCCGAGGCCAGATTTTTGGCGGGAAAGCATGACTCAGCTTCGTTCTGATTGGTCAACTGATCTCTAATCCTGTCTCTAGTCAGAAATCACTATTTTCGGATGTAGCCGTTTTGTATACATCGCTCATTTAATGTCGGCAATCGTTTAAAGATTATCCGAGACATCACCAATTAAAAAAAAGAAACTGATAGAGAAATGTTTATAAAGAAGAGGGAGAGGGGGAGGGGTAAAGAGGGGGGTATAGAGGGAGGAGTAGAGAGTGAGATAGATAAATTCAGAGACTGTTAAAAAGCGTTGAATATGACATACGTTGGACGATTGTTGGGACTCTTAAAAACCTAAAACTCAACGTTTCATCCAGCTTTTGCTTGGTCTTTATCAAGAGCAAAAAGCTAAAAGTGGCAAAAAATTAGTACATCTGTATTTTCTTTTAACATATATAGTGATAAGGTATAATACATTTAAATCTATGTAGAGAAGGAATATATACAAATACCTACATGCATATACATATATATATATATATATATATATATATATATATATATATATATATATATATATATATTATAAGATAAATAAAAATAAAATAAATAATAAGAATAAAAATACATATAGGCATATATATATATATGTACTCGAAATATATATACCAAATAAACATAGACGTCGTATTAGCAAAAAGAAAGGAAAAGATAAGAGAAAAAACAGAAAACAAAATAGAATCCAAAGAACATAATTCAAAAACAGGGAAACTCGGGTGTCTAAGGTTTTATTATTTTCATTGATAATGGCTTTAGATAGATTGAAGGGGGCCATAATAGAATCCCAGACTTTGTTTAATTGTATTTGTTGAGGGTGTTAGAATCATCGCATAGATTAGTTTTGTTTGGGTTTAATTAAAGTGGATTTTTTAATGTCAAAACGATGATTACATTCCATAGCACGAGAACATAAAACGTTGAGTGTGTTATTAGTATTGATAGCTTTTTTGTGCTCATAAATTCTGTTGTCTAGGTAGCTTTGCTTCTCCTCAATGTAGACCCTATCACATTCCAGAAAAAGGATGGAATATATGCAAGCTTTGACTATGGGTGTAATGTCAAATTTAGTAAATTTTCGGACTATATCGATAATAGTTGATGACATTATTTGGTCTGTATTAACACCTAGTTCATTCAGTTTTCCGTGACTGTGGTTGTTTATAAAGATAGTCGATAAAGCTAAATGTCTATTTATTATAGGGCTGATTGATGAATTGTTTTGTCTGCGGTTTGAGTGAATCTGGAGATTTTATCTTTTTCTTTGCTAATACGACATTTATGTGCATACATTCAACTACCTGGGTTGTACTATTACGTCGGATGATAAAAGTGATGCGAAAATCAAGAAACGAATCACAATGGCAAAATCCGCTTGCCATAGAATGGTGGCGGGCATCTTTCAAAACAGAAACATAAAAATGAACACAACAATCAGAACGTTGAAGGTTTACATATGGTCAATCCTACTTTACAATTGAGAATGCTGAACATTTTCGAAAGTGGCTGAAAGTCGTTTAGAAGCAGCGGAGATAGAGTTTCTAAGAAGGATTCTACGAATTTTCTGGACAGAAATAAAGAAAAATGAAGAAGTCATGCCCGGAGAAAAGTTTGATGTTAGGACAAATCGACAGCAAAAAGAGTAGAGGAAGACAGCGTACCAAGTTCACAGATGGCCCTAATAGGGTCACTGAAATCACGACTCTAGATCTCACCAGAAAGACCTAATGCAAAGAAGAATGGAGAGCCATGATCATCGATGTCTGCAAACAGACCTGATACTTGAAAAAGAGAAGATGTTTGTTTTGTATATATATATATATATATATATATATATATATATATATATATATATATATATATATATATCGAGTACATATATATGCATAAATGTTTTTAAAAATGTTTAATTTGATTATATTTTATGTGTTTATTTTTTATATATATATACATATATGTGTGTGTGTGTATATATGTGTACATATTTGTATATCTACCCTCTGTACATAGATTTATATTAATTATACCCTATTTAGTGATATATATTCCCACAAATTATAGATCTTCTCGTTTTTTTACCACTTTTAGCTTTTTCGCTCTTTATAAAGCCCACGCAAAAGCTGGGCTAAACGTTGAGTTTTAGGTCTCCTGGATTTCTTTTTTTATGGTCGCCGTTTCGAAAGGACACATTTTGACAGTTTTTTAAATACGATAAGTGCACTTCGTTTCATCTTCTTGTTTTTCTGTGGACTGAATCTTATTTCTGAGTATTTTTTTGTCTGTGTTTTTATCGTTTTTATCGTTTTGTTTGCATTTTTATATTTGGTATGTGCAGATATATTGTTGTATTTTTACTCTCCCTACAACCAACAAATTTTGTTATTTCTAATACATATATGTTGTTAACTGTCCGCGTGTATCTAAATACGATTTTTTTCTTTCTAATTATTTTTATTTTTATTGTTTTTTATTATTGATGCTTATGTTACATGTTTTCCTATCGCTAATAACTATTATTCTTATCACTATCCTTCTTTATCAATGTTTTTCTAATTAGTATTATGTAATTTTTATGATTTTTTTAATTGAATTTTTTAATAAAAAATCCTATTTAACAAGATCATTGAAATAAATTTTTTATAAAAAGGTTTCTTACTATTTTAATAGATTTACTCCATATATATTTATTATTTATATTTAAATTTATATCTACTTTGTATAATATATCTCCTTTAATTTTTTTTTAAAAAATTACCCACTACTATATATCTTTATCACCGGGATATTCTCATATATCCCAAATTCCCTTTAAAGTTTAAATTGATAAAATCCATTATACTCCTCCGGTACTTATATAGGTGAATTACATTCAGCCACCTATCAAAACTATTCATAGTTTTCATATATTTAAATATACTTAATTGTGATAGTTGCTCTTATTAAATAATGTCTACTAATGTATATTTTACACCTATGTAATTTGACTACCTGTCTATTCAACTTATATGTGAATACTCTGAATGTTTTTACTGATTAATCTATTCGCTGTCCTCCTTCAGCTCCGAATAATCCTGTCAGAATGAATCCTTTGTACTGAAATTTGATGCTTCTTTTCAGGAAACTTCTGTATGGCGCTGGCGAAAAGACGTGTTACTATTGTCAAAGAATAACAACAAACAATGAACAATAAAATATTTCCAAACAGAATTGTAAACACTCGTACGCTGAATGCTCGTTGGTTTTGAATTCTTTGAGCAATGTTCAAATTATATATATATATATATATATATATATATATATATGCAAACATTCGTCTGTTTAATTACTTAGTTTTTATTTTTCTACTGGTCCTTTTTGTATTTAAACTAAAAAATGATAAATGTTCCATAGGTTTCAACTTCCTGGAAAAATGCGAAACACGTTCTATGGGCGTTCCTCCGCTGTCTTTTTAAAATTCTTTTCATTCTTCCAGCTCTTTTGTTCATTTTCTTTTTACACCTGAGGATGATTCGACGACGAATCGAAAACGTTCGTAAAACCTGTGACAACTATGGAAGAGTTATAATTTTTTAAATTTTAATACAAAAAAGACCACCAGAAAAATAAAAAAGTATAATTAAACAGACGAATTCTGTTATTTTTAACAATGTTTGCATGAATGAAAAAATTCTGCCTAAATGCACACACACAATATATATACATATATATATATATATATATATATATATATATATATATATATATATATACTAGCTGTGCCAACCTAATTCAAGTATTAGTTATTTTAACAATTTGTTTTACTTAAATAGTTGTTATAAACGAAAATATGATATCCGCTATCATGATATGTAAATAAAGTGTATATACATTTTATTTGTTATTAATGACGTAAGAGTATTTTTTATTTTTTAGGTCCTAATTGAAAAATGTTTCCATATGAACAGTTGTCCGGTGCAACAATAATACATGAACATTCGCTGGTCAAAATACAAGTTTTTTTTATGTCAGTTAAAATTTTATTTTAGTTCGAATCTAACAAGATAAGTTCATATAATATAATCTCTCTTACTATTAAAAGCGTCATCCGTAGTATAGAAGTAAGGTTCCTAACTGCTGATTATTATTGCAACTTAGCGATTGCGTTTCGAATCCTAGCGTAAAACACTTGCCACGTCTAACCACACTGAAAAACCGTGTTACGACGAAATAGCTCCTTGTGGATGACACTATATACACTATAGTTAGTTACTACACATTTAGTTCTCTAAAAGCTTTATATATATATATATATATATATATATATATATATATATATATATATATATATATATATATATATATATATATATATATATATATATATATATATATGCTAAATTACACTGGTCAACATATATCTTGCTGTCAAGAAACTAATCCAAAATTACGGTCTATTTTCTCTAATCAGATCAGATTTTTGTGTCCCGAAAATTAGTTAACTTCTTTAATGTCTGTTCAGTTTGTTCATGAAATTCAAACTGTATAAATTTCTATTTCCTCAAATTAAAGAGATACAATCTCGCTACTTCCTTGTATCTCGATGTATGACCTCCAACGATAAACATTACTCATAATTTATCATAGATTATACATGAAGATCATGCTTTATGAACAATTGACGCAACAAAAGTAACAGTCATCATAATGGTTCTTCTGCTCCCTCCAAACCATTGGCACACCAAATGTTAAATCTTTTCGTAAACCTTTAGTCCTCTCTCTCAATCCGTCTCTACAAGGGTTGCATACTATGTGAGGTGCGGACAGTTTGTTTTGATCTCAAAGCATCACTTCAAAATAATCAAAATACATTGTTTATACGAAATCGTCAATTTTTATTATGTTTTCAACCAAAGAAAATTAACCACAACTATAACAGAACACGTCAGGGTTATTCAAGCGTTTCCGGTTTGATGTTCCCACATTAATTGTACAACTTGTTTCAGGAATATGAATTGCTCTATTCAGCTGTAACTAAAAAATTAAAGTCTTTAAAAATCATAGAATGAATAACTTTACAAATTGAGATTTCAAAGGAAATGTACATCAAGCTAAAAGAACTATATTAACTTGATGTCTTTTCTTTACATAACAGCCGGTGAATCACATGGAAATGTGCCTCAAGTGCTAAAAGATCTGTTCATACTCATTCAATCTCCTCATGAAAATATTTACATGAATAATGCAAAGTATACAATTTAATTTAATATCATTCATATGAAATTTATTAATTCTATTGAAAACAATGAAAACTTGCTTCAAAACAGTTCTCTGAAACGAATCGAGTATTGTTCAATAAGACAATACATAAAGAATATCAATTTAAAATCAAGAAACCATGACCTAGTTAGGAAAAACTGACTTTATATTTGAATTCAGCGGCTTGATGTTACCCAGATAATTCTGGCTAACATCAAGCCGCTGAATTCAAATATAAAGTCAGTTTTTTTCTAAATAGCAGAACAAAAATATTTTTTGGTTAATCAGTGTTATTCCTCATTTCAGAGATTGTGTTATATTTGAAAAAAAAACAACCTTCCATTATAATTGTTCTAATTCTTGCTGTAATTTGCAATGAACTCACCAATTGACTCATTTCTAACCACTTTCGTCGTTTTTCACTGCATGTTGTTGTCTTCTCCGTTATACTTTTATAAGCTATATATCAATCTCGTTCCCGCTATCTTTTCTATCTGTTTATTAACAATTAAAGGTAACTAAACCAAAAAAACCCTTTTCCTCCCCATTTTTTTCTATATTGACGAAGAAGGACAACGAGAAGATAAGAAGTTGGCGATGCCAAAAATGTCGACTACTGTTACTCTTACTGTCAGCTTCTCTCTCACTTTCCTCCGTTACCACGTCCGTTAAACCGATGGCTATGAATTACATGCATCGGTGCCTCGTCAGTTAGCAATCGAGTCTCTTTCTCGTGCGCGCTTTCTCTCTCTCTCTCTCTCTCTCTCTCTCTCTCTATATATATATATATATATATATATATATATATATAGAGAGAGAGAGAGAGAGAAGGAGAAAAAATAAATGTACCTATCTTAATATTTTTTTTAACGATATAGGTTATCTTTGAAAGACGAGGTTTCAGTTCCAGACACCACCATCTCTATTTTATTAATATCGTTCAACATTGATTTATATTTGTAATACGCAATCGAATCATTCTTTTTATCAATGTTCAATTTGATGTATTATATTTGGAAATAGATGAAAATGACTATTGTTGTTGGCGCAATTATTGTTTTCACTTTTTATTCGAGTCACGTTTCCAACTGAGAACCTTTTTTATTGAATGACCTCTGCCTTTTTTCTCGAGTTACATTCCAGTTTTTTTATAGTTTTCTTCCGTTTTTACGCATTCTTCTTCTTCTTCTTCTTCTTCTTCTTCTTCTTCGTTATCTTTTTCTTCGTTATCTTTCAGATATATACGTTATGACCGGTATTGACTCATGTTGGGGGTTCGAGTCTTGGAGTAAACATGCTCGCTGCATCTAGCCATACTGATGAGGCTTGAAAAGACGTAACAGCTTTATTTTCATGACTCTACTTTTTCTTCTTCTTTTTCTTATGCATTAGTCCTGAGCTACGGCGTGATCGGTTATTGTCTTTGCATGACTATATTTTATATATGCTATATTATATATATTGGAGCATTCTGGTCAAGGACATTATGGCTTCTACTAATCTGTAAAACAACATTCTTCCACACAAAAAAATTGAATCATCTAAGTTATTAATAGCGTAAATAATCATTTAAAAGCAATATATATTTCTTCCATTAACAGCAGCGTTATCTCAGACCTTTGGACTGTTACGATCCGTGGTGAGTGATGTCCGTAATTCGAATCCCGGGGTTGATGTGCTGGTTACGTCTAATCACATTGGTGAGTTTTGGAAAGACGAAACAACCTGACAGATTCTCCTAATCCATACAGAGAGTCAGAGAAATTTTCACTCCCATACTCTGAAGATCTACTTTCTATTTTTTCTTACGACAGTCTTCTTCATGGGACACAAATACCTTTGTTATTATTTCTTTTTTCCATGTAATACGGAACACTTCCTTCGCCGACACTTACGTTTTGGGGTCGGTTTTGATCGTCTATTCAAAAGACTTTCTTTTACATTCTCGATTAGCACATTTAAATAAAAAAAAACACACACAAGGAAGATGAGTTAAGGAGGTGTCAACTGAGCAGAAAAACGCTATTTTAGGGAGAAATTATCTTAAATTGCGACCAATGTCGGGTAAGAATGGACTCCCAAATAAAAGGATTTACCATTAGATGTAGTTTAAGATCATATCCAGGAGATATACCCTCTGCAAAGAAGCAGATAATGAGCGGGTTGCGCAGTTCAGGAACTAAATACGATCCGACTTTTTTTAAGTCTTTTGTCAGATATCTTTATAATAGCGGCAGTGGCGGGAATGATGGGGAAATGCATTGAATAAAGTCCTACCATCCAAAAGGGCCGCAGAATATTTAATGGCTGGTCATTCGCCGAATTACAAAATGCCGCAACGTTTGGGAAATAAAATAAAGGAGAATACATGTTTTAACGTTTCAAGAAAGTTTGACTAACAAAATGTGAAGATGGCGCGGTTGTGTGTGTCGATAAGTGATGGAGACTTTTGTGTATCTCCTGAAAACACAGCAAATCAGTCTAACGAAAGACGAAAGACTAAAAAAGACGGTGATAATATAGTTGCTACTTTTCGAGAATTAAAAAAATCAGACGAAGAGGAAAGCATTTGAAGGGTTATTTTATCATACGTCATTTTAAAAAACACACATCTAATTTATTTTGGTGGATTTTATTTATCTATTAGGATAAATAGAAACCTTCCTAGCACATCTTTACTGGATTCGAACTACCCTTGTTATTAACACGAAATAATTCATTTAGCTTCAGGTTTTTCTGATAATATCATTGGGGCTACGGATACTGTAAGATTGAATACATTTTCCAATACTCATCTAACCAGAAGCGTAATCTTACACTCTTAATACAAAAAGTTTTCACATTTCCCACTCTATTTCTGTAATTCATTTTTTATTGCTTTGATTAATTGTTTACCTGTTTATACTAGGTAACCTATTTTCCATTCTAACGTACACTTACACGTGCATTTATTTTTATTCACTCCTAAACTAATTAACTAATCATTATAAATTTTGGAAAACAGCTGTTAGGCGCATGTCAGCTATATTTAGTTAAATTTAATTTTAAGCAAAGGGGTAAAAAGTGGTGGTAGTTCTTTGTGAAAATTCAGATGCCTCCAATTTTTTTGAAATCATTCACAATATGGATTAGACATAATTTAATATGTATTCTTGAAATTTAAGTTTCTTTGCGGTATTTTAAAAGGATTTCAGCTGGCATAATGTGGGAACAAACTCCTATTTGAAAATTCAAATATTTCAGATTGGCATTGTATTTTATCTATAACTAGCGGGGCTACCCGGCGTTGCTCGGGGTCATAAAAACATATAATTGAAGAGAAATCGCGTGTGTAACATCTTTATATTCAAACTTCTTTATCTTTATCTTTCTACCTTTCTCTTCCCTGTTTAAGATTTACATTTTGAACATTTTCTTGAATAAAAATCATGAAATGAAGTTTGATCAAAATGAGAGTAAACATTCTAGACATAATGTTTATTATCATTATATCTTGAATTAAATCTTTGTAAAAAACATAAAAGTGGTGCAAAACTGTTTAGTTCGGGAAATTAAGTTATGTAGTCATGGAACGGTATTCTCTCTCTCTCTTTCTCTTTCTCTCTCTCTCTCTCTCTCTCTCTCTCTCTATATATATATATATATATATATATATATATATATATATATGCCTTTCTTTTTGTAAGATGGTAGGAAAAATTCCAGCAGAGTGCTCAATTAATTAAGAAAATAAACATAAAGAGCGTAATATTTATTTATTATTCGGTACATTAAATCAGTACAACATCAGTACCGTTAGTTTCAAGCTCAAAAGGTGTAACCCTCCCGGCTATCTTCAGCTTTTGTTTTCACTTAGTAGAGAAAATGGAGAATGTCGTATAAGCCACGCTCGGATACGTTATTAGCTCTGAAGTGTATAGTCAGTATCGTCTAAATTTTGTGATACAGAAAGATATGTTAGATTTAAAATATTAACAAAGTTCGAAACAGGGAAAATAATTTTAAAATTTCAATTAAAAATTAAAAAAAAATTTTTTTATCCCGTAGATCAGTTTTAGCTAACTGATGTCTTTTTTTTTTAATCTGACGCGTTATTTGTTTTGAAAGGTTAAATAAATTTCGTCTAAATTAAAGAAAGCTATGTTAGGTTAAAAATTAAAATTAAATTCATTAGCCGAAACGATGATAACACTGAAGATGAGTAATGTAGTCCGAATAACCAAAATTATACAAATTATCAATCCTCATCTAAAAAATTCAGAAATATATATATATATATATATATATATATGTATATATATATTTGTGTATATATATGTATATATATATATGTATATATATATGTATATATACGTATAAATATATGTATATATATGTATATGTATATGTATATATATGTATAATTACGTATAAATATATGTATATATATGTATATGTATATGTATATATATATATATGTATATATATATATGTATATATATGTATATATATGTATATATATATCTATATATATACGGATATATATGTACATATATGTATATGTATGTATATATGTATATATATATATGTATATGTATGTATATATGTATATATATATATATATATATGTAGATATACATATATATGTATGCATATGTATATATATGTTTATATGTATGTATATGTATATATATATATATATATGTATATATATATGTATGTGTGTATATATATATATATATGTATATATATGTATATTTTTATGTATATATATACATTAAAATATACATTTATATATACATATATATATATATTTGTGTATATATATGTATATATATATGTATATATATATGTATATATACGTATAAATATATGTATATATATGTATATGTGAAGTGGTGTACTAAAAGCGAACTTTTAGGAAAAGTGAAACCTATTGTGAAGAGTATATAGCTCAATATCCAGGATAGAGCAGGTAGAATGAAGAAGAATGGAAAGGAATTAGAGAAGCAAAAGTCAAATCATAATTCAATTCAATTGCTCAGAGCAAGGTATATTCCGCAAAAAAGGCAATTTATTCAAGTTAAATTTTCCTTAAGCCAGGCTTTTCAAAGATCAAAATCTTATCATCAGAGGATAGATAAGTTGGCAAAGGCCAAGATTTAAAATTTGAAAAAATAAAATAAAAGTTGTAGGGGGAAGAAACACAGGGCAAAATTCAGCCCGAATGCAAGCAAATGTCCGATTGCTAAAAAGCCCGGTGTCGAAAAGTCCAGCGGAGAGAATGAGATGTAGATAGGTAGGTCGTTAAAAGGCCCGAAAGGTTGTGAGAGAGGAATCAAAGTTAAATTCCAAGAAGCCACAACTTCAGGTGCGGCGAAAATAGAAAATCCAAAGGGTAAAATGTCCAATAAGTGCAGGCAGGCAGGCTCAGAAGAGAATGGTGGAAAATATTCGCCATTAAATATACTTCCTGGGCAAAGATGTCAGAGAAAATGCTTTAAAGTGGGGAAAAATGTAGCGAAAATATTTTAAAGTTAGCCCGAAGCGAAAGCCGGCTTGAAAATGAGGAAAGGCATAAACTCCTGTGCGACCAGTAGGCAGGGAGGGACATTTGCTTGCATTCGGGCTGAATTTTGCCCTGTGTTTCTTCCCCCATACAACTTTTATTTTATTTTTTCAAATTTTAAATCTTGGCCTTTGCCAACTTATCTATCCCAGCGACTTCCTCTGATGATAAGATTTTGATCTTTGAAAAGCCTGGCTTAAGGAAAATTTAACTTGAATAAATTGCCGTTTTTGTGGAATATACCTTGCTCTGAGCAATTGAATTGAATTATGATTTGACTTGTGCTTCTCTAATTCCTTTCCATTCTTCTTCATTATATGTATATGTATATATATATGTATATATATATGTATATATATGTATATATATGTATATATATCTATATATATATACGGATATATATGTACATATATGTATATGTATTATATATGTATATATATATGTATATGTATGTATATATGTATATATATGTATATATTTGTATATATATATATGTAGATATACATATATATGTATGCATATGTATATATATGTTTATATGTATGTATATATATATGTATATGTATATATATGTATATGTGTATATATATATGCATATATATGTATATTTTTATGTATATTTATATATATATACATAAATATATATATATATATATATATATATATATATATATATATATATATATATATATATATATATATATATATATATATATATATGCTGTCCCATGACGGGTATCAGCAATAAATATAATATTAGTTTAAATCATACTGTTTTTGTCTATTACCTAGAATAATACTCCGTAAACTATAATAAGTTCAATAGTTTCGGATTTTACCAAGGCATAAATAAAATTGACGCCCGAGCGTGCGCACCGATCTATCAATATTATATATATTTTTTCTCTTTTATTTTGTAAATAAATCATGTACTTCAAAAATAATAAAAAAAGAAAATATATCGTCGCTGGAAGAGAGGAAGGTCAGGTAATGATTACGACGCCAAATTTATTTTTATTATTATTTAAAAGGCGTTCACCTTCCTTTAGATATATATATATATATATATATATATATATATATATATATATATATATATATATATAGAGAGAGAGAGAGAGAGAGAGAGAGAGAGAATAAGCGTGAGAGAGATAGAGAGAATGAGAAAAAGAGAGAGAGAAACTAATCACCTTCCCTTTTCTATGAACTCGGTATATCTTTCTAGCTAGCTAAGACATCTTAGTTCAATCTAAATTATCTCCTCGTTATTTTAAGAAGGTTTTTACGTTATTTATTCATTATTTTATTAAATTACTTACATCAATAACTGTTAATTTACACAAAACTATTGTAGATACACAGAGAAAATAAATTAATATAATCATAAATGAATAACAGCAAACAGTAATTAACTATAGACGATTAAAAAGAAGATATGCAAATTAGAAAGATATTTGAATGCCTATATGTGTTCCTTTGGTACGATATATACCGTATTTAAAAAAATACAATTGTATTATTGATTTTAATAACATCACCCCGCTATAGGTCTTATAAATAATTTAAAAAAAACACTTTCGCATTTATTTATTTAGACTAGCGTGATCTATACATAGGCGTCACCCGTGGAAAATAATTTACGTGACTGAAATAAAATTAAAATAAAAATACCCCTTTTTCTTAAGAGTAGGAGTTTATTACAAAATCAGCCTGGGTCAAGAAATTTATTAAGAAACGAAAGAAAACTTTAAATTTTAAAAAAGCTTATAATTTAAACAGAAAGGCCACTTTTATTTGTTTGTATTTTAAGTAAAAGACGTTTTTATTGATATAAAAAATATATATAGTCATCCACATACAGACTGTTTCGCTGTATCACAGCTCTTCTGTGCGGCTAGACCAGCTAGTGCCTCAAGCCGGGATGGAAACTCAACCGTCGAGCTGACAGTTGGCGCCTCTACCCGTGCGCTATCATACGACACTGACTGAATGTAAGTGGTATCTCAATGTAAACATTGTCAAGTGCCGGGAGCTCGAATTAGTTTTACGCAATGAGCTATACCTTAAAGCTAATGGCAGTTGGCAATATCCTTACAAAGAAGCTCTACCCAAAAAATTGAGCTTCATATAGTCATCCACATACAGACTGTTTCGCTGTATCACACCGTTTTAGTGCGATATATATATATATATATATATATATATATATATATATATATATATGTGTGTGTGTGTGTGTGTGTGTGTGTGCGCGCGCGCACGTATGCGTACATAGAGAATGATAAAAGGCAATACATATAATATACGAAAGTTAAGAATATAAAAGAAGGTGACCACTTGAAAAAAATTAAACCATTGGAAAAGAAAGATAGCTAATGAGGAAGGATAAGCTATTCTCCGACCGTTCACACTCATCCTCCTCTGTAGGACACTGTTTTTGGTCAGTTTGTGGGTTTATAGAAGGAATAATCATTGAGAGTTCTCAAATCTTTGTTCAGTCCTGAGATGTGGCTGTTGAGTTTCAGAATGAGTTTGGTACCGTCTCTGTTGCTGTGTCTTAAAATTGGAGACTATCGGGATGCATTTGATGTTCTCTATGATGTGGTTTTGGAGATTGTAATGTGTGGCTCCTGGACACTGTGTGGATGTCTCTAATGGTCTCTTTATTATTATTAAGATTTAATAATATCTTTATTACCCTTTTTCTATTTTCCATATATATGTAATGCGTTGTTTCTGCATATATATATATATATATATATATATATATATATATATATATATATATATATATATATATATATATATATATTTAAATGTGTACATATACATATATATTAAATATTAATACATTGCCTTCCCCTCGCTACATCTTGTCTTCATCCTCTCTCCCCTCCTACACCATCCCCTTATGCGACCTTGATATTTAACCCTCCTGTACTCCTGCTTTGATACCAATTAGGAATATTTGCTGACGACACCACGCTCTACTTTCGTCATGTGAGCAAAACCGACGCGCACATATCTGAGGCAATGGCTAAATCCTTAGAAAATGTCCTCCAGTCTGTAGTGGAATGGGGTAAAAAATGGATGGTAATTTTTAAATGCCGCAAAGACAAAGCTACTTTCCTTCAATAACTACAAGAAATCTTTTCAACTATCGATTGTCATGGCAAATAGCACCCTGCCTGAGAGTTCATCATTCACACACCCATCGGCCTAACTTTCACAGATAACATAAATTGTAATAAATACATTGAACACATTGCCAGGACTGCTGCAAAGAAGGTGGGCTCTCTTTACCGTGCCAGTAAACTTCTCACTCCTGACATTATCTTATATCTCTACAAAGCCACCATCTGCCCATGCATGGAGTATTGTTGCCACAACTGGGCTGGTGCATCAGCCGCTAGTCTTTCCCTCTTAGACAAGGTTGCCAACTTGATAGGTCCTTCACTATCCATCAAGCTCCAGCCTCTGTTCCATCGCCGCAATGTTGCATGCTTGTGCTTGTTTTACAAGTACTTTAATGGATTTTGCTCTGATGAGCTTGCTGCTCTGGTACCCCCACGACGTAAATTCACTAGACCAACCCGACAATCTGCCAAATCCCATCCATTCACTGTTAAGGTCCCCAGATACTGAAGAGCTTTCTACTCCAAAAGCTTATTTCCTCGTGCTGCTGGACTCTGGAACTCCCTCCCGTCTCCCTGCTTTCCTAACCTTACTGACATGCAGAAATTAAAAACTAATGTAAACAGACATCTCGCTGCGCAGCTTCTAATTGAGGTTGACCCCCCCCAAAAAAAACTTTACCCTTTTTCTCCGTATCCCCTTACGTCTACAGTGGCGACCTGCCTTGTTTGGGGTGAACTATGATAAAAAATAAAACAAACAAACAAACTATATAACTTCAATAAACATGGCCGCACGCTTCCTTCTCCTCCCTGATGGTTTAAATAACTTAGACCGCTACCAATTTTGCCCCCACACCTTCCACAGTTTATTTATTTTTCCCCACTGCTACCGTATTTTTGAGCCTATAACTTATCTTTTCATAAGCGACGTTTTTCAGCTTACACTACGCATACTCCCAATTGTTTAAAAACTTCGACTGCCACCATTTTTACCCCACACTTTTCAACAGTTAACTGAATTTCTCCCACTGTTACCATCTATTTGTAGCGTATCGTTTATCTTTTCATAAGCGGTCTTTTTAAGCTTCTCTTCTCCTGCTACCACTGTTTCAAATAGTTTGTACTTTGTGTGTTATTTTCTTCAGATCAATCATCTTGAGGAATTCTTGAAATGAAAACGAAACGTTGATTAATAGATAAATAACATTTTTGGTTTTCCTTTTTTCATTGGTCATATATATATATATATATATATATATATATATATATATATATATATATATATATATATATATTGTGTGTGTGTGTTTATTTAGACAGCATTCTTTCATGTATGTAGACATTGTTGAACATAACAATATTTCTCGGCTTGATTATACCTTTTATATTTTAAAAAATTTTCTAATTATCTTTTCTGTCAAAATAAACCAAAATTAAATATTCGAATCATCTGCAGTTGACTAAAAGATAGAGAGAAGAAAATAATTTAAAAAACAGCCGAAAACGCAAACGTGAAGTCAGGTAGACATCAAAATAACGGATCAGTGCAGATACAAGAGAGATGTTAACAATTTAAATTCCGGTAAACTAGAATTAGCGTCACAGGATGAATTGTATTTCGTTAAGCATTTTAAATGGTTGTTACAGGTTGTTAGTAGTTTTATACGTAATATTATTAATCGTAGGTTGCTGGGGTTGAATGAAGATAATCTAGAGTATTTTTAATTTTAAAAATATGTTCAGAATGTATTAATAACATGAAAATAGTACCTTCTGAAACCAATTTCATTTGATATTTCAATAAAAATCGCACATGTAAAAAATGCATTACTTATGTGATACTTTGCTTCCAAGTATGACGACCTCCTTTTGGATAGGGATGGGGTGTAGTTTATAATCCTGACTACTGAACTACGCCGAGTCAATTAATTCTTTATTTTGATAAATATCGGCATGAAAATTACCGTATTACTGACGAGATTCTTGCGGATAGGGGGTACTACGCTGTCGTTTTACTCCGTGTGTGTGTGTGTGTGTGTGTGAAAGAGAGAGAGATATAGATAGATAGAGAGAGAGAGAGAGAGAGAGAGAGAGAGGGAGAGATAGGACGGGTCCGACAAGACATTTTTCGGCTAATTTAATTCCTTCCGTAACATAGACAATAAATTTACTTTTTCACGGTTCTAGTATTAACCCTGTGCGTCTATGATTTCGAAATTGTTTTTCTTATATTACCAAACAGAGTTATGCTTACTTACAAGAATAAACTGCGCTATCGTTTTACTTCGAATTCTCCACAACTTCCAACGGTTACTAGATGTCATCATTTCACCTATTACCACCACCGGTCGAAGAGGGGGGTACTTTTCTGTGGGACTCTCATCCGTGATGGAGTGCCGACTAAGTTACAAGGACATTTTCTGGCGAAATTGACTTTTATCACTCCCTTTTACCATGAATTGACGGTAAACGGTACCGTTACCTTTATTGAATGGACACTGTTTTCGTCTTTTCTTGTTTTATTGCCACCGATCCTAAGGTTACTCTTGGTATACAAAGAAATATAGCGCTTTTGCGTTATTTCCGATTCATCACTACGTTCGAAGGTAACCAGAGGCATCTCTACCAGGCAGTCTTCACTTACGTAGTGAGTTTTCACGGGATCGACCAGAGTGTTCTCGGATGAAATTGACTTTTTTAAAATTCTCCCTGATTTAGGGTTAGTGTTAGGGCTATTACAGGACATCGTATTGTTTGTGAGTTTCATATCTAATATTACCAATGTTTGTGCATAGACACAATTCCATAATCCCCTCACAATACATTTTTTTTTACCTTTCGTAATTATAGAAATAATACTAATGTTTAGATATCTTCTCCTCTATAAAGGCCAGTTGTCTGTATGTTTGTCTGTTTGTTTGTATGTCCAGCTTCTCTTCAAAAACTACGCGGCGACATGTCAAAAAGTTGATATCTTCAGCACCGTACAACACCTGGGATCATAATATCTCAAAATTACAACAAAAAAACATGTTGCTGGGGGTCAACGGAGCCAGTCTTCGGCAGCGGGTCTGGTTTTTTCAAACTTTTCTAATGTTATTCAGTAGTAATTTGGAAATCAGCCAATGTAATTATGTAATAATAATTTTGTTTTCAACCAGCATATTCTTGTGCACGTGACGTCACAGTAATAGGTATATGACGTCATCGTTATAGGTTTTGAATTTTTTTTCTCTTCAAAATTTATTTTACTTCAACATATTTTTATACATAACATATAAAAGTGTATTCTTATGTAAAATTCACAGAGTAAGATGATGAGAGTATTCCCGAATCTATAAACCCACCTCTTAGGGGTCGTTTACAGTGACCCGTTGGGTCAGAACCACTCTATATATGTATAAAAAAAGAAAAAAAGAATAATTTAACAAGTACACGTTTACAGTGACCCGTTGAGTCATAACCACTCTATATATGTATAAAAAAAGAAAAAAAGAAGAATTTAACAAGTACACGTTTACAGTGACCCGTTGAGTCATAATCACTCTATATATGTATAAAAAAAGAATATAACCAGTACATGTTACCAGTGACCCGTTGGGTCATAACCACTCTATATATGTATAAAAAAGACCCAGAACCGGGGGTGCTTCTACAATATAGGACCCGGAGGCTTCTGCAGAATATGGACCATGGGTGCTTCTACAGTATAGAACCCAGAACCGGGGGTGCTTCTACAATATAGGACCCGAAGGCTTCTGCAGAATAGGGACCATGGGTGCTTCTACAGTATAGGACCCAGAACCGGGGGTGCTTCTACCATATAGAACCCGGAGACTTCTACAGAATTGGGACAATGGTGCTTCTACAGTATAGGGACAAGAGGTGCTTCTACAGTATAGGGACCAGAGGTGCTTCTACAGTATAGGACCCAGTACCGGGGGTGCTTCTACAATATTAGAACATAGAGGCTTCTGCAGAAAAAGGACCATGGGTGCATCTCCAGTATAGGGACCAGGGGTGCTTCTACAGTATATGACCCAGCACCAGGGGTGCTTCTACATTTTAGGACCCGGAGGCTTCTGCAGAATAGGGACAATGGGTGCTTATCCGGTATAGGAACCTGGGGTGGTGCTTCTAAAGTATCACGGCCCGCCAGGAATGTTGGTGATTCTATAGTATAACGGTCCCTAGAAATATTAGTGCTTCTGAAGTATAACGGTCTCACCCCAGGAATGTTGGTGCTTCTAAATTATAATGGTCCCTACAAATGTTGGTGCTTCTAAAGTATAACGGTCCCCCAAGGAATGTTGTTAAAGGATAGCTAAGGAAGAGCTATAACTCACGTTTTTACAAAAAAGTTGGGGGGGGGGGCTGGAAAGATTGAGGGGTCGGGGAAAATTTTAGGGGTACGGCCGAACTTTTTAGGGGTCAGGCCAAGTTTTTATTTTTGTTGTTTTGAACTAAAAATATTTCTCAGGGTTGGGGGAGAGTGAAACATTAGGGGGCTGGAGAGATTGAGGGGTCGGGGAAAATTTTAGGGGTCATGCCGAACTTTTTAGGGGTCAGGCCAAATTTTTTGTTTTTTTTTGTTTTGAAGTCAAAATATTTCTCATGGTTGGGGGAGAGTGAAAAATTAGGGGGCTGGAGAGATTTAGGGGTCGGGGAAAATGTTAGGGGTCAGGACGAACTTTTTAGGGGTCAGGCCAAATTTTTTTGTTTTTTTTTGTTTTGAACTCAAAATATTTCTCATATTTGGGGGAGAGTGAAAAATTAGGGGGCTGGAGAGATTGAGGGGTCGGGGAAAATTTTAGGGGTCAGGCAGAACTTTTTAGGGGTCAGGCCAATTTTTTTAATTTTTTTTGGGTTTTGAACTGAAAATATTTCTCAGGGTTGGGGGAGAGTGAAAAATTAGGGGGCTGGAGAGATTTAGGGGTCGGGGAAAATTTTAGGGGTCAGGACAAACTTTTTAGGGTTCAGGCCAAATTTTTTTCTTTTTTTTTTGGTTTTGAACTCAAAATATTTCTTATGGCTGGGGGAGAGTGAACAATTAGGGGGCTGGAGAGATTGAGTGGTCGGGGAAAATTTTAGGGGTCAGGACGAACTTTTTAGGGATCAGGCCAAATTTTTTTCTCTTTTTTGGTTTTGAACTGAAAATATTTCTCAGGGTTGGGGGAGAGTGAATAATAAGGAGGCTGGAGAGATTGAGGGGTCGGGGAAAATTTTAGGGGTCAGGCGGTACTTTTTAGGGGTCAGGCCAATTTTTTTTCTTTTTTTTTGTTTTGAACTCAAAATATTTCTCATGGTTGGGGGAGAGTGAAAAATTAGGGGGCTGGAGAGATTTAGGGATCGGGAAAAATTTTAGGGGTCAGGAGGAACTTTTTAGGGGTCAGGCCAAATTTTTTTTTTTTTTTTTTTTTGAAGTCAAAATATTTCTCATGGTTGGGGGAGAGTGAAAAATTAGGGGGCTGGAGAGATTTAGGGGTCGGGGACAATTTTAGGGATCAGGCCGAACTTTTTAGGGGTCAGGCCAAATTTTTTTGTTTTTTTTTGTTTTGAACTCAAAATATTTCTCATGGTTGGGGGAGAGTGAAAAATTAGGGGGCTTTAGAGATTTAGGGGTCGGGGAAAATTTTAGGGGTCAGGCGGTACTTTTTAGGGGTCAGGCCAAATTTTTTTTCTTTTTTTTTGTTTTGAACTCAAAATATTTCTCATGGTTGGGGGAGAGTGAAAAATTAGGGGGCTGGAGAGATTTAGGGATCGGGAAAAATTTTAGGGGTCAGGCGGAACTTTTTAGGGGTCAGGCCAAATTTTTTTGTTTTTTTTGTTGTTTTGAAGTCAAAATATTTCTCATGGTTGGGGGAGAGTGAAAAATTAGGGGGCTGGAGAGATTTAGGGGTCGGGGAAAATGTTAGGGGTCAGGACGAACTTTTTAGGGGTCAGGCCAAATTTTTTTGTTTTTTTTTGTTTTGAACTCAAAATATTTCTCATATTTGGGGGAGAGTGAAAAATTAGGGGGCTGGAGAGATTGAGGGGTCGGGGAAAATTTTAGGGGTCAGGCGGAACTTTTTAGGGGTCAGGCCAATTTTTTTTCTTTTTTTTGGGTTTTGAACTGAAAATATTTCTCAGGGTTGGGGGAGAGTGAAAAATTAGGGGGCTGGAGAGATTTAGGGGTCGGAGAAAATTTTAGGGGTCAGGACGATCTTTTTAGGGTTCAGGCCAAATTTTTTTCTCTTTTTTGGTTTTGAACTGAAAATATTTCTCATGGTTGGGGGAGAGTGAAAAATTAGGGGCTTTAGAGATTTAGGGGTCGGGGAAAATTTTAGGGGTCAGGCCAAATTTTTTAGGGGTCCGCCCAAATTTAGGGGCGGCGATATATACGTATTTAGCTTCCACACCGGGGCGGCGATAGGTACTTATTTAGCATTCAGCGGTGGTTATAGGTACTTATATAACATGTGCACATGGGCGGTAATAAGTACGTATATAGTATGCGCACCGGGGCAGTGATAGGTATGTATTATGCATGCGCACTGAGGCAGCGATCGGTTCATATATAGCACGCGCACTGGGGCGGCGATAGGTACGTATATAGCATGCGCACAGGGGCGGCGAAAGGTACATAGTTACAATTCACACCGGGGCGGCGAAAGGTACATATTTAAAATTCACACCGGGGCGGCGATAGGTACGTATTTAGCATTCACACCGGGGCAGCGATAGGTATGTATTTAGCATTCACACCTGAGCAGCGATAGGTATGTATTTAGCATTCGCACCGGGGTGGCGATATGTACGTATTTAGCTTCCGCACCGGGGCGGCGATAGGTACGTATTTAGAATTCACACCGGGGCGGCGATAGGTACGTATTTAGAATTCACACCGGGGCGGCGATAGGTATGTATTTAGCATTCGCACTGGGGCGGCGATATGTACGTATTTAGCTTCCACACCAGGGCGGCGATAGGTACGTATTCAGAATTCAGGGGTGGCGATAGCTACGTATATAGCATGTACACATGGGCAGCAATAAGTACGTACATAGCATGCGCTCTGCGGCGGCGATCAGTACATATATAGCACGCACACCGGGGCGGCGAAAGGTATGTATTTCGCATTCGCACTGTAGTGGTGATAGGTACGTATTTAGCATTCGCACCGGG
>OY744552.1:28670944-28678444 GCA_963556195.1 Sepiola atlantica | reverse complement strand
CTTCCTATTGAGTAATGCTGGTCGTTTGTTTGATACAGCAAATTTTAGATCTTCCAGCTGCAAACAATATTTGACTGCTGTGATTCTTTGATTAGGCTCTACTAATTCATAATGAATCAGTCCTCTCATGCCCCACCATAAAGAGAGCATAACTTTCTTTGGGTGTAGTCCTTGTTTTAGAACAAACTTTTTACTTGGTTTCGGTCTAACCATTGTCTTTTGCGTTGGATATTCTTGTAAAGAACCCATTTTCCATCTCCAGTCACATTTATTTGCAAAAAATGGTTCTCGATGATTCCATGGAAAGTAAAGATGTGCAAACACCCAATCTTTGATTTCGTTGAGCGTCGGAACAAATCGTGGGGAACCCAGACTCCAAGTTTTGAAACTTTTCCTAACTCGCGAAGGCATAACATAATTGTGGTATGGGTTGTATTGAATTGTTGAGCTAATTCTCTGCTGGTTAACTTTGGATTGATCTTCACAGCATCTTTAATGGCGTCTTCATCAATTGATTTTGGCTTTCCCGAACGTCACCGATCTGACAGGTTAAAATCTCCAGAAGAAAATTTTGCAAACACCCGTTGACATTGTCGATCATTCAGAACATTTATCCCATAAACAGTTCCAATATTCCTTGTAGCTTCTGCAGCTGAGTTTCCTTTTTTAAATTTATAAAGCATGCAATGTCTCAGATGCTCCTCACTAATATCCTTTTTTTGACGGCTGAGACCGTTAAACTTAATATTTTACAGCTAATTACTATATCTAAAAGGCAAAGCAAGATATTAAGACACCCATCCACCAAAAAATATAGAACTGTGTACAACTTAGGAGGCTGCAAAGTGATTAAGTAAAAAATACGACATTACTTTCTTTCCAACCTGATACTAATTCAAATTTATGTTGCTTGTGAATGTTAGGCCGAGCAGTTTGAGCGGTAGATTCTCGTGAAGGTCTGTATCGGCCATGGCAATCAGTGGCTGGAATGGTTTCTTATAATTGTTCAAGGAAAGGAGCTTTGTTTGTGACCATCCATGTTGATCCTATTCTACTACAGATTGGATGTAGTTTTCTAACGATTGTTTGCATATGTGTGTGCATTCGCTTTTCTCGCATGTCGAGACTAGAGCGTGGTGTCATCAGCAAATATATCCATCTAAGATATCAAGATTTCCTCGTTCTGCTTTTGCTTCGTACTTTTTCTAATCTTTCTGTTTGTTCTGTGTCTCTCTCTTTCTTTTCATCTCTTCTGCTTTATTCTTCTAGTCCTTCGTTTTTGATTAAATGATTAACTTTAGAATCAAGACTACGTAAAAAAAAGTATGAGATCATGGGATGAACTATGTGGCAGCTTGAGAGTTCCTGCTTCTTGGAATTAGGCGACGAAGTGATTGGACAGAGGTTAGAAAGGGATGATGCAGGTCAACTTAATTATTGTAGGATGAAAATTAAATTTTGGAGCAATTAAGGAAGTTATTTGTTGTTCAGTTTAATTGCTTCGATTGTGGAACAGCCACAAAAAGAATAATAAAAGAAAGTATAATCTTCGCGGCTGCTACATCACCACTACGGCTACATTTACAACTAGACGTCACCACTTACTTATATATCAGATAGAAGAACAGCTGACACACACGAAGAAAATCTGACTCTCAACGGCACAGTATTTAAAAGCGGAAGCTTCAAAACTTTTGCTGAGGTTCCCGATTGCATTTCCGTTGTGCATACCCAACATTCAGAGATTGGCATTACTGAGAGATTCCATAGAAAATAAAGCCTATTGCCGTAGGAAGCGATGCGCTGTTGGAAAGCGGTTTACTGGTACAATGTCTCGCCTACAAGCGGTATCCGCAACTGACCCGACTATTGCGTTGTACATGTATGAAGTTTGGGTGAAGGTCGCCGATGAACTTCTGCTGCCAACAGGATACGAACATGAAATCTATTATAAAGGAGACGCGGTGTTTATGTAAGCACGAACGAACAGATGCACTAGTGAATGAATGCCTAGGATTGCGACGAAAGTGGCGAGTCCTCATTGGGTATGTGGCTAGAGGGCCTCGTCATATAAGAGACCTTCGCCTGTGTCCTCATATTATGAACAGTTTCGAGAGAAGCTAAATCACATTGCTGAGTGATAACGAAATATACATACCGGTGATAGATGGCTAGACTGTGATCGTTTCAATATGACCGCTTCAAGAAGTGACGGAACTGCTTCACGTGTGATGATGAAATAAGGGTGAAGTGTAGTGGAAGAGCTTATCTTCCAACGTAAGTAACATAGGATCGCTTGTGTCGCTAACTGATAAAAAAGCGAATAATTCACATTGGTACATTTCGAACCAGGCATTGAAAGCGCCGATGAATGAAAGAAGCGGGAATAGCGACAATAGTTGAAAGTTACTCATTTCTTACAGAAATATTTCCTCATTTTTCAGCCCAAATCATCATACGAGAAATCTGATAAAATCTAATTAGGCTTATTTGTTTGTATAAAAACCGTCCGTCCACTCACTTCATACTAACCACTACGTCACTGAGCAAGTATACGGCTATTATAAAAAACTATTTAAACGTTCGTTTTCGGATTAAAAAAAATACTGAATCTTCTTTCCGATGAGGTTCTTAGAATATGCATAACAAAACGTCCCCATCACTTTTAAAACATTACGCACTATCGTTCGTAACGCATGCGTGATTTGTTTATTTGTTTAGGAGAATAGCAGTTACTTTATTGACGCACAAGTGTTACTCGTGAGTCGATTCACACTGGCAAAAAAAAAACAGTTCTCATAGCTCAGTGTGGCGTCGCGCGCGAAAATAGGCCGGTTAACATAGAAACATACGAACTTGTCCTAGATTTAAACGCCTTTGTCTCTGGGAAACTACTGAAACTAATAACTTTATTTACAAAATACATTAAATCGTATGAAATAGTTATTCCATTTTTTTTATACATTTACCTTCTATTTATTTTCTATTTTAATTCAATGCATTAATAGGAACCTTTAAATGTTCACAAATATTTACAATTTTAATACTTACTGAACCCTAAAAATAAACACTTATAGATAGTTTTAAAAATAAGTAAAAAGTACTTATATGAGAGGTGGGAGCATGTGTCTCTTGCGTTATTTACTTGTCCCATGGACGGGTCCCGCTAGTTATATATATATATATATATATATATATATATATATATATATATATATATATATATATATATATATATATATATATATATATATATATATTATTTTCAGTACGTTGTTTAGACAAGGGGCTTTGTTGTAAATTAAAGTTAACCAGCCATTAGTAAATGGGTTACGTCATTGTGAGAGGATTTTTTCACATTATCATTCTTTATTTTCATTACGTTGTTAAGACAAGGTGTTTTGTTATAAATTGATGTTAAGCAAGGCATATCCCTGCCATTAGTAAATGAGTGACCATTTTGGAAAAATAAATTGCTGACACATCTTTCCGGTCCTTCCGGAAGTGACGTCATTGTGAGAAGATTTTTTCACATTATCATTCTTTATTTTCATTACGTTGTTAAGACAAGGTGTTTTGTTGTAAATTGAAGTTAAGCAA
This sequence comes from Sepiola atlantica, assembly GCA_963556195.1. Taxonomy (NCBI): domain Eukaryota; kingdom Metazoa; phylum Mollusca; class Cephalopoda; order Sepiida; family Sepiolidae; genus Sepiola; species Sepiola atlantica. The sequence continues at coordinate 28,674,844 of OY744552.1, read as the reverse complement.
GGTATATCCCATCCATTAGTAAATGGGTGACCATTTTCGAAGAATTAATTGCTGACGCATCCTTCCAGAAGTGACGTCATTGTGAGAGGATTTTTTCACTTATCATTTTTTATTTTCATTACGTTGTTAAGACAAGGTATTTTGTTGTAAATTGAAGTTAAGCAACAAATGTCTCGGCGATTACTAAATGGGTAACCATTTTGGAAAAATAACAAAACTGATTCTTTGATATGACGTAGGCGCCTTCAATAGCATATTTAAACATGAGTTCTTTGATATGACCGAGGCACCTCCTATTTTTTCCTATGTTAAACTATGTATGGGGGAGGGTAACAAATTTTTTTTAGTGGTGGAGGTCAAATTTTTTTTTAACTGAAAATACGGGGGAGGGTAAAAAAAAATTGGGGTAACATTTTTTTTCTTCATTAACTGAAAATATTACTATGTATGGGGGAGGGTAAAAAAACTGGAGGGGGGGTCAAAAAGATTTTTTTTCTTTTCTTAGCTAAAAATATTTCGAACTTTTTTTTTCTTTATTCTTAACTAAAAATATTCTTGGTCGGAAACAAAGAAAATCAACGTCTAACCAACCAAGAAATATTACTGGGGCTCCATCGGTTTACGGGTGAGCGTCCATTTCTGACGCGCAGCCTAGCAAAAATAAGCGACCGGAGGGAGCATATATTTGCTAGTCATCATAATGGTGATAATTTACAATCTGAAGCCTTTAACTGTTTGCAGACTTTATAAAAGACAGATCAAGCTACTTTTAAAAACGATTCTATTTCTAAATTACTATAGTCACTCTTTATAGACACGTAAATTGTAATGTGTGTAATTATAGGCACTGCCATTGCTAATTCTGAAATTTAAAAGTATATAATCTAATAATATTCTTGTAATTCATAACTAACTGATGTCCTCAAATACCTTTCGCACCCTGTACATATCAAATAGTTCGGAAAATACATGACTCACAAATATTTGCTATTTTAAATACAACATTTTACATGCTTAATAATTGACATGCAAAATTTATTAACTTTATAACACATTTATTTCATAATATAATGTTTAAGTATATAAGCCCTTGATAACGAAGATGTCACAATAAGAAATGCGTTTATTCTTTTTTGCACGACCTCAATCATATTGTTTCCTAAACAGTATTAACAGAGAATGGGGAGAAATGTCTAAAAGGTGACAGGACAGTATGAAGGCTGTGTCGGAAATCCCGTAGTGATGTGACACGATATGTAATTAAGTCAAATTAATAACGGCATAATTAGTTTTACACTTCGTCTAATTGGCACATGAAAATATTCCCAAATATTGTCTCTAAACCAATTAAAGGTGGAACTTAGTAAGGCTGTCAGTCAGTGAGAAAACATGGCCTTTTTTGAATAGGTTAGAGAGTCGGTGAGTACTAGAAGTGAAAAAGGTGAGCACCTGAAGTTGCCTGAGTTGACAACTTGCCCGACGAACAACTTGCTAAAGTTTAATACCCGGTGTGCGCGAGTTGCCGTGAGTGAGCAGGTGTTTCTTTTGAGCGACAGCTTCTCTCTGCGTAGATATTCAGTTTACAGCTGACGGCCAACTACAATGGATTCATTTAATGTTGCGGCTGACTTCGACGCGGACATGTCGAGAAAAAGACTGTCAAAAAGCATACTATAATTTAACATATATTTTTCTAAGACAAAATATCTTGTTCACTTTATTTACAATCATTTCCTCTCAGCTCGCATATTCATCCCCTTTGTTGGACCCAAAGACAATGAAGACAACACTTTCTCTGAAAACAGCAAAAATGAAATGCTGACAACATGCCGCCACCACACAGTTCGGGCAGCGGCGACAATATCACATTTTTTCGGATCTAAATTCACAGATTCGTTGGTGGTGCAGAGATATTGCAAACGCAACTACTGCAATAAACGCGTCCGCAAGATTCGACCCTACCATTTGGTGCTTTAAACCTTTGGCTATTATGGCGCAGTATGATGTTACCACTAAAAACCGGTCTGTGTTTAGTGCCAAGTCACACAAAATACGACACTAGACCACGAACGTATCATAGTGGTAATGAGAAACTCGAAGATGAAGGGAAAATACGTCCTTAAGTTTTTGGACAAAGTCCCAAAGAAATATCTAAGCCACTTGATATTAGTATTTCAGCGGTTTCGCCCATCCGAAGCAAATTGGTGGAAAAGAACGAACATGAATATTTGTTTCTGAAATCGGTCATCATTTTCCGAACAAGCAAAAACAATGAAAACATAAACAATATGAAAAGTGAAATAAACCAATCTGTAAACAATCATGAAATGTGATTCGAAATCAATGAAAAATAATTCAATACAAAGTAAAGCATCAACTTACAAAATTATCCGATTTACAAACATATAAGAAAATAATGAAGACAACTGTGTATTATTGCATTATACGGACTACCATATGCGGTTATATTCACGACGTTTCGGCCGATTTAACCTCCCACTTTCTTCGAACTTAGTAATCTGTTTCTAAACTTGGAAATCTTTATTTGGAAATCTTTATTTGGAAATCTTTATTTGGAAATCTTAACTCGAGAACTTGTACAGAATTTCGAACTCAACCTTTTATTTAATTTACAGGGTAGATTGTTCTCATTCCATCAGTCATGACCGAGTAGTAATGTTAAATTTAAATTAAGAGATCTTTTTATACTTTAGAAGCCCATGGTAATGGAAAAAGGAGTGGGTACCTGACAACTTAATAATGGGGAAAAGCTAGGGTACAGCAATATATTGTGTCTTGCCACCCATTTTGGTAATAACATTCTTTTATTATTTTACGATTTTCACCGTATTTTAAAGTGTGAGAATCCGAATATTTCGAGGCATCGCCTCTTTATCAAAGCTCCTCGGAAACGTGTGCACTCACCATAAGGTTATTACAGGCGATAATAACAACAAATAATATATAATCAACTCTTCTAAACGGTTACGGCTGACTGATTGAGAACAATCTACTTCCGTGGATTAAATAAAGTGTTCCATTCGAAATTCTGTACAAGTTCTCGCGTTTAACATAAATATTCTCAAGTACAAGCCGAATATTCCCAAGTTTAGAAACATGCAGCTGTAGAAGGTCATACTTTAGATCGACCGAAACATTGTGAATGTTATATTCACAATGTTTCGGTCAAGATGAGAATGGTAGTCCGAATAACCCAAATGATACAAATAACCAGTCGTCATCTAAAAAATTTAAAAACATAAAGACAATTATGATGGTAATAGGTCTTTGGTAGAAGTCACTCCAATAATGGAAGAATTATTTTTTCAAAACAAAATAGGCGTGCCAGTTATGCGCAGTGACCACCCAATCAATTTGCCTACTTTTGGGAGTCATACTTAGACATACTTCAAGTTATGGTCAGGGTTGGGGTTAGGGTGTACAAATGCCGAATCAACGCCATTATAGAACGCGAAATGATGGACAACTGTGTGAATGTATGTGGAATCAGATATATCTGAAGGAAACAATCTTTTTATGAAGTACTCAATAGTGTGAATGGAGTTCATCCTCTTGGGTAATTAATAGAACTGTTTTGTTACTACAACCATCATTTTCCTTTGGTGGGGGCCGGGGCTGTATTTTGATGGGGCTCTTCTACCAAAGATCTTATTGTTAATAATAACACAAGAAGAAATCAATAGAAAAAACTGCTTTATTCTCATTTTTTAATATGGTTTTACGATTATTAATATTATTATTAATATATTGCTTGCTGGTCGTGTTGCTATCTCACTAAACGTTGTATAAATAGTATAAGTGGTTATAGTCGGATAATCAGTAGCGTTAATGGTAGTCGAACTTGTAGAGAGTAGTAGTAGAACTAGTAGTCGGAGTAGA
>OY744552.1:28598444-28663444 GCA_963556195.1 Sepiola atlantica | reverse complement strand
TTTCTTAAACTATTTTAAATGTTAAATATATCTATATTTGTCTATTCAATTCTTTATGCATATTATTTGGATATTCATTTAAATATATTGGGAAAAAAACACATTTCTCAATGCATTTTATTTAAATAAATAAAAATAACCAAATATAAGTATACACAAAAAATATATACATGAAAAAATAAATATAAACTTTTTTTAATTAATTCACTGTGAAATTTCTACCGGTCGCTCTCGTAAATAATAGGAATAAGAGCGTCATCGCTGATGTTGTTGTTGTTCGATTTATTGTTGTTGTTATTATTATTATTATTATTATTATTATTATTATTATTATTATTATTATTATTATTATTATTATTATTATTATTTCATAGTAGTCTCAACTTTTAGATGTTTTTATTAAGAGTTTTCTTTTTTGAACATCAAGTCAATTTCCTTGACCTTAGACATTCAAGCTGTACATAAACACTTTCGCTGTTCCCAACAGGAAAGCATTTTGCAGAATCGAAAAATAAATTGTAATGTTTAAGCTATTTATGATGGCTTTTCGTTATGGTTCCATGCGTTCCAATTACAACGGGAATCACTTTACTATCATTATTATCATTATTATTATCATAAACATTATTATTATTATTATTATTATTATTATTATTATTATTATTATTATTATTATTATTATTATTATTATTATTATTATTATTATTATTATTATTATTATTATTTACTAGGAGTTCTCACACTAGACGTTACCAGTGACATCTCATTTTTTTCTTCTTATTATTTTCTTTTCCTTCTTCTTCTTCTTCTTCTTCTTCTTCTTCTTCTTCTTCTCCTTCTTCTTCTTCTTCTTCTTCTTCTTCTTATTATTATTATTATTATTATTATTATTATTATTATCATAATAAAAAAGATAATACATTTTCAAAGTATAAGCCCCTTCAAATATAAATTTAAAAAATCACGTGGAGCATGAAACCCAGAACTATTTAAGTAATTGATGGTTTTGTATTATCACTAATTATGATTCCCCAAATAATAGATATTGCTTAGTTAAATAAAGAAGTGACTCTGAAGAGATCACACCATCTGAAACCTCGATATATATATATATATATATATATATATATATATATATATATATATATTATTTCATGTATCCACATAACATTTTATAAGGAGATATAATCTTTTACGGGAATAAAACGCGGAAGCCTCTCTGTAGCTTAATTGTCATACATATATTTTCATAACTTAATATATATATATATATATATATATATATATATATATATATATTATTTACCTCTTGACAGTAGGTTAGAAAAAAAAGGTCAAATGTGGTTTTGAGAAGCCAGCACACTAGGTTAAGCGCAATCTGGCATACAAAATGTCCTGGTAAGCCTTGTCAGCATAGCATAGGTAGAGGCGGATCAAACAATATGCGATAAACGAACATCTCTTCAGAGATAAAGTAAAGCATGGGAGGGTGGACCTCTTAGGACTGAACAGAGCCATACCTCAGCTCGACAGCAACAAAACCACTGTGGAACGGATTTGTATATATACATACATACATATATATATATATATATATATATATATATATATATATATATATATATATATATATATATATATATATATGCAGTTATCCACAGACACGTTTGTTGTCGACTCTACGACTTATAAGTGAGGCTAGACCTCGAAAGCGGTACTCCAGTGGCTGTCGTTCGGTGCTCTACCACCGAACAACGAAGTACGAGACCTGCTAGTAGTAGTGAGAGAATATATAATTATTGTTTTTTTTTAAATTATTATTATTATTATTATTATTATTATTATTATTATTATTATTATTATTATTATTATTATTATTATTATTATTATTATTATTATTATTATTATTATTGTTATTATTATTGTTGTTGTTGTTGTTGTTCTTTTTTATAACATGATAATTATTATTATTATTATTATTATTATTTAATGGTGTTTTATTACGCTATATATATATATATATATATATATATATATATATATATATATATATATCTTTTATCAGATTGTGTCGTAAAATTATTTAGTTGAAAATAATAATAATGATAATAATATAATATAATATTTCTCACGTGTCTTTATAGATTCGTTTTTTGTCAGTAATTCTCAATATATTCCGTTATTCTGTATGAAATAGTAAAAGACAAACAATGTGTTTCTCATGTTGATCAATATTAACAATCACATGAAAAAGTAATACTTTCTACTTTTTAGTCTTCTTTCGTTCTTTTAAAACATTCATTTTATTTGGTTTTTGCATTTGTTGGTGCGCCATCAACTAGGTATTAAACTAATTCAAACGTGATTAGCAAGAGAACTTCCCTTATTGGCTGATTACATTTTCTTCATATTGTCCCTTGATACCTTCTTTTAAAGCGATTTTAAAAAATATTTTAGCAATAATAAAACTAAGAAGAACATATGAGATTGGCCGAGACATGAGATGATCATGTTGATCGACATTTGCAGCATTCAATGTATTTAACCTTCTCGTGGTAATTAACAAACCTCGCCGATGATTGACGTTGTATTAGAATCTTCTTTCATTTTTCAATTGTATTTAATGTATTAAAAGAAAATCACATTTCCATTTACATGGAAATAATATGTCATTATTGATCTTAAAATCATCTCTAACAGCTGCCACACCGATTTCCCGCCAAATGATTGTCCGAATGTTTTTAATCTCGACAGAATCATGAGAGTCAATTTGATAACCCCGCTGCTAGCTGACTAGTTTACTGGGCGGACAACAGATGGCTCTGTGTGTAGCGTACCATCAATTTCCTCGTGGTAGTCTACCTTCATTTTTAGATTAAGTATATTTTGGGGTTTAAGTTGTACACTAGTTATAACTTCACAGCATATTGGTGTTAAACGTAACCACCGGTTAATTTTCATCAAAGAAAAAACCTGGTTGTTCAGACACAGAGCGGGTGTAAAATTAATAGGTAAGCGGTGTCTCAATGACTTATTAAGCTGAAATCGAATGGGCCGGTAAAGCGCGTAAGCGTGCCTGGAAATCTGTGTTAATCATGTATTAAGATATTAAAGGAAAACAATGTCTGTCACAGGTACACTAATAATAATAATAATAATAATAATAATAATAATAATAATAATAATAATAATAATAATAATAATAATAATAATAATAATAATATAGCCCCCAAGAAAAATCGTAGTGGCACGAACATCAGTTGATTCTAAAGACACAATTATATTTACTCGTGTAAGAACTCCTGGTTAATAAATAATAACAACAATAATAACAACAACAACAACAACAACAACAATAATAATAATAATAATAATAATAATAATAATAATAATAATAATAATAATAGGCTCTAGGAACTTGGGGAGGCTTGTTGCCACTCGGGCCCCAGAGGGGACCAATGGCCCTTATCAGCGGGAAATCGGTGGTAAGTGGCTGTTGCGATACCGCAAGGTCATCAGCAGTGATGAACGAAAAGAGGTGGAGCATACTGGAAGTCTGAGGAGACTTGTTGTCACTCAGACTCCAGGTAATACCACAGGTTGTTGGCAGTGGGCGATCACTGACGATGACCAGTGTGATAACTCCTAGTGAGTAAATAATAATAATAATAATAATAATAATAATAATAATAATAATAATAATAATAATAATAATAATAATAATAATAATAATAATAATTATTATTATTATTATTATTGGTACACCACCCAGAACTGGAAAAGCGCGGAGAGTACTGAGACGTTGGGGAACGTATTTCCACTTACATTCCAGAGAAAACCAACAGTCGTTATCCTGAATGGCTGTTGCGATAACGCAAAGTGAATTTCAACTGTTATCTAAAGAGGCCGAGAGTGCTGGAAATATGTGGACATTTGTTGTAACGGAGATTTGAGGGAATCCCATCTATTGTTGTTAGTGGGTAATCGCTGGTAATGACTAATAGAGAGAAAGAGAGTAAGGGAGAGAGGGAGAGGGGGGTAAATAATATAAAAACAACTAAAACCTTATCGTCCAGATATTGTAAAAAAGAATATAAACAACGAAACCTGCCCCTCAATATTAGATGATAATAGTATATATCTACAAAATATTTGAGAAACTTTCAAAATACGAGCCACTTGAGGTAGAAATAGAAAAATTGTGACACAATTAAGTACGTCTCACGTCAAGCTGGTCCACCGACACTGATCGGCAGCTGATCCCTGTGCATAACTTTGAACATTCAAGTATCAACTTTACAGACACATAAAGGCTGCGCGATCGCAATCGATACGAATTATAATATCATCTTTATGGGGGCCATAAAGATGATATTATAATTCGTATCGATTGCGATCGCGCAGCCTTTTGCCGCCTCCAAAGTAGATTGTTGTCTCGATAAGAGATAAAACTCTCAACGAAATTGAGGATATATAAAACACTAATACGCACACTATTGATGTACGTCGGTTACACCTAAACCCTACGCAAAGAAGATTTTCACATACTCAAACTCTTCCACAAGTACTGTTCTCGACGAACCTAGGCATCCTAGGAATGCGGCTCTCCGACCAACTCCCCAAACCGCACTATCAGTGCAAGATACACCACCACCAGCCTCACAGAGACTCTTCTGAAAATGAGACTTCACTGATTTAGACACAGTCTTCAAGCCCTTGAGAAGGAATTAATCCACAAGTTGGTCAACCAAATCGCTAGAGGAAGCACAAAGGCGACCAACTGAAAATATGGATTAAAATGGTGAAGACAGACATGGAACTGATAGTTGGCCGCTACGTTTTTGGTATCAACAATTATGTTAAAGTATGCCAGGGTGAACCGCCTTGACGCGAGACGTAGTGAACTCATTTACAGCTGGCTGAACAAACCGCGGAGAAATTTCGTTACTAATGACACACATAAATAAAATATAAACAAAGGAAAGATACAGCCATTTCAAGATATACTTCGCCCAATCGAAAAAAGATAATACCTGGAATGCCGTTTGCTAAATCGATCCAAATACTGTACTTACCAGAACAGGTGACATGCAACTATATATATTAATACCGGCTGTGTGGAAAGTAATTCCCTATCATTAAGTGCTCGTAATTTATTACTAATTCTTACAAGAAATTAACATGATGAAAAGTGCATAGCATAGGGTTTTATTTAGAATTCAATATGCGTACGAGCATTTGCCAACACCTTCTTGTGCTACCTGGGTACTGCATCAACTGATTTTTGAAGGACATTCCTTTTCACGTGTTTTTATTAGTTGAACGATGATAACTACACAGAAAACAGCAAGCCATCAGATTCGATGAGCAAAGAAAAGGAAAATTGTTGTTTGTCACTCAGATTCAAATGGACACTTGTCAATTTATCCATTTTATGAATTCTCATCTTCGAGTGGTTTAGCTCTAATAAATGGTGTCTCCTTAGTAAAAAAAACACCCAAAGGTTACCTGTGAATACTTGTGAAATCAGTTGATGCGGTTCCCCGGCGGCTTGAGAAGCTGGTGGCGAATGTTCGCGTTCATATTGAATTCTAAATAACACCTAATGCTTATTGCCACGCAAATGTCAGAAAAGGCCAACGATTGTTGACATTAATGGTAAACGGTTGTCTCGATAATACAAAAGGATTCTGGAACAGTTATCAAAATCGGTGGTGAGTGTTGTAAATCTGGGGAGAGTTGTTGGCACTTAGACTCTAGGCAACACCACTTGTTATTGCCAGTGATAAATCACCGATGATTACTCATGTGAGAACTCCGAGTGACTAAAATTATAATAACAATAATAATTAGTATGATAACAATAATAATAATAATAACAATAATGTTAACAATAATTATAATAACAATAATATAATAATAATAACAATAATACTAATAAATAATAGTGATAATAATAATAATAATAATACTAATAAATAATAATAATAATAATAATAATAATAATAATAATAATAATAATAATATATTGAATTGCCTGTTGCCAGAGGGCGCAAACCCGGAATTAAAATAGCTGATAGACATTTTAGTGCTATTTAGGGTAGGAGGTGTCAGACCCGAAATATGTCTGGATATGACTAACAGATTATGTATTTCTGCAAAAGCGAGAATATACATCGTTGCGTGAACAGAAGCAAATAGAACAGAAAGTCCTGAGACCGGACACAAACGAGGCAGATCACGCACGTACCAAACGTAACACAACCGCCCGTCAGAAAACCTGCCCTGTATCCTTTTTACCCAGCCATCTACCGCAGACGTCATACGTCAATAAATATAACACACTTCTTAAACTACTTTTGCATCTTTTGTAAAACAGCCTTGCCATTAATAAAAAAGTGTTTTGCAAGAAATAAAATTAAATTATGAAATAATCTCGCCAGTCATGCGCAGTGCGCGCACATACCCTTGGCCTACTTTTTGAGTCCTGTCTAGACATGTGTAGGATTCAGGTTAGGTAAGGTTTAGGGCCCAGATTGAGATCGATGAAACCCTAACTTCTCGCTGTACAAAATGCATAATAAACGTCACAGTGGAACGCTTTGGCTTCTGATTCGGTTAAGGGTTAGTGCTCTCCACGTTGAGATCGATGAAACCCTCATTTTCGCCGTACAAAATGCGGAATAAATGCCGCTGAGGAACGTATCGCGAAATGATGGACTAATCTCTGTGCGAGTTTATGTGGAGGCAGAAATATAAGGGAGGCGTTGATGTTTATGAAAATACTCAATGACCTGCATGGATTCCATCCTCTTCGGGTTTTTTTTAACTACAACCCGCACTTTGTCTGTTATGGGGGTGTTGGGTATTTTTTGGTCGAGGCTCTTTATCGAAACTGTTTTTAGGGCTAATAAAGAAATCATGCAATTTTTGTCTAAAACTGTGTTGTTTTTGCCCTTATTTACCGACAACCTGAGTCACATATCACAAATGTTGAATAGATTCGTTTCTACGCCGTCACCGGTGTAAGCTAGCTACTATCCAAACCGAATGAACATGGAATAATAAGAATAACAACAGGATTACTCTTTTGAAACGGAACTGCGTTTTTCTGAAAATTTATAAAACTTATAAATAAATAAATTTTAATAATGATGATCGCAATAACAAATGAATAATTATAAGCAGAGGAGGAGAAGAAGAAGAAGAAAAGAAAGAAAGAAGAAGAAGAAGAAGAAGAAGAAGAAGAAGAAATAGAGTAATAGATTGTCATTTAAAATCGAGTTTTAAAAATTCAGAGGAACGACCAAATTCAATATTCTATTTTGAAATTTAAAATGATTTTTGCTCTTTTTTCTCTCTAGGTAAAAAAGCGAATTTCATGGCATATAATAACAGTCATAGTCGTATTAATATTAAAGAGACTTTAGTGTTAGCTTTAGTGTAAAAACAACAATATATATATATATATATATATATATATATATATATATATATATATATATACATATACATGCATACATATCTGCCAGCGTACGTAGATACGTACATAGCGGAACAACATGCCTGTACAAAGTACGTATTTACATACGAATATATGTATGCAGACACAAACAAAAACAAAAAAAGAAACAATGAATAAACAAATGTTTGTTTGTGTTACCAGTCTTTAAGCTGGCGAGTTTCTATCAAAGTATTTTTTCCGTTTGTGTGTACAAAAAGAAGGAAGAAGAATGGAAAGGAAACTGGAGCGTGATGCAATTTTTTAAGAGTTGAACGTCGGACATCTTTGAAACGTCACCGACCTTTTCAAAATACCGTTGGGTTCGGATTACCTCCCTTTGCGGCGGCCATTTTTTCCTTTCTATTAACCATTTTTTAATTTATTATTTATTGTTTTTTTTTCTATTGAAATTAATTTTCCATTTTTCTCTTGTAAGACAAATGTTTGAAAAGTTTTATTTAAAAAAAACTTTATCTTTTTTCGTTCATTTCACAAAATGTCTTGCCGCTGACTGACTGATTTATTGATTTATTTTTTAACAATCTTCCAACTTTTATTTGATTAATATTCTTCGTTTATTTCTTTTTGTATCTTGTTCATTATCTCCTTCCTTCTCCTCCAATAACCTTGTTCATTATTTTCAAATATTTCGATTCGTTTTAACACGTTCTTCAAAGAAGAAAAAAATGAATATATTTTCCCTTTCAAATGCCTTAACTGGCTTTTGTATATACAGCGAAACATAAAAAAATTATAACAATTTTGATAACAATTGTCGAGTTAATCTTTATCCTTGTTGTTACTTTTAGTTATTTCATCCTTTGCAGGGACAAATGTTGGGTATCACGATTTTCAATTTGCGCATTTCGAAGAAGCATAAGTGGGCAGATAATAATGAGTTAAGTTCGTCCAATGTTTTTACATCCAATGTCTAGGCTCGTAAGCGAGCCCTCTGGATAGTGGACAAGTTTCTCGCTTGAGGGCATTCGTCGACTTAGGAATCACGGAATGACACGATGGTGGGCGTGGTGCGTTCGGGAACCGACGAAGATCCGCATACTTCTTTCAGCTTTTGCACTTTAAAGAAAAGAAAAGAGAAAAAATACATAAATATAACCAACATATGATATGTCCACGCTGAGCTGAAATAAAGAAATATTTGAAAAGGAGGTTATATCTTCGAAATATCAGTCAAACTTGGATCGAATAAATAAAACTAATTGATCATCTACTACATCCAACTTTTAACGCATCCAATATCGAGGCTGTTGGTGTATACGGTTGTCATAAAAAAATATAATTATATTAATATTTAATGTTAAATCCATAATGTATTACTTTAAACAATTAAACCGATATTAGTCGCTATTTTAATTTTGGATTCATAATTTCAAGAAGTATGTGCTTTTACACATACTTCTAGACATTATGAATCGAAAATTTAAATAGCGAAAACGATCAGTCGAATGTGTTGTAAACTGCGGAATAGATGAAAGTCTACTGTCAGCTCTCTTTTTCGACTCATCCTGGATTGGTTCTCTATTGTTACCATGAATTTCCATCGGTGACCAAAAGGGTGTGCGGCGGTGCTTTAATGTAAAACGCGATCCTACAACGAGCACAATATACAGTAATGGGCCGTTCGTTGTGATCTGAATCGACCAGACACTGACCGACGATCACAGATCGAATTTACGATTCATTGTCAGAAGTTCTTTTCTTTTATTTTTGATCTTAATTATTTATAGTACGACTTGTCTTTAGAGATTTTAAAATATATAAAATGCAAATTCCAGAAGAACGGAAACAAATTCAGGAGAAAACTTCCATAGAAAATTTACTCCGCCCTAAAAATTGAAATTATATGTGTTCTTATTTTATTTCATTTTTAAAATCTGACAATTTCACTGATAATATAAGTCGACCCTCTCCCAAAATTCCACCCATGGAATCGTTAATAAAATTCACAGTTCTATCTGCAATCCCACAATATTGGGTACAAATTAACAGCAGTCTATGTCTGCTTTGTCCACCAACATTCAGTCATGAATATCGAACATTCTTTGTTCTATTCTTGTTCAATAATATATTATTGAGGTGTTATCTTGAATGCACTTCATAGCTAGAGAACTTTAAGTCTCTAAGTTTTTATCGGTGGGGTTTAATCTGTGGGGTATTTATTAGTGGGGGTTTCTTAGTGGGGTTTGTATCCGTGGGGTTTTTATTCGTGGGATTTTTATCGGTGGGGTTTGTACCTGTGTGGTTTGTATCTGTGGGGTTATTGTCGGTGAGGTTTGTATCTGTGGGGTGTTTATCGGTGGGGTTTATATCTGTGAGGTTAGTATTGGTGGAGTTTGTATCGGTATTGTTTTTATCGGTGGTGTTTGTATATGTGGGCTATTTATCGGTGGTGTTTGTATCCATAGGGGTTTTATCGGTGGGGTTTGTATAAGTGGAGTTTGTATCTGTGGGGTCGTCACAAAGATGGTATCTACCAAAAAACTCCCAGAATTATTTCTGAACTGAACAGGGATGTTACTTTAAAGATCAGGACAATGTCAAAATAAAAGGGTGTAATTAATATAGAGCGTGAATAATACAAAGATTGTTGGGAATGATGAGTTAAACTTTGTGGGCAAGTCAGGATCAAGTGAAGTTTATTTGTACCAAATAAGGTTAGATTGCAGAAAAAAATGTAAATTTTATCAACGATTCCATGGGTGACTTTTTATGAGCCACCCTATTATTTAAAAAACAAAAAACAAAACCTGCCCACTCCTCCGAGTGACAGTAGCAGTCATATGTTGCCATCAGATTTCGATGAAAACGACTTGAACTTTGTATCTAGCAACAATGTGTGCTTGCGACAGAAAATTTAACGTATTTCGAATGTTACGTATCCATAAGAAACATTTGTGCGAACAACGTAATTTCCATAGCAGAGAATGCAAATAGAAAAATAGGATGATCAATCAGAATGAGCCAAGAATAAAACGCGTACACGGGATGCCATTAATTGTGTTTACGTGACATCAAGCGGTGATCGCTTTAAGGCTAATACCAACAGACAAAAACAAATGCATTTCAATGAGACAAACAAGTTAGTTTAAATTTTTAAGTCTGTCTGGTGAAAAAGGCTGCTTGTGGCGCCATCAGTGTCAGTACCGCCTTAGACATCGAAACTGAGTTATCCCCCTTGATGGGTGCTGACATGTGCTATCATATGTTGTATGTAAACATGAATGGAGGAAAGTTATATTGAGCGAAACTTCGGTTAACCGAGCCACTAAAAATGTGTCGGCTTGTATACAAATCTTTTATAAATACTCTCCTTTCATTAACACGTGCTCTCATTGAAAAAAAGAACCCTCTACCTCTCCCCCTCTATCTCTTATTTTTTCTTTCTTTCTCTCAAACGCCATGTTTTCTCTCTCTTTATCTCTACCCCGCTTTATTTCTCTTTGCTACTCTCGAACGCTCTATTATCTCTCTCTCTCCCTCCCTCTCTCCCTCTTTCGCTATCTACCTTCCCTCTAGTGACAGTGTATATAGATTATGATTTTACAACACTAATTATTCGATTCTATATAAGTACGCTGCTGTGAGGATGCTCTTCTGTACTTATGAACAATACGGACATTGAATTTGGTCATTATTATTTATGAATTTAAAAATTGAAGACTACTACAATTTATATTTATCGATAATTAAAAAAATTGAGTAAGAATACATACACGATGTTCAAAATTTCTTGGGTTCGTAAATTTACCTAGCACGAGTTTCGTTAGTAAATATATTATCTCTTTCTATATATATATATATGTGTGTGTGCGTGTGTGTGTGTATTTAATTTACCACGAGGTTGACACAAGGTCAGCGTCGCTTTGAAAAGCCAGCACACTAGGATTAGCGCGCTTTGGCCTACACAAATGCACAAGCAACCTCGTTGGCATTCCTAGGTAGCGGTGCCTCAGGCGATTAACAATAAACTAACCCCTTCTCAAAGATAAAGTAAAGCCTAGGAGGGTGGACCCTTTGAGACTGAACAGAACCATACCTCAGCCTGACAGCAGCAAAATAACTGTCGGACTGATGTCGAAGACGTATCTCCAACTGGTAAGACCGTACCTACTCAAGGTATGCCAGTTATGGTTTATTATGGAAACTGTAGAAATTGAAATTATTATATTTTAGAAGGCGAAATGAATGTTTGTTTTGAAAATAAAGCTGATACCATGTAGCATGCCGAATATCAAGTAAAAATAGATACGAAAAAAAATGAGAAGCAAACGTCAAAAACTACGTTTTAATCTACTTAAAACAAGATGTTATCTTGTTATGGGTATTATTTGCAAAATATGCATTATATGACTTTCTAAAATATAATAATACCAATGAACACCTGGCATAAAACGATAACATTTGATTAGTTTACGTTTAGGCTGACTTACTAATATCGCCGACGAATTTAAAACCAGAAAAAAACGAATTCAACTTTCTTAAAAACGCAGAATTGATACCACGTATCAGACCGGATATGTCGTAATTATATATACAGAAAAATAAAGAATTAAACGCTAAAATAGTCCTCAATCCGTTATAAAAAGAGACGCAATCTCGAAATAGCGCTACAAATGTGCACTGAACTTATCAGAGTGAGTTAGGTATTTAAAGACATACGTTTCTTTAACCATAGCGGGAATATTATTTGACTTTATGGTGTCTATATTTCAGAATTATTAATGGCAGACGCTATAATTGCACAACAAAATGTCGCAATTTAGAAATATAAGCATTTTTAAAATTCGCTAGTTCGTTTACAAAATTCGCAAATAGTTAATGACATAGCATGAAATTGTTGCCACTATTATTAAAACGTAAGTGACATTTAATCCACAGTGATAACATTAAAACACAAGTACATCACACCGTTAGTGGTAAGCCTAGAACACCAAAGAGGTCGATTGCAAATAAATTGTCTACAAATAACAACAACATATAAAAGCCTTAAGTCATGAGAAAAGTACATTTTAGGTGAGAAAAAAGTTAAGGAAGTACCACACAAAACTCATAGTACGTAGAAATTTATGGTGGCGGAAAATTGTCTTTATTACATGACCACTAATTTTTGGCATCCTAGCTTCCAAGATCTCAATCGTTTGGACTACTATGTATGGAGCGTAGTTGAAAAAACGCCAATGAGCATCCTCATAATACTAAAAAAAAACATGTTAGAATATTAACAGGAACCACTTGATCCTGCACGTAGCCGATGCATACCTAACATAAAAGCCGTTATCGAAGATGAAGGAAACTTTCAGTAAAAATACATTATTACGTGTCTCTTGTCGGTTTTTAATGTGCTAAAAATTCGGAACCTGACGATTCCCTGTGGGTATGAATCGCGGACGCCTCTGTGTAGCTTAATTGTCATAAATATATTTTCATAACTTACTATATATATATATATATATATAGATGTAGATCACTCTAGCTGCTTGGTAAATCTAGCCGCCGACTCTCTATTTACATTTAAATTCCTCTCTAAATACAAACTAATTGTCTATGGCCGATGGGATAAGACTCTTGACTACGAATCGGTGGCGATTTGTGATCGAGGTTCGCGCCTGCCGACCGTTGAGAATTAGTTCCTGCACTGAAGACTGCATTAGCATGTCTGTAGGTATTAAAATAATTAATATATATATATATATATATATATATATATATAAGAAAAATACCCATACCTGGCCAATAAATATAACATTAGTTTTAAATTTTAATGCTTTTTCACCTACCAGGTGCGTTCCAAAGTTCACAATGATCGGTTAATTAGTTTAGGAGTGAATCCTGTATTTATACACATATACATTTACCTAATTTTATATAATGTTTGGGATTTCTGAAAAAAATGCATCTTAATTAATACAAATTGATGAGAGTCAGTAAAAAGTATAAGAAAATGAAAGTTGCATTTGCATATTCTGCATAAAATGCTACACAACATTAAAACAGCATAAAAACTCGTTTTTTTATGGGAATTGGACGTTTTCGATTTGAGAACCTACATCAGATTGTGCGGTTAAAAAGCGATTCGGAGAAATTAATATTAAGTGAAACTAGTATATACGTGTACTCCAAATTTTTTATCTAAGTCTTTTTCGATTTTCTCGCTGCTTTTCTCTTCGTCCATTCTACTGTTGTTGGCCTCTTCACTCACCGTTTTTCGATAAACGCTCACATGTGTGTGAGAGGTTTTGATGGTCGGACGTCGGTAGCTGTATTTTAATTTAAGGTAAAATATGGAAAATTCAATGTGAGCGTAAAAATGGAATTTTCCGTTGGATGTCCCGTTTAAAGTTAAGTTGCCGTGTACAGATAGTTTCCTCATGGGAGAAAGTACGTGGCAGAAAAGCGAGACAGTTCCTTCATCTGATGAGTTTGGCGTCAAAGTGAGCTATTTTTTAGACCACCTTTCAATCGTACGGGGATGGAAAAAGAAGCTGCAGTTCATTAGGATGTAAATTATTTTAAAGATTACTGTAAAATTAAACTAAAATCCCAGAGGAAATATGACGTTATTGGTTGTTTTTATTGCTTCTATTACTCCAGTCACAAGGAGAAAAAGAGAAGAAAAGAACACCACCATCTCTATGACTATTACTGAGAGAAAACCACAACGTGTCTGACGAACAGCTGTTTTTGTCTACAACATAACACCAACCATTTGTTTACAACAGAGATGGAAGAACACTGCAACGCAAATCGCTAATTACCACGGCAATATTAGATGGCTTGTGATTGAGAGATTACGAACGATTGTCGATCATTTTGGTAAGCTTTCATAATGAGAGTGATTTTTATGAATAAATGTTGCTGACCAAATCTGATGTCGCTGCAATTTCTAAATGGAGTAACATTTAAATTGATGCATCCGAAACAGCATAAGAATATGCCAAAATCAGCACTTAAACTTATTAAAATCAGACGATTATAGTTATCGATGGCTCATGTTTTCAGTCGGTCAGTTTTGGCAAATATTGTCCCGTGTCTTTTAAAACAAAAAAATAATTTACAATCGATTTAATCGAATTTCATATTTACTCCGATCAAAAGTTTTCTTTTCATTACAGAAAGAAATCTCATTTAGAGTCAAGTTTTCGAATTCACCGCTTATACTCTCCTTCTCCCTTTTTGATAAAGGATTTTCTCGCAATTGCACGTTTTATTTCTTACTAATACAATACCGTTTCCAATGAATGTTTGATAATTCGTATATCAATAACACAGGCGCAGTGGGAAAATTTATAACACGTTACCACGCTAAGACGTGATTTCGAGTTCGATTTCCGTTGAAGAACGCAAACGCTTTTTTAGATTTACTATTATTTTAATTCGCGGGCGACCTTTTTGAGGCATAACTTTTTATCTTTTAAATGTTTATTCATATCTCAAATATAGTTTTCATGCAGGCGGTGAAATCTTATTTGAGTCCTGTAAATTATTAATGAAAGCTACATAGGTAGTAGATGCATTAAGATAATAAGGTGCATTAAGATAACAAAAACCTACGAACACAAAGAGATAATAAGTATAATATAAGAAAAACCTAAGAACACACAGTCTACTGAACCCAAGTTGTGACGGTGCATCTCAATCTTCTACGAAAGCACCGTCACCGTCAATTAAAACACAACCCTAACCTAGAATTGATGTTAAGGAAGAGCAGTCTGGTGAAGTTCAAATCAATGATGCTACGAATCGACAGTCTGATGAAACACAACCCCTAAACTTCTATCAGTGATGCTAAGAAAGGATATCATAGTGTCTTTTAACCTACTGAGTCAATTAGCTAACTCAAAATTCAACCAGTACTTCTAAGAATCGATTATCTAGTAAATTCCAACTTCCTCTATGTGGTGCTAAGTAGGGTCACCCTATTTGACCGAAGTCTTCTACAACAGGGGCAGTTTATTGAATCCTGGATTTGTACCAGTGGTGCTAATGTAGCAATATGGTAAATGATAAGTTCGAAAGGTTAAACAGGTCTAATGTAGCAATATTTAGATGAGAATGTAGATATGTGAAAAAGGTAAAATCGTAAAATTCCACAAGATAATTTAATTTTCCATTAGTTGTAAACTTAGAAGTTAGATTGACGTGTATCGGTAGTGATGTTATTTGAGAAAGTACGTGGCAGAAAATCGAGTTCTTGCCTCTGGGAATTCAGGCGTTTAAGTTATCAGCCGATGTTTCCGAGGCTTTCACCACTCTATGTATGTATGTAGGTCTGGAGCATGCAATTCACTTGGACGTACTTGCCGTACGTGTCGTCAGAATTGCTGTAAGAAATAAATCAACTCGTTGCTAGTAGAATGGACGAATGGACAGTCTAGTACCAATAGTGCTAAGGAAGGATAGTCTAACTTTCTACCATAAATGACCTTGAAAATTCTTTCAATGGTTTTTCTGTAGTAAACCTGAAAGTCATACAACTGCTGCCGGAGGTAGTGCCACAACGCAAAGTCAACGTAACTCCAATTTAATATACAGGGTGGGCAAAAATAAGGGTCCTATTTTTAAAAATTCATAACTTTTTTATTTATTGATTTTTTATTTTTATTTTTTAGAATAAGTAAAGGACCCCTTCCGAAGCAAACATGAGCCGTATTAGCCCTAAGGAACGTACCCTCATTTAGAAAACATTATTTTTGCTTAAAAAACTCAAAACAGTGTAAAAAACAATACTTTAGTTTTTGTAAGTTTTAAGAAGTGTTTTTCGGCTAAAATTTGTTTTGTTTATTTCAAAAAATCTCGGAAGGGTCAGTCTACACACACATAAAGTTTGGTGAGTTTAACTTTTATTTTGTGGAAGTTATTCAAATTCAAGTTATTCAAATTTAAAGATAGGACCCTTATTTTGGCCCACCCTGTATATCGTTCGAAGAAGAGACAATATAGTGACCTTGAAAATTCTACAACTGATGCTTAAAAGCAGCAGCTTTGTTTACTTTAACCTTCTACAAGTGGTATTAAGAAGGGACAGTCATGCAAAACCCAAACTTCGCCATGTGGTGCTACGAAAAGACAGTTTAGTAAACTGCAAACTTCTAACACTGCCTAATTAATCAAAACATTTTTCTGATGGTGTTACAACTGTGACGTCTAGTGAACCCTAACTAAGTGGTTATTAGCAGGGACAATCTTGTGAACCTCCACCCCTACCAGTAAAGCTAGGACGCGATATTTTATTGAACCGAAACTTTCAACAATTTGTAATTTATTTATTTAACCTCAGTATTTACGAGTTAACCTTAAAGAACAGAGTCTAATAAATAGTGCTCAGAATTCAGAATGCCGATTGTAGGGGAAATCAACCTTCTACTATAAAGACTGAGAAAGGAGAGTGTAACCGTTTTACCAGGCGTGCTAGTAAGCGACAGTCCTTCTACTGGTCGTGTTGAGTGAATCAATCACTGCCACTAGTTCTCTAAGAATATACCTTACTGAAAGGTGTATTACAACTAACCTTGAATGGTAGAGACTCGTGATACAAACTATTATAAGAAAACCTAGTGTTATGGCAAAGAGTTTAGTCAACCCCGCAAGGGAGAGAAGTCAGAAAGAAGATATATATATATATATATATATATATATATATATATATATATATATATATATATATATATATATATATATATATATTGAGAGAGAGAGAGAGAGAGAGAAGAGAAAAAAGAGATGAAGAGACAGAAATGATAGAGAAAACAGAAAGATGGGATAAGACAGCGGAGAAACAATAAAAAAGATAGAGAAAGCCAATGAGGATCAGAATAGAGAAAAAGAGAGATACGGAAAAAGAGAGAAAGATAAATAGAAAAGGATAAAAGGATAGAGCGAGAAATGAAAGAGAAGGAGAGGACGAAAAAGAGAGACAGATAAGAGAAAGAGAAAGAAGGAGAGAAACAGAAAGGAGGATGAGAAAGTGTCAGAAAGATAAAAGAAATACATAAGATGGAGAGAGTGGGGTACTCGAATGACAGCGAACCGGTGTCATTATGGAAGTGCAATAACCGCTCTCCCATTTTGGCTATGAAGATTTTCCAATAAAGTAAATTGTCGTATGAATATTTCAATTTCCTTTTTTTATTGTTTGTATCTAATATCTTAACCATCATTGCTCTATATATTAATAACAGCATTTTCTTGTACAAAAAAGTGCCTTCCTTTGGAATCCGTTATTTACAACATTTAAAAGACGTATACAAGAGATTTGAGATCGATTATACGGTAATATTACGATATTACATTCTTTAGAAATATCCTGTTACTGATTTTACCATATCTATTCTACCAATCTGTATTGGGGGCCCGTTTTGATATCAATCTCGCCGTGGAGACATTTGATTCATTTATCTAGGGCTATTTAAGCTTCAACAGTTTGCACAATCCCTAGTAGATGCCTCTTCTTATCCAATCATGTACATCCGTGTATTCCCTCTGTCAACACTTACTGCGTTGTTGACTATCTATTCGATATAATATACTATTGTTGACTATCTATTCTATATACACGATATACAATTCATTTTTTGTGTCTTTGATTTCACGTTATTCCTTGTAATGAAATTGTTTTCAACCTTTTATTATGCGTATTTCGTGTGGCTGTCTGTAATTGAAGCGCACGGATAAACGAATCGGCCTATGAATCTCATCTGCTCCGTAAGATAACAAGATTACTTGCGGGGGGGGGGGCAGATGGAGGTAATAATGCTAATACCATTACTACTAATACTGCTATTCAGAGCGATTGCGACAATGGAGGTGTTTGTTACAATAGTTGGCTGATTAAATATTTACGGTTAAGATGGAATTCTCAGTCATTTTTCTAATTCAGGTAAAGTCGTTTTGGCAGGTTGTGATTTATGTAAAACTCGGAAGTTTAATTGCAAAACAAACATGTGTTCTTTGTTGTTTAGGGAAAAGGTGTGTGAAAACTAAACAGTTTTTGATAAATACGCTCAGCCGATCGAAATCAAAAGAGCAAAGATTGGTAATGAATAACGAGAACGTCCTTACTCCGTCGACGACGCGGAACCCACAAGATATAAATAAATGAGGGTGGGAGTAAGATAATGTCGACCTATGTCAGCAATGTTTTCGAGTCTTGATTTATGAAACGTCTTGAAATGCTAAACGAATTTGCCGAAAAGTATTATGTAACGTGGTATCCTCAACAAAGTTAATGGCACCAGGACACATAATTATAAGAGGAAACATCATGCATTACAGACTTTCGGATGTGGTGTCCATAAATAGCAACTGAAGAAAGACGACGAACACTTTTGTATTAAAATATCATGGTAATATTTTATTGTTTGTTGCGACAAATCATCAGATGATAGGGTGTTCAACAGGAATTGACGAAAGTCCACCTCTAAACTCCTAGCTTGCCGCTTTGTTCTCCAGATTTAAGTCGAACCGGTTAATATTTTTGAACACTCACACATCATCAACGGCCACACCCATTCCGCGACGTTCTCAGGCCCGTCACCCACCAGACTACCAGCTGTGTATTGTTTATTTAGCGAAGAGATTTACCTCTTTCTGCTTTCATACACTTGGCTTTGGCGTCAACAGCCGAATTCTATTGGCCCAAAATAAACATGTGGTATCTTCGTCAACAGCCGAATTCTATTGGTCCAACATAAACATGTGGTATCTTCGTCAACAGCTGGATGTTATTCTTCTGGCCAAGTAGGTGCGACTTGCGTTAACAGCGAATGTTAGTTTTCCGGTTAAGCAAGTTGTTAAATGGTTATGTTTTCAAAATAACTGGGGAGGTTATAAATGTGATTTAAAAGTAACACCATTTTGGTAAATATATTGGAATTTATCATGAAACCACTCCATGTGGCCAGCTTGTCTATATAGATTTGTATATTTTACTTATGGCTCACATCTCATGAGGGCGCTACATGTCTAGATAGGAAGACCGACGCCTGTCCGATATCATTCATGTATGGTGAGCTGATTTCTGAATATCGATGATGGCTGATATCCTTCCTGCCAGTGGTTAACAACCGAAAGCTTTGGAGATACACGTCCTGGCCCCAGATTGAAATGAGATATTTACCTGCAGTCCTTGTGGTCTGTAACTCATTAAATTCATCAGTCGCCCACGACCTTGGAGAGGATAAGTAACTGCTCACCTTATGTCATTCAGCCGACTTCGGCTCGCAATAATGCCATCGGTAATCTTCGGTAATTTCCGTTATTCCAACGCAGATTATTGGTTCTTCTCTGCTAATATTTACTGAGGTTAACATTTAACTTCACTATTATTCACTATTTTATAGTTAAACTGTTCGTTTTTGCGTTTCATTCAGCTTTCTGGACAAAATTATGTATCTCTGGGTTTATAAAATTAGGTATGTTTATATGTTTATCGATTTTAATGTACACGATTTACTGATCATCATGGATTTTAGAACACTGCTGGACTTAAGGGGTCAAAATGTTTGCGACATTTTGCGTAATTTATTTTTATGCAAGGATACGCATCAATTCCTCGAATTTTAGTTTCTTTGGGTGTGTTAAAAAGATGTTCAACCTCCAATTTAAAAAAAATGATCCATAATCATTAGACAACAATAACACCTGAATTCCAATTTCTTCTTAAAATATTTCAGATCTTTTCTATAATCAAAATGGTAGGGGAATTCTTCTAACCGTTATGTCTATGTATATATACATTTAAGGCCTGTGCTTTAATATATTAAAACATAGACATAACGGCTATCATATAAGCGAATAAATTCACTTGAAAAAGGGTTGTTTCTTAATTACGTTAAAACAATACTACTATTTCAGTCAGCTGCTGTTGATAATTACGTTCAAATACCTTCCCTAGCTTTTCTTACATATATACAGGTTAAGGGTTTTCGTCTGGTCCCTCTGCATTCAGCACGATGCAATGCATCTCAAAGCAGTTTTTTACAGCTAGAGTTTGTAGTGAATGACTGTCCGTGTGTGAGGAAGAGTCACATCTTTCACGAGATAATACTTTTAATGTTCATGAGTATAGTTCAAGCATGACGGATTCAGAAGAGTCTAAACTCGATAACAAATTCCTCTATCATTTCCGGGTAATTGTAGTTCCTGTAGCGATCATCGACAATAGAGGATACTTCGGCTGAGAGAACGTGATAGATTTTGGTAAGACAACAAGAAGGGGCATTGTTTCATATACAGATAATAGTGGCGTAAATAAATGTCATTACCTATTCAAATGGCAGTTCCTAGAAAGAAACGAGTCAAGCGAATTCGAGAAAAGATATCGATCTGAGTGATTGACATGTAGATGTTGAAAGAAACACAAAACACGTCTTATATGAAACCTTCTATTGTGAATTGTAATACAAAACTCTGATGATGAGGCGTCAACATATATGAGATAAACAGATTGCAGAACGAACTATGAATTGTAGACTAACCCCCCCCCCCCAAAAAAAATAACTAGATGTTATGAGACATAGGTTCTAGAAACATGACTTTACCACATACATCTAAGTAAAATATATATTTTCTGATATTTACCTCAGAGCAATTATTCTTTGCGGACTAGTGCAATCAATAATAGTTTAATATTTAATATCCTTCTCCTTCGAACATTTCATATATATATATATTAAGCTTTTAAACAGAATAAACGGAGTCACATTGAGTCGAGGACAGTATCACATGGTTTCGCATTGTACACAAGGCCCGTTCCAAACACCATCTTAAGGTTTTTGAGGCCGTGAGTGTAACCATGCGAAAGGCATCGGTCTATAGGCAAAAAAAGTTGTCTCACAAATTGGACTTATTTCGAGACCTATAAGGAATAAAATACTTTGCTTCTGTCACGTCCATGTATTGCCTTATCATGTATATCTTTGCAGAATTCGATTTCCCCGTTTTTGAAAATTATGGCGATATTCAATCCCCCTTTTTTCTCTCCACGTTGCTCTTTTCTCCTCTTTTTAAATGATATTCGCCGACGTTTCCCTTGAAAATGTGTCGGTCGAAAGGTACCTTGAGCTTCAGTTTGCTAGTTTTAGTCTAACTTTTTAATTATTTTTAAAGGTTTTTAGTCGAAAGTTTTCTGACTATTAAATAGTCTTCTTCCTCTCATTACTGTAAAGTTACCTTTTATTCCACAATTGATTTCAATTTTGCATTTTTTTCAGTTTTGAGTTAATTCTAACCAGATTCTGGATTTCAAAGAATTTCAAAGTTGCCTCTCCTTGACTGTTCGTATTCCTTTAACGGCTTACATTTATTAAATTTAAATTTAAAATTAAAATGTAATTAAAAAAGAAAAAGAAAATAAATCAAATGAAATAAAAATATTAAAATCATAATAAATAGTATATAAATAAACAAATATTAATAAGATAATAAGCTTCAGCTGAATAATTATATAATTAAATTATGATATGAATAATTAATATTGATGTTCAATCAGCTTATCTTAATTCTTTTTCTGCGTATCTACTTTCAATTCTCTGCACTATTTCGTCAACAGTTGATCCCATTAGTCCACCTTGTTTTTTCGACCACTCGGTCATATTTTGTTGTCTATTGATAATGAGAGGTTCCGCTCTCGAAAATTTAAGTTTACCTTATTCCGGAACTTTTAATTGCCTGACAGTAACCACTTTTTTTATTTACTGTTCTGGTATTTAATCTGTTTTACGTGAAATATTAATAAATTGATTTGAGATTCCATTCTTATTTTCTCTTCTCATTAATTTTTGTACATCTGTTCCACTTTCCGGTATCTATTTCACATTGCTCCTGCCTCGGATTTCAAACTTACACTTATATTTACCAGCAATGCTTCAAGCAAACTACAATATCTTTATATATATATATATATATATATATATATATATATATAATGTTAATTAGATGTAACCGGGAAAACAATGCCTTCTTATTGTAAGTTTTAAACTTTCCTTCGATCGCTTGAACTAAGAATGTTTGTTAATTAGCTTACAAAACAAATATTTTTCTGTCTCTGTCCACGCATCAGTGGCAACAGATGATCTAAAAGCACAAACAATCGCACATTTGGAATCAGCAGTTTTTTGTAGATACTTTATTTTAAATTATGAAATATGTTTTACTCCTATTACAATCAACTTATATATCAAGTAAAATGAGATTTCCCCTATTTGATCGACCGGCATCGTTTCATAAACAGCAGCTACACATACAATGATGCCTTGTGTGCGTTTTACTCCGATTATTGTTACGTGTTTAGAGACAAAAGATTTTACTATTTTAATGATTTTTCATATGTTATCCGATCAGCCGTTTTCTCTTTGCTTATCAATTTGATCGCATGAGTAGGAGTGACTAACCTCCATTTGATACAGTAATCCGGTCTCATACTTCGATTCAAAACATGTAAAAGAAATACGCTAGCACTCTTATATTTAGAGCCGAATTATGTTATTACACATTATTCCATCTACTCACTTCATACTGATTCCAACGTCTATTAACTTTCAAATGTCTCATTTTAGCCGCGTAATTAAACGGTACATAATTTTTCAATTTAAATGGATTTATACTTGCGGAAGCCGATCCCGGCGTTGCCTGTGAAAATTGATGAAAATAAGAAAATATTGCTCCCAGTTATTTTTGTTATATTTGTTTGTTTTCCCTCGGAAAGCAATACTCACTGACTTGTTTCCTTTGTTTTCGGTGTTTGGGGTAATGTTTTGCTTTCGTTTACAAAGTATATAAGATCGCAACTTGTTTAAAATCAAGTAAGCTCACTCAGAAGTAAAGGATCTGAATAGTTGCTTTCACCAAAAAAAAAGCCACGTAATGAGAATCATGGCTAAAAACGTAGACAATCATTGCAATTGAAAACAATAGAAACGAATATTTAATTAATACATCGTTCATTCTGCAAATCAATATACAAATTAGTTAACTTTACGACACTGATCGCATACACGTGAACAGTTATTGTTTTTGTGGAGTTGGTATCGGCGTTTTATATCACTGTTAAAGAGGAAAAGGGCGTGGAATGAGAGAGAGAGAGAGAGAAAGAGAGAGAGAGGGAGAGAGGGGGAGAATGAGAGGGGGAGAGTGTTCAAACGTACGCAGGCAAATATTCTCTCACACTAAGCCATACAGACCATCATAAAAAATTCAAAACGATACTTAATATTATAAACAATATTTCAGATAACAGAATTGTTTCTTGTCTATTTATAAAACGTTAATTAATTATCTGCATTATTAGCAACAATAATGATGATAACAATGTTATCAAAACATTAGCTGATGCTGCTATTGTTTCATCCTCACTATATATGCTATTCTATACGTTGTCTATCACTCTCACTTTAGTGACTTTCACTCTATATCTCTTTAATTATGAACACTCGATATAGTAAGGAAAATAAAGACTAGTAAAAATAATTGGAATAGTCCATTATAAACAGAAAGGGAATATCATCAAAGGCAGTAATACTATTTAACCCGTAGGCGAAGAGAAAAAGAAAGAGAGAGAGAGAAGGGAAAAGGGGGAAATCGAGTGAGCAGAAAGAGGCTAATTTTAGAATGTGTGACTTATATTTTGAATAATTAACTGGCTTTGCAAACTCACTTTTTCTGATTGAAATTCCCCGAGCTCAGTGTCAAACGCCAATGATCCGATTCAAAAACAAATTTTTAAAATGGCTGTCTAAATACGCTGTTCATATTTAAAATGAAATTAAGATGCTGGAGTCTTTAAAGGCAACTGTCCATAGACAGAAAAAGGACAAGAAAAGGAAACACTGTTTTTAAACAAGTTATTCGTCTTCATAAGGAAATTGGAATGTAAGAGTTGGAGATTTCGATAGTAAAAAAGACAAAAAAAAAAATTGATATGAATATTATATTTCTTGTCTTCGATTGCAGAAGCAATTAATATACAAACATGAAGAGGATGAGTATTTTTTTAAAGTTTATTAACGTCTGTAAAAAAACAATGAAAAACAAAAAAAAAGCTGGTCTTATATATGATGGTATATCCACTCGCTAATTGCTATGTAGTGAGATTATTTGGCCCGATTCTCTAACCCTACATCTATATAAACATATATATATATATACATATATACATATAAACATATATATATATATATATATATATATATATATATATATATATATATATATATATTGATAAAAAACAGACAGACAGATAGAACATAGTAACACAACTAGTTAATAGAGAATATATATATGTATGTATGTGTATATATCTGTGAGTATATATAGGTGTGTATTTGCAAGATGCATATGTAGAATATAAACGCGTATATACTAATATCATACAACTAAAATGTTCTCACATGCAAACATTTCAGATGCCCTCATTTTGATTCGAAAAATTCGCTTCTTCTATTTTTCATCCACTTTTCCTTTCATTTCTCCTTTCCGCTTTGAAGTTATTAACCGTCAAGTCGACATCTTTCAAAAATCTATCCCCTCCCTCCAGGATTACCTGAGTATTATGCGATTCTATTTTTCTATTCCGTAATGCCCCCTCTCTCTCTTGTGTATGTTTTCAAATTGTAAATAATTCAAACAATAATAACTTACTTCTGACGAAGTTTTTCGAATAATCAAGACAGAAAATTAAATATTACCAGTTGATTTTGTTGTATTGTTTTGCCCTACTAGATTTTGCATTTTACAATTAGTCGAATTGTCATAAATCTCTCTCTCTCTCTCTCTCGCTCTCTCTCTCTCTCTCTCTCTCTCTCTCTATATATATATATATATATATATATATATATATATATATATAGAGAGAGAGAGAGAGAGAGATTAATTACAATTCGACTAATTGCAAATATGATCTGAGGTTAAGATCGATTCTAACTCTGCCTGATGAGATCTCAGTTTATAGTAACTGTTGATCGATAACTAAATAAAATTATCATATATATATATATATATATATATATATATAGAGAGAGAGAGAGAGAGAGAGAGAGAGAAAGAGAGAAACAGACAGACAGAAACCGAAATAGCGAAATCGATAGAGATACGGAGTAAAATTGACGGAATGACAACGTAACGTCATTTGTAAACATAAAAGTCAGTACGAACGACAAAAATTACAAGTTCACAAGTCAACATGTAAAACGAGACAAAACTGATCGCCATTGATGACTTGAGCAAAGATAGCAGTTGCGCCACAAGATGCTGTACTGCTGTAGACACTGAAATACTGGTATCACTCTGGTTGATGAAGACACGATAAGCAATTGCACGTTTTATGTGAACTAGGTATAGGCAGTTATGTAGATAAGCATAAGGACAGACTGAAGGGAATAAATGAAGACACATACAGAAGGAACCGAACAGCAAATAGAACATGCGTAAAGCTTCGATATTTCGCCTTATTCATTTACTGAAGCTTCTACAAAAAAGGTCCTGCAAAAAAATATTAATGTGGTAGGGGAGACGGGCTAAATGGCAAAAAAAAACGGGGACGTTTTGCAAGAACAGAAAGAAACATTTAAGCCGAAATAGGAGATGGAAGTGTCTTGAACAGCGAAGGGAGGTGGCACAGAGAGTAGACATTTTTGTATTAATACTCATGTGTTTGCTTGTACTATGTGATTTTTAGAGGATGTCTGAAACAATAATGAGGCTAAATATCGAACATCTACGTAATTTTTGTGTCCCGTATGAATGTCTACGTTTATTCGGCTTTTTATTAATTTGCTTATACATTATATCGAATTTTCATCCTCAATTTCTATCTCATGAATACATAAAGGGTTTATTATGGTTACGCGAGTAGAAATTAAGCGTTTGAAATTGAAAGTAAAAAATTGTCAAATAGAAATACTCTATAATGTTAGGGTTAGAGTGGCCATATATATGCATACATACATGCATACATACATATATATATATATATATATATATATATATATATATATATATATATATATAATGTGTGTGGTGTGTCTTTAAGTGGTAAATATTAATAGCGGTTATTAAATGTCTCTTTTTTTTCATATAGTAAACTTCAATCTCATATGGATTGAATCAATAAACAAAGTGATTCCAACCTCATACAAATCTGTCACTGATTTTGCTAAGGTGTTCGATGTTATGATTATTTATAAGTTTCAGTAGAATAACAAGGGGTTTGTGTAATCACTGTTATTCGATTGCTACAGAATATGTTGGAAGTGGGAGAGGAAAGTTCTGAAGGAAATGTTTGAAGAACGAAGAATAATGGAGATTGCTTTACAGAAACACCGCCATGAAAAAAATCGGCTGATTATTGTTTTGAATATTTCCATTTATTTGGTTGTGTAAACCGTAAGAACTGCGACACATTTAGAAGTGCTTTTTTAGACGCCCATTTACTTAGACCTGGGTGCTGCAATAATCATACAGTGTTAGACTGTTAATGCATTTCAAGGTGCTACTCACCACGTTATGAAACAAAGCGCTTTAGTAGTTTTTTTTAATATTCAATTTGTTGCTTGTGTCTTGTGTTGTTAGTTGTAACCCATCAGAATCTCGGTGTACGTAATTCAATAACAAACAAGGTATTTTTAATTGAGTTTAATCTTACGTATTGCTGTCATATTACGTCAATATTACATGATCAGGTTTCAGTCATTTGTTTGCTTCAGTGAACGTATTTTTCGCGGATTATGTTAAAATTAAATTATTCAATTATATTTCCAGAATTGTGTAATTTATTAAAATACAAATAATTTGTTTGAACCTTTCTCATATTTTATGATAAGTTTCTTTTTTTCAACATTATCCAACTTCAAAACATTAAAAACACCCAAAAAATTAGATTCACAAAATCATTGACACGTCATAATTATGATTGTTATTTTGTACTGCTGTAGTCAAACACAAAAGCATAAACATGGCTGTAACACTTATGATTCGTATGATGAGAGGCTGAACGAAGTGTGCATCCAATATACTGCCAAGTAACAATAGTATTTCATTAGCTTCTTATCGATAGAAAAGCGAGGTAGAGCTGCAAACAATGTGCCTGACTCCGTCCAGACCGCCAACCAAAAAGAGAAATTTTAATGCTTTCTTTTTTACACGGTGGCTTCCTGTCATGATGTCATTTCCTGGAACGTAAAGTCAAATTGCTATTCTTTTACGCTTTTCTACGAATTTCACGTGGAAAATCTATTATTATTACACCACGTCCAAATATTGGTACAGTTATTCATCCCGTAAATGATTATGAATATTAGGACAAGATGGAACATCTTCCCATATCACCCACTTAAAAAACAGCCAACCCAGAAAACTCCAATTCTTCTCCCTTTGTCAGAAACATCGTTCATTAAATGTAAGGACTAAAATACCAAAATAGAGGGCTTCCCCATAACTCGTGACTGCTATCTTGATATTTTCAATCCTCTCATAACATTGATCGTAATATCATAATATCCTTCAGATTAATGCATATCCTTGAGTGGATTTTAAGCCCGATAACTGGTAATTAATTGGTAAAAAAAGTTCTTTGTGAAATCAGTTGATGGGTTCCAGAAGGTTTTAGAAGCTGGTTCGAATTCTGGCACCCATATTGCATTCTACATTATTTTTATATTTATTTCATATTGCATTCTACATTAATTTTTATATTCATTTCATATCGAATTCTGACGCCCATATTGCATTCTACATTAATTTTATATTCATTTCATATTGCATTCTACATTATTTTTATATTTATTTCATATTGCATTCTACATTCATTTTTATATTCATTTCATATCGAATTCTGGCGCCCATATTGCATTCTACATTAATTTTATATTCATTTCATATTGCATCCTACATTATTTTTATATTCATTTCATATTGCATTCTACATTCATTTTTATATTCATTTCATATCGAATTCTGGCGCCCATATCGCATTCTACATTGTTTTTATATTTATTTCATATTGCATTCTACATTTATTTTTATATTTATTTCATATCGAATTCTGGCGCCCATATTACATTCTACATTGTTTTTATATTTATTTCATATTGCATTCTACATTAATTTTTATATTCATTTCATATCGAATTCTGGCGCCCATATTGCATTCTACATTATTTTAATATTTATTTCATATTGCATTCTACATTATTTTTATATTTATTTCATATTGCATTCTACATTAATTTTTATATTCATTTCATATCGAATTCTGGCGCCCATATTGCATTCTACATTATTTTTATATTCATTTCATATTGCATTCTACATTATTTTTATATTTATTTCATATTGCATTCTACATTCATTTTTATATTCATTTCATATCTAATTCTGGCGCCCATATTGCATTCTACATTAATTTTATATTCATTTCATATTGCATCCTACATTATTTTTATATTCATTTCATATTGCATTCTACATTCATTTTTATATTCATTTCATATCGAATTCTGGCGCCAATATCGCATTCTACATTAATTTTTATATTGATTTCATATCGAATTCTGGCGCCCATATTGCGCATATATAGAATGCAAATTCTACATTATTTTTATATTTATTTCATATTGCATTCTACATTAATTTTTATATTCATTTCATATCGAATTCTGGCGCCCATATTGCATTCTACATTAATTTTATATTCATTTCATATTGCATCCTACATTATTTTTATATTCATTTCATATTGCATTCTACATTCATTTTTATATTCATTTCATATCGAATTCTGGCGCCCATATCGCATTCTACATTATTTTTATATTTATTTCATATTGCATTCTACATTTATTTTTATATTCATTTCATATCGAATTCTGGCGCCCATATTGCATTCTACATTATTTTAATATTTATTTCATATTGCATTCTACATTATTTTTATATTTATTTCATATTGCATTCTACATTCATTTTTATATTCATTTCATATCGAATTCTGGCGCCAATATTGCATTCTACATTAATTTTTATATTCATTTCATATCGAATTCTGGCGCCCATATCGTAGTCTACATTCAGTTTTATATTCATTACATATCGAATTCTGGCGCCTATATCGCATTCTACATTATTTTTATATTCATTTCATATTGCATTCTACATTAATTTTTATATTCATTTCATATCGAATTCTAGCGCCCATATTGCATTCTACATTAATTTTATATTCATTTCATATTGCATTCTACATTATTTTTATATTCATTTCATATTGCATTCTACATTCATTTTTATATTCATTTCATATCGAATTCTGGCGCCAATATTGCATTCTACATTAATTTTTATATTCATTTCATATCGAAGTAATGGATTACAAGCACTTTATCGCGTTACTTTCCAATGAGGTTAAGTAAAATTTAAAAGGTAAAATACAATTAAACTTACTATTTTATCGAAACGCAACTGGTTTTCTTAGTTAGCGATGATTATAGTGACCCCCCGCCCAAAATTACACTATTCCATGACTGGCTGATGTGGCTTTTCCTGGCGATGCGATCGGACAGACGTATGAAGAGTCCGAATCGGAAGAGCTTTCAGCATCGAATAGACAGTTTAGGAATGATTAATGAAAAAGCTTTTTATATGTTATATGCATTGTAACTTGAAGAATATATGAAATGGCCCTTCTTTAGATACAGTTATTCGAAGTAAAAAGTACTTGGCGGTATTCACTTTTTAGTTGAAAACAAGACACTCTCACTTTCATTAGTGTTATATATATATATATATATATATATATATATATATATATATATATATATATATATATATATTGTAACTTGAAAAAGTACAGGTTTCCTGATTTCGTTTTAAAAAATGGGCGAAAAATTCAAAATCTATGAACCAACGAATAAGTTCGGTCGACATCAATATGGCGCCCCTCGGACTAACCCTAACCTTAGGTTGGCAAACAGAAAATTCAGTTCTAAAACATGCGGATTAACCGTTCTGTTGAATTATACATTCTATTTACTTTCTTATATTTACTTCATATTTAATTGAATCATTCAATTTTATTTATAATTATCTTCTTTATACATTTTGATTTCAGAACTCGCAGAATCCATATCAGTAAACACCAAACTTGGGCCGTTTAATTGTGATTTTATAAGTTATTGAAACGTGATACAACTATGAAGGGCCGGGTTGGCCTAACCCTAACTTTAAACACCACACCAGATTATGTAGAAATATTTCGGTCAGAAATATTTCGTCAGGTTAAAATCGGAAATTTTCATGTGAAGTTAAAATTTAGTAGAGAGTGGAAAATTCCATTTAGCAGTTAGACGTTTACAATTAGGCTGACGTGTACTGGTAGGTGCATTATGGGAGGAAGTATATTACAGAAAAGCTCGAGAGTTAGATAATTAGACGTCGAAGTGATCGGACGTGTTTTCGAGTCTTCCACAACCCAACGGGTTTAGTAAGGAAAGATACGGTTCATTTGCTGGAAATTACCGAAAATCTTAGAGCAATTAATGGAGTTTTTGTTGTTCTTTTTAATTACTTCTATGGAAAGAAGAAAAGAGGAATATCTCTGCGACTGATACATCACAACTATCGATGAAGTCGCTATCCCTTAATCAACTACTACATATTAATGTGAGAGACGAATACATTCCCCAAACTATGCAACAAGTATGGTTATTATCGATTAAGCACCAATTATTCTGATTATAAAATTGATTATAAAATTTATAAAAGTGATTATAAAATTTATAAAAGTATTAAAAAAATATCAGGTAGATTTAGTTTTCTAAGTAAGTATAACGTATAGCTTCCCGTACATTGCCCGTTTTGGGGCTAAATAATAGCATTTTTATATATATATATATATATATATATATATATATATATATATATATATATATATATATATATATATATATAAAATTTTGTTTTAGCAGAGTGATAACTTTACATAGCAAATTTAACTCCGATCTTAAAACTGACCATTAAGCTTTTAAACATTTCTGAATTTGGTGGAAACAATATCCATTGTTCAATCGATATAATAATCGGAAGATTCTATAAAGAAAAAACTTCTGCTAAAGTAAATTTTTGATAGCGGCATAGATGTCAACTCCCGAATAATATTGTTTGTATGCATGCATAGCAAAATGAACCCCACGGAAAAAATTGAATAAATAATTTTATAAAATCAGAAATTGGTGTTTAATTGATCGTAATCTGCACAGACCTTCAGGCAATGGTTTGCACCACATCCACCCGACCTTCCATTCTGAAATCTATCTTCCTCGAGGAAATATTGTCGGAAGATGTTAAGCAGAAGAAACGAAAGAGCACGTAAACAATTGTTTAAGGGTAAAACTAACAAACGTGTTTGCATGTAGCGTTTTGAAAAAATGGCCAGTTTTTTACAGTGGTTATCACTCTCTGTTTATACATAAAAAAACTATATATTTTTGGTACACCCTTCTTCATGCTTTTAATGTCTTTTTAAATATTTTCTCTGTTTTATTCTATCCTACTTCTCAATCTTAGAGACTAATCAAACGCTGGCTACCCCAACCCGACCATAAGCATGCCCATAAACATCATCCAGTGGCAAGACCCTATCACCCCAGGTGCACCCTGGCCCAGAGAGGTAGTACTGTTGCGGTCCCAGTTATGGTTTAAATCGAATCTACCGATTCATTAGCAAAATAGTGTGTCTAGAAAACCAATTAATCTTGACATTGTCCGTAAAGTGTGAACATATAAGTAAGAAATGAAATCAGTTGCGATGTACCTGCTTCCGACCGCAGCAAAGTGTGGCACAAAGCCGGAATCTGGGAAAGATAAGCTTCTCTGAGCAGACACCCCAGTCTGATACAAAAATAGTCGTGAACGGACCCGTCGGCCTTCTCTGATACAGATCAGGCGATCGGCAATAACTTAACTCGAAGGAAAAGGTAATACTTAGGAGCATGTTTATCGTAAGACAGATCCGAATAGTAGTCCATCACGACCAAGTAGGATCAAGTAAGGTTAACAGAATGCTATCAAAGTAGGTATGACATCTGGCGAATATTCAATTATCCAATTATTCGTTCACTATTTATGTATTTCAAGATATTACGAACTTGAAGTGTAAACGTTTGTTTTTCGAAATTACTGAATTAAGAATGACCTGATTACACATACTTGATATTACGTCAAATCAAACATCAAATCAAACATCAAATCAAACATCAAATCAAACATCAAATCAAACATCACATGAAACATCAAATCAAACATCAAATCAAACATCAAATCAAACATCAAATCAAACATCAAATCAGACCAAATGAATTAAAAGCTATTTTAGAAGCCGATAATTGTCTTTAGAAAATAAAATGAAAAATGAACCTCGTCTTTTTGGGGGCCAATGTAATAATAAATTTATATGTTCTCGGCTTTATTATTGGATTGTGTTTAAGTATAGTTATTTATTTATTTATCAGTTGATGGGTAGCTGATGCGGATAATTTTAACAGCATATCGCCTCTTATGTACGTGATTTGTATATTCGCAAAAAATTTTCACATGGGGCACCCTGTTAGGGTACAAAAATATCCGAGACCGGACAATTAGCCGATTATGAAGAGTAGGTAATGTCTGTGTAGGTGAACCAAGCCGAACTATACCTCATTCCTAAGTTGTCGGAATGAGTCCAAGGCAAACCTCGGCTGGTATTACAAGATGGGGAAGCTTCATGAAGAAGGGTTGTTCAATGATATTTTAGACCGGAAGTGCCACATCACCCTAAGCC
Source organism: Sepiola atlantica (assembly GCA_963556195.1). Lineage (NCBI taxonomy): Eukaryota > Metazoa > Mollusca > Cephalopoda > Sepiida > Sepiolidae > Sepiola > Sepiola atlantica. Next base: position 28,630,115 of record OY744552.1, on the reverse strand, counting down.
ATTACGGAAATATCATAATATAATAACCACCAGAAGTGAAAAAGAGAAACAATAGCTAAAAAGAGTGACAATAGCTAAAGTAGAAATTTATAAAAAATATCATTCTTTCTACCAATGTTTACCGTTAGTTTATATATATATATATATATATATATATATATATATATATATATATATATTGGTAGATACAGACTGAAATGCACATAGAATAATATTCGCGGATATCGTTGCAGGGTAAATCCGAGTAGTGAACTCAATGTAAGTACAAATCAATATTTATAATGGTGAATTGAAAAACTCTAAAAAAAATCATAGCATTTTTTTGTAATAATTTATTTTATCTGCGCTTGTCAGATTCTTCAGAGAAACAAACACAAATAAACATTCCTGCAAATCTGAAAGATTATCAGGTTGTTTGTCTGATTCTGTATGTGGTTGAAATATATTTTTACCTAAAAACTACAATAGCTCTTTTAATTTTTACATATAGCATTATATATATATATATATATATATATATATATATATATATATATATATATATATATATATATATATATACATACATATATACATATACATATAGCAGTATAAACATATACATATATACCTATATATACACAAACATATATATATATATATATATATATATATTCATACATATAACAGTATCAATATATACATATATACATATATATATATATATATATATATATATATATATATATATATATATATATATATATATTAAGTATATTAAGGCAGAATATTCTCATTTATGCAAACATTGTTATAAATAACTCAATTCGTCTGTTTAATTGTAACTTTTTTATTTTTTCAATTTTTCTGATCGTCTTCGTTTGTGTGAATATCAAAAAAATATAATAAATGATTAACGGAAAATGCTTAACGAAATGCGATGTTATTCTGTGATGTCACTCCAGCGTCGCTAGATTTTAATCGTCAAGACTTTCTCCTAACACAATGCGAAAAATGTTCTCTGCGCGTTTCTCCGCCGTCTTTTAAAATGATTTTCTTCTTTCGCCAGCTTTTATGTTTGTTTACTTTTAACATTTGAGGATGATCTGACAAAGAATCGTAAACGTTCGTCAAATCTATGGGACATTTATTATTTGATTTTGATTTTAATACAGAAAAGACCATAAGAAAAATTGAAAAATTAAAATGCGGTATAATTAAATAAACGAAGTTTTTTTTTTAACAATGTTTGAATAAATACACTCCCACCCACACCCACACACACATACACACACACACACACATATATATATATATATATATATATATATATATATATATATATATATATATATATAACATGAAAAACAACCTCGCAAACTAGAAGAGCGCGGATTCACGACATCAATAATATGTAATAAATTTGATTTTACTTAACACTTCACAGAAGTGTTAAGATACGCCAAATTTATTACATCAAGTGGCTTCATGCCTTGTCTGGGGCGATTTCCATTAAAACAACCTCTTCGTCTAATTATATCATCATAGAAGCTGAGAAGAAAGCACACAGTATCCAACAGATGGAAGGCGGCACAGCCGTTTTGTGATTTAATCGAAGTGCTTAACGATGGAACGCTTACGGGTAGTTTTGTTCGAAGATGGTTTATTAATATCAAATGAGTTGCTTCAAAACTTTTGGACAAGTCAGACAAAGACCGATCATCAGATTTTAAAGACGACGCCATTTTAACAACTGATGAAAGCAACGCCCCAATAATCGTGATAATATGTGTCTTCGTATGGACTTATGTAATTCTAATCTCTGCCAACGCGTTTTATATTTGAAGTCACAGTCAATTTTTCAAAGAAACCTTGGTGGCAATTTATTATCAAATTTCTTCACATGATGATATTTAAGCATAAAACATTCATGTTAAGCAGACATTTATTTATTCCGTGTCTCTGTATGTTATGTGTTTTAATAAAAATGGTTTAAATCATTTGATAATTCATATTAAATATAATCTTTATAATTTTTTAGTTTGGGATAGTTCAAGTAACGCATTTTATCTCCTATATATTTTCGTTAAACGTGGTTTGTTTGTAATTATTTGAAGGAGTTTAGTATTCACTTTTTCCAAGTAATAAAATTCTTTTTATGTAATAAAATAGAGTCATATATAGATATATATGCATATAGATATATATACAGCCATATATACGCAGACAAGTAAATAGATGGAAGCGTCAGAATTTTAGAAGGGCCGTATTGTAAGTCAATCTGAATGTAGATTTACTTAACAGGAACAACCATAAATCTCAGGTATCAATTTTCCATTTATTCAAGTGATTGTCAAATTTACTAGAGACAAAAGCGAATGAATATCATCTTGTCCAAATGAAACAAGAGAACCTCACAAGAGGCTTCGTTATTAATAGTTCTAAGGCTTTCTATGTACTTCTATCATATTATATATATATATATATATATATATATATATATATATATATATATATATATATATATATTAATGATATATAAACAATGGAATATACTATATGTTATTAAAATGCTGTTTTGAATTATATGTTCATATGTATACATAAATATTAATACATGTATGGTTATGCATATATATTTATATATATATATATATATATATATATATATATATATGGTATATGCTATTTATATTATATTTATATTATATTTATATTATATTATATTTATATTATATTTATATTATATTTATATTATATTTTACCCTTTACACGTTACAAACTTATTTATCGTCGTTGTTAAGATTAATAACGTACGAAATATAGTATTGTATCTCATATATATATATATATATATATATATATATATATATATATATATATATGTGTGTGTGTGTGTGTACATTAATATATATAGATGTGTATGTATATATATATACACCCACACATATATATATATAAATGTACACATATATATATATATATATATATATATATATATATATATATATATATATATATATATATATATATACGTGTGTGTGTATGTAATTTTTGCAATTAATATTTCTTTTTACCATACGAAGTCTTTGATCAATACATTTTTTATTCAAATTTTCATATTGGAATCAGCTTTTGCATTCTGTTATCCCAGTTTTGTAGAGGATTAACTCATTCATATATTTATAATATTCGATATTGATAGATATGGATAAACACTCTTGTAAGTATAAACTATTTTTCTTCGATTATACATGAATATATATTCTTATTAATATCTATGGTTATATATATATATATATATATATATATTCTTTATGAAGTCATCTGTCTGAATGTATGTATGATGCAAGTCTATGATTACATGATATTTAATAAAAAGCTTTTAAAAAAGTGTTATATACACGACTTAAATTGATTTAAATTTCTCCCACGTGAATATGACGTCAGGGAAAAGACAAGGGAAGACAGCGTTAAATCGAAATTCAGGCTTCTCGCGTTTTTCTCATGAAACGTTAAATGATAATAGCTTTAAATGCTGACATTAGTTGTAACTATTATAGCTTAGATATAGAAGAAAATGCAGAGATATACTTTTATATAGACACATATATATGGACATATATGTATATACAGGGTGGGCCAAAATAAGGGTCCTATCTTTAAATTTGAATAACTTGAATTTGAATAACTTCCACAAAATAAAAGTTAAACTCACGAAACTTTATGTGTGTGTAGACTGATCCTTCCGAGATTTTTTGAAATAAACAAAACAAATTTTAGCCGAAAAACACTTCTTAAAACTTACAAAAACTAAAGTATTGTTTTTTACACTGTTTTGAGTTTTTTAAGCAAAAATAATGTTTTCTAAATGAGGGTACGTTCCTTAGGGCTAATACGGCTCATGCTTGCTTCGGAAGGGGTCCTTTACTTATTCTAAAAAAAATTTTTTTTAAATCAATAAATAAAAAAGTTATGAATTTTTAAAAATAAGACCCTTATTTTTGCCCACCCTATATATATATATATATATAAATATATATATATATATGTTTATATATAAACCATATATTTACTACATATGTGGTGTTATTTCTTTTACGATTATTTTTGCTATATATGTTTCTGTTACATTTTCTCACTCATTTACTTTCATATTTTTAAAACAATCTCCTTTTTTTACATTCTGTGTAGAACGCTCTTTACGTTCTTTCTACCCTTATACACATACATATATAAATATATGCATAAATATATATATTCCTTCTTTCTCTTTCGATACACACACAAACACGCACACATACATACACACACACAAACACACACACACACACACACACACACACACATATATATATATATATATATATATATATATATATATATATATATATATATATATATATATATGTGTCTTTCTTTCTTTCTTGAACTCTTTCGCCCACTTCCTAACTTTTTCGGTTCGTGGTTCGACTAAGGTCTGGAATTACTGCTATTACTCTCAATGTCTTCGATTTCGTCTTCAGATGGAACATCTTGGCTTTTCCTGTCTTCCTCGATTCCAAGCCGAACGTCGGGTGACGCCTTGTGGTTCTCACGAATAAGTGTGGCGACCGACTCTTTTGAGGCCTTCCTGCTATTTGGCGTGTCTAAGGAACTGCTAAATGCCTTCAAGCGAGTCTTCTTGGTGCTTCTCGGTTCCACTGAAACGACAAAAGTAAAAACAAAAACATTAATCATTTCTTTTTCTTTTAGAATCTTTAATGAAACATCATTTAATAGTCATCAAACTTTTATTGCATTTGAAACAATATAAATGTTTACACACAAAGTGACCCTTCGAAGATGTCACTCATGGAATCGTTAATCGAATTTACCATCCTTTCCGCAATCCAACAACGTTTAATGGCTTTTCTACCAAGTTTCACTCCTGAATATCCAACAGTGTTTGTTTGATAGCCGTTAAATGATATGTTGGGATGTTTTTTGGATGATCTAACCAGTAGGAGGTGTGGCCTTATAATATAGTTTATACTATATTATAATTAATCATAATATAATGTAATACATTATATTATCATATAATTTATAATATTGTTATATACTATCTAAAATATTATACTGACAGCCTTCCACCCCCAAATAAAACGCGCCATTAATATAATTATTTCATCGCCATTCAATGATAAGCACACCTGGACACGACGTGCACACTTGTCAATAATTGACATTGTCTTCTCTTGGAACTATTTTGATTGTGGCTGTGGTGGGCCTTTTCAGTTTATAAATAGTCTGGGGATAATTTTCATAGATATTATTTTTGTGAAAATTCAAATCAATACAAATGTGGGAGGTAACATCCGATAAGTGTGGAGCTCATTCACGATCTCACCTCCTATTAATGAGATAATCACCAAAGTGCCCCCACATATCATTGAAAGGCGATAAAACAAAGATTGTTGAATATTAATGACTGAAATAAGGTAGACAAGCTAGACTTAAATTGAGTGTTTATCTGTACCAAATGTATTTGGATTGCAGAAAAGATTGTGCATTTTATTAATGATTGCATAGGTGTTCATTTTGCGGGTATTCTGCATTAAGAAATTAACATTTATGTAAAAATACCATTTTATCAATATCAACAGTAAAACATTATAATGGTGATACGTTTCAGAAATAGCACATTAATATATATAAAAAAACATCATAAGAAATGTAGTTTGATTTTTGTCTTTTTGTGTGCAAAAATAAACTCATTTGTTGGATAATTATAATTATTTTAATTACTTTTACTGTAAAGTGTTTCAAATCATAATTATGTATGTTTGACATAATTTGAAATCCTGTAATGTTACGTCTAGACCCAAAACGAGTAAGTTTTTAATACGTGATCGTTAACATGACGATTACGTATTAAATAAATTGTGAAAATGTTCTCCACGTTATTGCTTAATATAGGCTATTTGTTTCCAAGGATTCGTATTAAAACAGACACAAAAGAAACGCATACGAATGTTTATTCTTGTTCGTTTTATGATATTAAAATACAAGTAGAATGCTCTTATCAGTTCCATGATGTCTGTTGCTACTCAGAAATGTGCTGCGTGACGCTAACCGCGTGGGTTATGTACATGTTGGCAGTTTAGCATATTCCCGCTACTCCAGAAATGTGGTGTGTGACTCTACTCACTTTAGTGCGTGTGTATGCGCTTGGTTTTTCGTATCTTCCTGCTACTCGGAATATATGATGTGTGCCACTATTTGCTCTAGTGCGTGTGTCCTTAGCTTTTGTAATTCATTTCGACGACTTGTTCCATTTCATTTTATCTCTAATGGTTTCTTTGTTCGTATAACATACCACATCAATCTACTTCATAGAAATTCCTTATATAAATTATAATTGCATTTTATTATTTATTTCAACAAAAATAGTTATCGTGAGCTAAATTACTTAAAACAATTATACAGGAATTTGGTAATGCATTTTTGTTCGATTTGTATTTTGAAACTAATGCAAGCTACATGTGTTTTTACACTAGAAATTGTAGTTTCCATTTCATGTATATTAGCATTAGAACAGTGACCACTATATTTTTGTTCCATCCCATAATGCTACAATCTGATTACTAAAAGTCTCAATGCAATTTTTGTAATTTTTCTATCTAGTAAAGTAATAACAATTTGGAGAGAAAAATACTATTTTATTTTTTCTACTTTGGGTAATTGTCTTTGTAGGCCTTCAAATCGTATTAGTTTATCTTAAATTTAGAAAGTTTGAGTAATACACGGTAAGCACTTTCCAGAATTCAGTGTTGTCTTATGGGTGTTTTGAAAGTTTCGGGCGTTATAAAAACAGACTTTTATATCATTTGGCCCAGCCGAAAGCTGACAAATTCCGGCTATCAGTTTGGTTACTTTATACAATAAATACCGAATATAGCCACTTGTGAACTTTTAGGGGGGATTCATTTACTGCCTATCAATGAATTGGGGTGTTTTGCTGCTTCAGTAATGAGTCTAGATTTAATTTGTCGTAATGTGTCATATCTTAATAAGTCTTTCTCGAGAAACTTATTAAGATATTGGTCATTTGGAGAGTTAATTACCACAAATTATTACAATTAAAATGAATTAAAAAAAATGTAACTCAATCTCGAAACTGATAATTTTTACTGATAAGTCGCCACATACCAAAGTCGAAAGAGGATGAGAGGTAATGAGATTGTCAGTTAGATGAGTAACAATAAATACTATCTCTATCGTTCTCTCTCTCTCTTTCTCTCTCTCTCTCTCTCTCTCTCTGTATGTTGCTTCGCCCTGCTCTTATTTTATACGCGGTGTATCACTCTCGTTTTCCTATTTTACTCTGTGTTAATAGTCAAAGAAAGAATAAAAATACTGGGGTAGTCTATTATCAAAAAGGGTAATGTTATCACTAGCAGAGCGATAAAGAGAAAATAGACAGAGAGAAATATAGCGAACAGAAAGAGACTAATTTTGTATGTTAACTTTATATTTTTCATATTTAACTTGATTTGCTAACTCATTTTTTTTAATCAAAAAATCTAACCCGAAGTCACTAGAAGTTACATTTTTCTAGTATTTTTTATAAATATCAACGTTGATGAAAACAATGTCGGACTAAATTGTCTATAAAAATTCATCTACAAAAAATTGTCTACAAATAAATTTTAACTACGATTATTCAACTACAAATACAATATATAACGTTAAAAAAACTATTACAAATTATTTTTTCAGAAAAAAATACATATTGAAAATGATTTAAACATAAATACTTAAAAATACAGAATGCTTCAGACGAACATTTACATTAAAATAAAAAGAATGCAATCAGTAGTTATTTTAATTGTCGATGAGACGACAAAATTGTTTTTGATAACAATTTATTTTGAAATGAATAAAATCGCATTTTTGGTACTTTAGCGACATAATTCAAATAATTGTTTGCATTGGACAACTTCATTTTTAAATTGGACGTGGAAGGCGCTAACGTACACATACATGTGAATAACCATATTATTTTACATGTATTACTTAATTGTATATATATATGTATATATATATTATTATTATTATTATTATTATTATTATTATTATTATTATTATTATTATTATAATTATCAAGCGTCTTTTTTTAATAGGTAAAAATTACATAGAAAGTAATCTTTGTCAAATAAATTGCTCTTGTAACCGATTCTTTGAAACATTAGAACTAAGAATGTTGTTGATTTATTTATAATTTTATTTGTAGGAAAATTGTTTTAGAGGAATTGTATTTAACTAAAAATGTTGTATGTGGATAGTATTTATAGTTAAAAAATGTTGTAAAAGAATTTGAATCGTAAACAAGTTTTAGTAGATGAATTTGTAGACAGATTATTATAGAGAAGTCGTATTTTAGACAAATTGTGTTTATAGCGAGTCCTCGCAAATTACTGGTAACTGGTCACCGGCGACAACGAGCACAGGAAGGAGGGAAATTGCTACAAAAAACATTTACTGTGTGTATTGGCCGATTAGACAAGTTCACAAGCTTTTAACTTCGATCTTCTACACTTCTATAGGGACTATACATAGCTTTAAATTCGTGACAAAGAAATAAAACGAACCTCATGTTTCTCCCCTGTCCGGCCCATTTTAAGCCAATGGGGAATAGGGTTCTAGAATACCATGTGTTTATTATAGTCACGTGGTGTTTCTCTTCGTCTTCTTTACTAACTAAACCATTTCGGCGCCAGTTGGCCGTGCGCTGCCACCATAGGCAAGTAAATAAAGTTCATTCTCTCAATGGATAGGAATAGGAGTTTTAGACAAAATAAAGTTTCAGATGGTATTCATAGACAGATAATGAATTTGGCAAACATTGGATTTGAATACAAGTTGTCGTAGATAAATCTTATTTTAGATAATTTATTTTTAGATGTTCTAGATAGATGTTCGTAGACACATTATTTTAGATGAATAAAACTTTCGGGCAGAATAGTCTGAAGAACACCGATGTAAATAAAGCCAACATAATGTTTAGGGTTAGTTAAGAAAAAAATATAGAAATATCGACGCTTTGATTGTAACCCAAATTATGATTTCTTTACTTTTTTTGATAATAGAAACATATATGGACTGAAAGAGAGGACAAAACGTGAAACTGTGCCAACACATCGTAAAAGCCACACACACACACGAACATATATTCACAGGGAGAGAAAGTTGTCTGTAAGAGAGGGATATTAAGAAGAAATAAGGATTACAATACAGTTATGGTTGGTATTTCCTGACGATGGGACAGCGATAGACATGACGAATTGGAGGCGGACAGTGACGCCGGTCCTGACCCAACTGAATAGGAGGAACGATAAGTAATGATGATAATGATGATGATGATGATGATGATGATGATGATGATAGCATAAAAGAAAAAGAAGAAAAAGAAAAGGAAGAAAGGAAGAGGAAAAAGAAGAAGAAGAGGAGAAGAATGAGGGTAGAAAGAAGAAGAAGATGAGGAAGGGGATGGGAGAACAGAACAAACAAGAAGTGGTTAGAAAAGAAGTAGATGATAACGAATGAGCACAAGGAGACGAAGAAAATAGAAAAGATGAGTGATAAATGAGGAAGTGAAACGAGAAAGAAGATGGGGTAGAAAAAAGTTAACGGAAGACAAAATAACATGGAGTAAAGACAAAATAATGAAAAGCAAGAATGAGGAGGAGAAGGAGGAGGAGGAGGAGGGGAGACGAAAAAGAAGGAATACACGAAAGAAAAAGAAGAAAAAAGGGAAGAAAAATGAGAAAGTAATAATAGAAAAGAAATGAAAACATATATAAAAGAGAAATGAAAAAGAATAAAAGAAAAGAGATAAATAGAGAGAAGAAATAATATTGAAATAAAACATGAACAGTACAAATGAGAATGAGAATAATCCAAAAGATGGAGACGATGTTGATGTAGGAGGAGACGATGGCGATAAAGATTGTGATGTTGGCGATGACGAAATGTTGACATTGTGGCATCAGAGAGTGATGATGATGATGATGATGATGATGATGATGATGATGATGATGATGATGATGACAACGTGAGAGGGACGATGGTGATAATGATGTTTCATGTGAAAAAATATAGGTTAGTGGGTGTTTAGAAATATACCAAGTTGTCGTTATAGATGGAGATAATGACGGCGATGGTGAAGATGGTGGGACGACGATGAAGACATCAAGAAGAAAAGGGGTGAGCAAACAAAGGGACAATATACAAATTGAGGAAAGAGATGGACACATAAGAGAGGAAGACGAAAAATTGATGAGGAGAGACAAGACGATATAAAGAAAAGAGGCGGAGCAACATTAGGGAGAATGGGGAGAAAAAAGAGCGGAAAAGACAGGAGTGGAGTAAAATAGAAAAAGAAGTTAAAAAATATATATAAAATTAGTAAAGAGGTAAAATAAAAAAGGGAGAGGAGGAGAAAAAAGAAAAAAAGTTATCGTAGTTGGTCATGATGATGGTCATGATGATGGTCATGATGATCATGGTGATGGCGATATTCCAGGCGACGGGCACAGGTAACGTTCAGGATTGAGGCAGGATCATTTGATGATGTCGATGATAATGAAGTCGAAGCGATGCGAGCCAGGGGCGTGATGCAAACGATGATGATGATGACGATAATGCAGATGATGATGATGATGATGATGGAAGGCGGCAATGGAAGAAGAAAGAGAAACAATAATGAAAAAAGTAGTATTATTAAAAGAAAAGAAATGAAATGATTACAAATACTAACAAATATATGCGCTCGCTTGACGCGTGTATCTTTTGTTTTAATGCAATACTCACTAAACAGATTCATTTACGATAAATGATAATTTATTGACAAGATAGATTTCAATAACTAAATCTGTCGCACAACTATTTTAACTATGTAACATACTTTTGCAATAAATTGCTTCTGAAATGGATCTGTTATCGCCAACGCAGATCAAAACGAACCACCCAGAACTATTCGATATAGTTGCAGATTTGTAGCTTGCTTTCAAGGCCAATGGCACCTGGTTCTACATATAGCACCTGACCCATCATTAATTACTGACCAGACTGAACGTTGCTTAACTTCGGTGATCTTACGAGAAGTGATTCTAACCGTAATCATTCAAATACATCCCATGCACGTTACTTTTAGAATAAACTGGATAAATTCAGAAACATAAGTAAAAACGAATTAACATTAAACATTTTTGGAGTCTATCTACTGAAATATTTAGAAGTGTACGATTTAAATTTTTTAAAGTTGATATTATGGTATTGATTAAAACAAGAGTGGCACAAAAGGGCATGACAATACATGAATAAATAATTATCTTGTGCAAACTAACTCAGTCTACTAATACTAAATCAGTAGTGACAATGGGGGTATAGTCGTAGAATATATCATATAGATCTTAATTATACGCCATTAAATGTTTTTGATATACGTTGCGAATAAAAAACAATGAGTGTCAAAAAGAAGATGGTAGCAGAAAACAAAATAAAACAAAGATTAAGGTTTCCATTTTGAGTAAACGCCGAAAGAACACATTTCGCCTTTATAAAGAGATACTCTCTCTTTATTAACTCTCGAAACTTCCTGAAATCAAAGTTTTTTCTTGTAGATGTAGTTGGGGAAGGCTGTTCTCGACGCAGTACCAAACAGGGTATGGGAATATTTTTATTTAAAAAAACCTCTCACAACGTACAGAGTGGTTAGATTTGGCTTGCTGCCTGACAGTATAATTAGTTTCAAGGACCCTGTTGTATTTATACCAAGTCATGTGTCCTCAGGAATCAACCCGAAAACTTAGTCTTTTGGCTAAGATAAAAGTGTAGTATATGTACTGATACTAAATATGTTCTATCATCGGTCAGTGAATGAGAAAATCCTTCTAGACTGAGCCATTTTAATTTTGAGTAAATCGAGAGGATTTCTTTTTAGGGAGCTTGCTTTTCTCTTATATTAAAAACCGATCTTGTGTCTAAGTCTGTCCTTATCGGGAGACAAGTAAATAGAGACAACCTGAGGATTGCCGTAGCAGTAATATTCTCTTCTTTTTCGGAGTGATGTGTTGTCCGATACGGTCCTAGGAAGAGCCTGGTGATACCAGATCAGGCTGCCCTGTGGCTCCCTGAGACGAAATTCACCTACATTGACGTTTTTTTTTTTTTTTTTTTTTTTGTAAAACTTAATTATGTTCTACAAAACCAAAACCAAAAACAACAGCCCCTCTCCCTTTCTCCCTCCCCTTTTTTATTTTATTTTTAGAACTTGAAGCATAAATCTTTTACTATAATGACCAGATTCGGCATTAAATAACCCAAAAAGGGTTGATATGCCGTAAAACAAAACTACCAAACCAAAAACGATGATTAAACATTTGAAGATATAAAGAACTTGAAGCATAAACACTTTTACTATAATGACCAGATTCGGCATTAAATAACCCAAAAAGGGTTGATATGCCGTAAAACAAAACTACCAAACCAAAAACGATGATTAAACATTTGAAGATATAAAGAACTTGAAGCATAAACACTTTTACTATAATGACCAGATTCGGCATTAAATAACCCAAAAAGGGTTGATATGCCGTAAAACAAAACTACCAAACCAAAAACGATGATTAAACATTTGAAGATATAAAGAACTTGAAGCATAAAAACTTTTACTATAATGACCAGATTCGGCATTAAATAACCCAAAAAGGGTTGATATGCCGTAAAACAAAACTACCAAACCAAACCTAGGAAGAGCATCCCTTCAGTAATAACCTTCTCTTTTTAGAATAGGTTATTGCCGATCGCCCGACGCGCTACTACCGGCAAATTGCATTCCTGTTTATTTTTTGGTACCCAGCCAGAGTGTCGCCCCTCCCCTCTGGAAGAGCTTGTGTCCCCACCTTCCGGTCTAAAACCACGTTTTGCTTTAATGGGAAGCAAGTAAATAAGCAGCCCCAGGTGAGAACGTTGTTATAGGTCATCTCCCTCGTTCCATAGATCTCTTCGTCACAAAACACCAACTCAAACTGCAGATGCAGGACACCTCTATCATTAACTTTCTGTTTTACCCCGCGCATCTATAGACTCTGACCGGCTATAGTAATATATGCTTTTGGTTTGTCATTGGATGTCTTCAAATATTACCACAGAAGGTAAATACAAATCACTTGAAACTCGTCGACAGTCAATATTAGATATGCATACGCCATTTTAACTGTTTATTATTATTAGACTGACTGGGTTAGTTTTCAGTTGAGTTGAATAAAAGAATAACAAACATTCAAGGAACGCCTGAAAACGATGAGGTAACAAAATGACAGTGTACGTAAATGCTATGGTTAATTATTAGGAGACTGGGAAAATGTTGGTGAGAGTTGGAGAAACTTACAAGATTAAAGCTTATTTATTTGTTTGTTATACAGCTTTAGATGGATCAGCCTTTTTAATTATCTCAATACAACCGAAATTTACAGATAATACTCTAGTTAATATTTAGTCTGAAACTTCACAAAAGCGTTCCATTAATTCTTTTTTAATATTTCTGGATTCATCAAATTCTATCTTAAATGTTCTATTCGTCCCATTAATTGTATTTTAATATTCTTGGATTTATCAAATTCTTAATCTGATCTAGAAAATTATTTCCCAAAATTATTATTCTATTATGAAAAAATATTAGTTTTTAAAAATGTCTTGGTGATAACTTTCCAGATCGTTGAAAAGTATTTAAAAAATGTCCACCTGCCATTAATTATTTTGAAACTTTCAATTGAATAACGTATCATTCTTCTCTCTAGTAAAGTAGTTAATCCTCATTTTCCAATCGTTTCTTGTAACTATAATATTTTACTTTTTATTAGTTTGTCACTTGTCCTTTTATGCTTTCGAATCTCAACATGGCACACGATTGCCGATTTCTAGACACTAGATTCGAAGTTTTGTTTGTTTGTTACTTTCTATATAAAAAGCCGAACGTTATTCTTTGAACTCCAACTGATGTAAACTTATATAACGCTATTTTCTATTGAGAATAACATATCGACCACATGACACAATTCTATCATTTTAATAATATAAACATTTTATTTCGGTAAAATATTTTGATATTTAATGTTATTTATTCATTTAAAATGTGAAATATATATATATATATATATTTATTTATAAAATACAGAAATTCAATGTAACATCAGTACCGTCGGTTTCAAAGCGGGAGGTTGATCCCGATTATCGTCAGCTGATAAACATATTCAGGAATGGTGGGACTTATTCGGTCACGTCCTATATATATATATATATATATATATATATATATATATATATATATATATATATATATTGATTTTATTCCATTAGTTGCGACAAAACAAGTTTTGTTTCATTGGTGCGAATAGCGACCAACTCATCGGGCCGGCGAAAGGAATTCAAATGGCATAAAATTTTAACTTCACTTTAACGGGAGATTGAAAATTGAAAATACATTGGAGGGGGAGGGGGATAGAGTTGGGGCTTTGTCTATAACGGCGACATGGGACATGAGAGGGGAGGGGGGAGGACCCCAACAAGTCGTGTTTCAAATTATTACGTGGGAGGTTTTTCACGTGTCAGTGCTGTGACGATCTCAATCTCGGCCGGGGTGGGAGGAGGGAGATGGAGCGACGGCCAGAGTGAGTTAAATTTAAAATGAGAATAAAATTATGATTACAACCGTCATTCTTATTTTATTTTAATTCTAATAAGTAATTATCATGTGGATAAAAATGTTTGATAATTTTAATTTAGGGTATTAATTGCTACTTTTGCATTTTATTTATTTTATTTTAATGTTTTGTTTATTATTTGTAGTGAATTTTGTTGTGATTATATTTTTTTAAAAGGGAATAGGTCACTAAGCGATGATGCCATCCACTAGTACATTCATATGAATCTGCATGGTACGACATTTTCTGGCAAGATTGATTTTGTTTTGGATCATTGGTTTCAGAGCAGGTACTTACAAAAGTTTGTCAGTATTTATAAGTGAAAGTGGTGCTATGGCATCGACTGGATTCGAATTTGGCTCACCGACGTCGTAAGTCCACGTCACTATTGACTCCACCAAGACCAGCATTTATTAAAATATTGGGAATATCGTTTACGACATCGTAAATGGATGACGTTATGTGGAAGACATCGGGAAAAAAACTTTTTTATTACATCCTTTATGATAAAGTAATAAAAGCTTTTCATCATCTATGCGAAAGACCACGGGTCACAGTAACTATATATATATATATATATATATATATATATATATATATATATATATATATATATATCTGCCCTTTTGGATGAAACCGCGGTACATTGCTGAAATATGTAATATACAGTATCTAAATAAATTATATTAGCTCTCTTATATGATCGAGCACTTTATTTGATTTCTTTTCATATACAACCTTACACACACTATATATATATATATATATATATATATATATATATATATATATATATATATATATATATTTATATATAAATTATATTAGCTCTTTTATATGATCGAGCACTTTATATGATTTCTTTTCATATACAACCTGACACACACACACTATATATATATATATATATATATATATATATATATATATATATATATATATATATATATATATATATTCAACACAACTCCAGATGAGAAGAATAAGCCATGAAATATATTATACACATATACATATCTCTAATTGACAATAACAATACAATTAGACTCATTATTTACTATGAGAAATTTAAAACCTAAAATCTTGTAGTAAAAAGAACTCTTCTCCAACTAAAAACAACACTAGAAAAGAACCAATGTTATTCATGAGTTTATATGCCTATTGAGAGAATGTAACTCCCATAATAATAATAAAGCTAATAGCTACATTGGTTTAAGAAGCACTACCCTATCCCGCTGCCTCACCATGCACTTTGTAAACTCCAGCTCAATTTACCAACATCTAAAAAAACATACCTTCCCTCCCCCTGATTTTAGACAAATTCTAGTTAATAACACTAATATTATACATTCCGAAACCAATTAAAAAAATACCGGAAGCTGTCTACATCAAAACACAACGACCTAACATTAATAACATCACATGTGAAACCAGTGCTAACATTTTAAAATGCTTAACGGAATTCGATTTTGTTCTGTGATGCCATCCAGCGTTGCTAAATTTAAATCGTCAACGACTTCCTGGAACAATGCGAAAACGTTCTCCGCTGTCTTTTTAAAAAATCTCTTTTTTCTTCAGCTTTTTTGTTCATTGGCTTTTTACACATGAGGATGATTCGACGAAGAATCAAAAACGTTCGTGAAACCTGTGAAACCTATGGAACATTAATTTATTTATTTTAATACAAAAATGACAATCAGAAAAAGTGAAAAAATGAAAAAGGTATAATTTAACAGACGAATTCTGTTATTTTTAACAATGTTTTCATAAATGAGAAAATACTGCCTAAATACACGCACAATATATATATATATATATATATATATATATATATATATATATATATACTATACAACAATTTATCTAGAGCCTACACGTAATATATTCCACAAACATAGCATGGTTTAATTGACAGTAAAGCTCCTTATAGTCCATCTCAAATCTTTGGCGACTCACCAATGCCTAACCAAAAATCTTGTTTACCAAGCCACAATATTTGCCAAAGAAAGACCGAATAACAAGGAGTACTATTGGGTATGACCCCCTCAATTTAAACACCAGATATTAAGACTATAACAGCACATTTAAAAACAAAGAACTCCAAATTAAAACAGCACTAGCAACCTATTATTGGGAGCTCAAAGAAAGCAGACACTCACCAATAATCGAATGGATAATAATACGACAGACCAATACATGTAGACATTTAGACGATCCGTATAAACTATGTCTGAATGAGAAATTTGAAATCCTAAACTTTAAAGACCCTCAAAACTTATTAACCGTTGAAGTGAAATAGCAAACAACTGCTTACACAGAATAAATTTTAATTTATGTTAACAATACATGATAAATACATAAATAAATGAACAAATAAAAAAATCTAAACTAAACTAAAACCTAAAATAGAAATACAAACAAACACTGTTAGAATAATGTCACCCATTCTTTCGACACTATAAAGAAACAGAGATCGGCCCCATTATAAAAAAAAACAGAACAATATAATAAAGAATAGGAAATAAAATCACCCGAAACTTTGTTTGTGGGAAGCCCAACGATTGGCTAATGAGAACAACACATAATCTGGTTAACTAGCTAGACTAAAAACCACGTGTATATATAAAAACATCTGGGAACACAAACTCCATGCATTCTAGCCTGACGATTCCCTACGGGGATGAAACGAGTAAGTCTCTGTGTAGCTTGATTCCCATGAATATATTTTCATAACTTACTATATATATATATATATATATATATATAAATATATATTAGCATACATTTTTATTTATACCAATATTATTCATTACATATGTGCATACATGTTTCAGTTATCCTCTATAATAGAGAGTCGACTACGTCATACCGAAATAGAGATTCAAATAGGAGGCTGCGGACTTCACTTCTTGTGTATATTTTTCTAGCTGGGATGGGTTCATAATTATACGGTAAAGCCTCGTACTAAATTACATTTTTACCCAATCGACCCTTCTTTTGGCTTCTATTATTTTGTTTATCTAGGGGTTGCGACCCCATTTATATTTCTTCCTGTATTACCACTTAATACATTTCTTGTGATCAACCGGTCTGAGGAGTTCAGTCATTCCGAATCTGACCTATATATATATAAACCCTTACTTATATACATAAATGACTATGCCACACATCTCTCTACATACATACACTAACATATATACAAATATATCTATATCTACATATCTACACCTGTACATATACATATACACACATATCTATATAAAACATACATACATGCATGCACAAATGTATATATATATATACATATATATATATATATATATATATATATACATTCATAATAGTCAATTTACCTGTTCCTATCCCATATTCTCACGATCATCGTATTAGTTCATTCTATATACGATTTATACATATGCACTATGTAGTGTGTTAACATACATCTACGTATATGCATAACTACACGCACACATACACACATACACACATAAATACATAAATACATATATTCATATATACGTACATATCAATTACTTATATCTCCATGCACTTTGCTATACGCATAAAATAGGAAGTTATATACATACACAGGTATATACATATACATATACATATGCATACATATATATATATATATACATGCATACATATAGACACGCAAATACATCCACACATACTCATATACACATATGTATACACATATATATGTATATATATAATATAAGAAAACTCATACATATATATATATATATATATATATATATATACACGTGCCATTAATCTTGTAACGATAGACACATGCCCATACACAACCAGATACCTATACATATATATCCCAGGTACACTCCCCCCCCACACACACACACACACACACATATATATATATATATATATATATATATATATATATATATATATATACATACATTCTTAACATAAAACGTTATTTATTCATATTGCTGCGTATACACTTCTATATTCTAACGTTACTAAAATATATTTTTTTTTCATATCTATCTATTTCTGTCGAATATAACAATCCTATCTCATACATGATATTATCCCTCTCATCAAGGGCATACCTTTACTTAACTTTCTTATAAATACTTACGGTACCTACTAAATACACACTGTACTTGCCAAGTTTATGGGCTATGAATTTAGGGCTGATCTTAGCGGATCGGTCTGAAGAAGACGACTCTCTATTGCAGAGGACAACTGAAACATGTATGCACATATGTAAGCAATAATGCTTGTATAAATAAAAAATATACTGAATACAGATCTACTTGTAATTGAGCACTTTTTATAAACACTGGAGTTTCAATGGATTAAAATCTATAGAAACAAATATAATGCATGTAATAATATATATATACACACACACATATATATATATATATATATATATATATATATATATATATATATATATATATATGTATATATATATGGGCAAAATAGAAATGAGAATTGAGGATAAGCGAATCAAAAAACTAACAAAAAATAAACTCAAACACATAGTATTTGTGTTTTTTTGTTTTTGCTCCTCCCGACGCGTTTTGTACAATTTGAATTTCTGTTAATTAAAGTTCTTATTTCCCACCGAGGATGGTTGCTTACTAGCAACTGAAATATTTTGGTAATACTTTTATATGTGTTTGAGTTTATATTTTGTTAGTTTGTTGATTAGCTTATCCTCAATTCTACTTTTATTTTGAATTTTGTCTGAAATATTGTTTTAATTATTCCTCATATATATATATATATATATATATATATATATATATATATATATATATATATATATATATATATATATAATATATATATATATATATATTAGATCACCGTCTAGTAATTATATAATAATCAGTTTTGCATTCAATGTTTTAATATTTATTTATATGTCTACATTATATCATGAATGCGTGTTTTCTGTTTAATAATTAATTCATTTTTCTTTTGAAATTTATAAAAAAAAAGGAGAAGGATTTGCCTAATCATGTTTTTTTTCATAAATCAAACGCCCCGACCCAAGTAAGCGCACTTGCTTTTGTTTCAATTCTGTCAGCAATGAGTAAGCGATTGAACATTTTACAGAATGTGAACAACGGAATTGACAGCAGTATTGATCGAATAGACAGCAGGGTTGTTGGTAAAGAAAGTATGATCTTTTTTAAATCCTGTAAAGACCAATAGATGAAGTAAATTGTAAAATTCTTAGTGATCTCGTTGTTGTAAATAACAACGTCTAAACAAAGAAATTTTATTAAGTTTGTACTTGCGCCTCGTTTACATTGCACACAGGGGCGACACAACTACAGTAAGATCTGTGATATGTGTATATTGTACCCCAGACCAAGCAGAGTTTTACTCTCATTCTGATAAAGATCATGTCTAGAAAATGGACTCACCCAATGTTCGTTTGATTTCACTCTGACAAAGATCAGTCCCTGAAAATGGACTCGACCAATTCTCGTTCGATCTCACTCTGACAAATATCATGTCTTGAAAATGGACTCACCCAATTCTCGTTCGATCTACCTCTGACAAAGATCATGTCTTGAAAATCGACTTAACCAAATATCGTTCGATCGCACTCTGACAAAGATCATGTCTTGAAAATGGACTCAACCAATTCTCGTTCGATCTCGTGGCATTTATTAACTTTTCATTTCTCAGCAGCGTTCGCAAGATTGGTGATTGGATTCTCCGGTTATTTGATTAAAACAGCCATTACAATCCGACATCATGCTAGTCACGAACTTGTCGAGGACATACGAGACGACCCTTTCGTATATTTACACATCACATGTCAACGGAAGTGACGTATGGCATCCACTCAGAGTTTACAATCTTGGTTGGACGAATAATGGAGCCGCTGAAGAAATTAAAGTCATATAAGATAACCACGTTTCATATTTCATGTTAGTGCACTATTGTCTGAGAGATCATATATATATATATATAGCACATATATGCTATTAATATATATATAGATATTTATACATATATATTATATATTGGTTGCATCAAGCTTGCACACGTTGCTTACCACGGGAAAGCTGATAAATGCAATGCGATCGGTCAGTCGATTATAAAGATATAGTCTGTGTCAGAGTGTGGGTTAACTGACTATAATTCAGTTAATCTCTAATGTGTTTATATAAAATAACTCAATAATCAATGGAAGTGCATATGTATTTGGTATGAAATAGTTTGAATTCATATATATTATTTTAGGTAATGACTGACGTCTACAGTTAGAATCTCCAGAGTTCGTGCGACTGCTGGGACTAGCAACACTGGATAGTCTTAAAAAGAAGAAACACGTGTTTGCGGATGACTACATTATATATATATATATATATATATATATATATATATATATATATATATATATATATATATATATAGTCAACCATATAAAAGTGTCCTTTTGTTTCACGACTCATTAGTGTGGCTAGATGTAGCGAGCGCATTAACTTCCAGATTCGATTCGAAACCCGGACGGCTGTCTCTACTACTATTTGAGCTAACAAACCTGGTACTGTAAATGGAAGAAATTTGTCGTTTGGAATGAATTCATCAATTTGTTTATAATTTTTGCGATACTGATAACTTATGGAGACTACATTCTTTTCACAGAAGGGTATGGCGTTACGCCAAGTGGAAATCCTTATTTTCCCGACCAGAGTGCGCACCCACTTCATATATATATATATATATATATATATATATATATATATATATATATATATATAACCTGTTCGGGTTGAGCACAGTCGTTAATTATATCGAAATAAAAATGATAAAATGGCTGATGCTAACGATAAGATACACCCTTCTGCAGACAGATGAAAGACCAAAAATGCTTGAGGATTGCCCCATGACACAACGCTCAGTGACACATTATACCAATTAACACCCGAGAACCGCAACATTGCTCACCGCGTCGAGAGATTAATGAGAAAAAATGCAAAACGAGAGAGCACTTTGGTCTTTAACGAAGCTTGTATAAATAACGACTTGCTGCTTAACTTTACACACACACACACACACACACACACACACACACACACACACATATATATATATATATATATATATATATATATATATATATATATATATATATATTAAAATAAACATAGTTGGAGTATCCGACAATTGTTTCAGAACCTGCTGGCTCCTCTTCAGGGAAGTAACTGGTGAATTAAAATGATATCCGCCTATACACAATCATGAGAAAAAAAGAAAAAGAAAAAGAAACAAACAAACAATCAGACAAATTACATTTCAAAAAATCTTCAGACGAGACAACCTTTTCTATAAGATGCCAACTCTTGACACCTATGTATCAACTCGCAAGAAATTGGGTCATACTGTCTCTTCCTCTCCAACCACACGCCTAGACATCGAGACATACTCATACATACTCATATCCACGCTAATACGTACATATTAATATACTCACAAACATACACACACATTTATATGTAGAAGTAAAACATATATACATGTATATATACACACACATACATCCATATATACATATATATCCATACATACATACACCCACACACACATATATATATATATATATATATATATATATATATATATATATATATATATATATATATATATATATATATAGGGTGGGCAAAAATAAGGGTCCTATTTTTAAAAATTCATAACTTTTTTATTTATTGATTTTTTAAATTTTTTTTTTTTTAGAATAAGTAAAGGACCCCTTCCGAAGCAAGCATGAGCCGTATTAGCCCTAAGGAACGTACCCTCATTTAGAAAACATTATTTTTGCTTAAAAAACTCAAAACAGTGTAAAAAACAATACTTTAGTTTTTGTAAGTTTTAAGAAGTGTTTTTCGGCTAAAATTTGTTTTGTTTATTTCAAAAAATCTCGGAAGGGTCAGTCTACACACACATAAAGTTTGGTGAGTTTAACTTTTATTTTGTGGAAGTTATTCAAATTCAAGTTATTCAAATTTAAAGATAGGACCCTTATTTTGGCCCACCCTGTATATATATATACACACACACACTTATAAATATATTAATCTATTTTGCTAACACTTTTGGAACAGGCGTGGAACCCTAATCACAATAAATTGGACATATAGCTCTATAAATGTGTTCCACGCGAAATATTGGTGTTGCGACCCGGAATGTTATGCGCCTCGAAAACATAAATTTGGGGTTGTATAAAATCAATGATTGTACTTCATTATATTTTCATTAATCAAGCTAATTTTAAATTGATATATTGTTTAAGAGATTTCATATTTCAGAGGGCTGTGACTATACAGAAACACTTAATAAAGGGCAGGAAAGAGAAATCACTTTTAGAAATATGCTGTTTTGAACGTGTGAGTTTTAATTTTTTTGTATCACTTACTATCCCTTCTTCAATTTATATAGTTTAGCCCGATGTAGTCCTAATATTCCTTATCAAAGGAAACGTGTGTAATTTCTTGGTATGTCTGTTAATATGCATTGTTGATGCTTACACCTTGCTATGACTTCACATTTGTAGTACTGGGATGATTAATTTCATTTTTCTAATTATAGAATTCACTACTTATCACTGTAAAGAGCCACCCGAGGATAAACGTTTCATAAGATGGGAATTACTGTCAGCCGAAAGACAAGAAACACTATGAGAGTATGACCAATCGAATGAACTGCGGCGTCTGATAATTTTCGGGCCGTCCATAGATGGGAATCTCTTGCCAAGAAGCTCTGCTCATGGTAATTGCGCCTGACATCAGGCACATGAAGGAGAAAAGAACAGACTTTTCTCCATCTATTGAGAAAATCAATTCTGCCTAGAAATACCGACAGAGTAGAGAGACACTACCAACGTTTCTTCTGTGAGAAAGGAGTTTTAGGGTAGAGAAAAGATCACCCCACTAGATTGCAAATTCGATGTTCAAGGCAAGAAAATATGTTGGATGAAGCGCTTCACCAGATTTGGCAGAATAATTTCATCGTTGGACGGATCTGACTCGAAGAGATGATTGCGTCAGCAGTCAGGTACGTTCTGGAGAATCGGTAAACTGATCAAAACATTTTCTAGTGGCCTTACCAACAGACTAGATAGACGTTTTACATTTTATAACTTCAGTTAATGTCAGTCGTAAGAGCTTACCCAAACACGGTAATGCTTCTAAATCAGAGCCATTCATTTCGACTGACGTAAAACGGGGATTCGAGCATTGGTGGTGAAAGGAGAGAAGCTTGGTTTTAGAAGTGTTAAAGGAACAAGCAACTTTCCCCAACTGCACGACATGTGGAGAGTCAGCAAGATCTTAGTCGACAGCGCTCTTTGAAGTGAAGCCATACATACTGTTGTCTGCTTAAATTTCAACGAATTATCTCAAGATATGATTTGGCAGATAATTAATGAAGATCAGGAAGAGTGTTGGCTCCAGAATAGATCCTTGGGGCACACCGGCGTTGATTCTGTGTACTTCAACCCCCTGCATATCAACATCTACTTTATAAGCCTATATAAGCGGAAGCATTTGGTTGTTGCAAAGTCATCGCCAGATATTCCATAGCTGGCAAGTTTGTGAACCAACCCTTTGTGCCAAACCATATCGAAGCTATTGCTCTGGAAAGAAAGCCGCCCCCCCCCCGTCAAAAGATTCACTAATCCTATGTCATTTTACAGTTAGTGCATCAGCAGTCGACCTTGCTGGACGAAATCCGTATTGTTTGTCGCTAAGTAGGCTGTTTTCTCTGACATAGTTGACAATTTCTTGATTTAATACATATTCAAGCAGTTTACCCATCACGCTTAGGAGAGTGATCGTTCTATACTGAGATACAAAGAACTGGTTAAAAGTATTTATATATACAACGAAGTTTTCTAAATAGATGGGAAGCGTTTCTCTTTTAAGCAACGATGTTAAATTTTTTTAGAATTGGAACAATTTCCGGTAGCAGCTTCTTTCTTCTATCGAAATTGTTCCCAATACCTGGAAGCATTGAGGTTTATGATAAGTTTGACAACAACCCGGATCGATATATGAATATCACTAAGTATTTACAGCCATAGGGGGAATTCCGGGAGTTTGTAGCAAAGTTCTTTGCGAAATGTTTAACTTTATCAGATGTCGAGGAGATCACATCAGGACCGGGCAGTTTTAAAGGCGACTTTAAATTCTAAGCATTTATTCCGTTGATAACAATTTAATAGTCATTTCTATGAGAAATGACGGCAGCACACTCAGATGTGAATCATGGTTGATTACTTAAGACATTTGTTAAGTCAACTCTTAAAATAACCCTCATAAAAAAAATCTGATATACATATTTGGAGTTTTAAAGAGGTTCTGTTACCATGGACAACTTACAGGTGGGGACACGTAGATATTCGGCACATAGAGGTTAACGTAGAACTTCAGGAACACTTACATTGTCTTCTCCGGAGAATTTTATACTTATAATGTAAATTACATCAAAATAGAATATATTTGAAGTTTTAAAGGAGGTTCATCCCCCATAGATCTCTTAGTTAAATGGGGTACTGAGAGATTTGGGACCACTTTAATTTCTACTATGGACAATTTTATATATAGGATTTAAATTTCATAAACATAGGATATATTTGAAATTTTAAGATGGCTATTCCACTAAGGCCTCCTTAGAGATGCACTTAGCGATTCGGGACCACTTCCATTGTCTTCCCCGGTAGATTATACATAAGAATACACTTTTATATTTTATGTAGTTTCTCTAACCTTTCTTCCTATAGGAAACACAAAAACATCACACATACCTACAAACATTGAGTTATATATATATATATATATATATATATATATATATATATATATATATATATATATATATATATATATATATATATATTCTGCGATCTGTCACCAGTGCATAGAAATACTGTCTCTTCCAAAATATCGATCGCTCTAAATATAGAAATCAGTAAAATAGATTATAAGTACCATTTTATTTTTAAGAACAGAGTTTAGAGGATATTTTATAATGTTCTTGTTAATAAGTTGAGAAGTGAGTATATTCACCTGTCTCACACGGCAACAAAGTTAGACATGGCGTCAGTTCCTAATGGGGGACCAAACACCAGATTAGGGCGATTCGAATGTAAGAGAAAGTCAGGTTAGTTGAGGAGGTACATATGAATCCAGGTGTTGAGTAATACTTCAGGAGACGCACACATCCTAAACTATTTCTGATCAATAACACTTAATGAATCACGCTTGGTGTGCTGTCTTTTCTATAGAAATAGGGTGTGACCTCAAATGAACAGGCACAAAAAGCGAAAATATCGATCCAGTCTTACCGATTTCTGACACTTATTTACATCTCATGCTCTTTATACAATCGTAAACTGACCACGCCTTGATATGAAATCGTAAAGATATACGAAATACTTTTACTCCATAAACGAGCAAAAGCCGATTATAATCAATCACTTTTTATAAGTTGAGTTTATTTTTAGTGAACGACAACTTGTGTATATACATCTACGCTAAAGTTCAAATTTTAAAAAAATAGTAATAGTACTCAATAGTTATACTACTACTACTACTACTACTACTACTACTACTACTACTAATAATAATAATAATAATAATAATGATAATAATAATAATAAGAAGAAGGAGAAGATAGAGAAGAAAATAATAATAATTTTAAAAAATCCCATAATTTGAAACCCCTCCCCCGTCATACAAAAAAGCGTGTTGTCATTAGCATCAGTTGGTGTCACAGAAAATGGCGATTGAAAATCGAAGATGGAAAGTACAATTAAAACCCCCACTGGAAGAACACAGAGAGATCGGTAAATAGGCTTGTTAACACCCTAATTCTAGAAAAAGCCATAATCGGCTATCAGCGAAACATCAATGGTTAATGGCCGTTGCGAAAATGCAAAATGATTTTCAACGATGATTGAAAGAAGCAAAAAGTACAGGAAATCAGATGGTACTTGTTATCACTCAGAACTCAGTGAAGACTCCCTATTTTTACCAGTGAGCGATCACTGGTATTGGCTTGTATGAAAACCCGTCTACAATACACATTATTGAACTTTGTCAATCACAAAAGAGAGCATGTATGAATGATTGAATGTTTGAATAATTAAAGCATCAACACATATCATCAAATCTCTTTCGTAAAATGAATCACAGCTAACGCTTGTTGTAATACATAAGAAAAGGATAAACATGGAATTTATGGTCGGCTTTCAGTAAAAGCAAAGTCATGTAAATTAACTGCATGTAAACTTGTAATGGTTTTAAGCATTACAGGTACATTCCTTCTTCAGTCACATGAAGCAAAATCGATGTGTCTAAAAAATTGCATTTCTGTGGAAGTTGACCCCCTCCCCTAAAAAAATCTACGTCAGAATCTGCTCAACACCTAGCAAATCCACTAGAATGAAATTGTTTACTTTGAATCTTAGCCGATCCATAATTTCAGATCGGGAGTAATAGATGATAACGGCCGTACTAACAGAAGAACAAGCAGAATATTTAGTAGAAAACAACACAACAAATATAAAAATACCACGACAATGTAAGAAATAGAACTAAACAAAAATTGTTCATGTCCGGCTGATATGACAATTGAAGGTGGGAAAAGAAAAGAAAGAAAATAGAGAATTAAATTCGAACGAAAGAAAAGATTAAGGAAAGCAAGAATGTATGGTTAGGTACCTTGTCAGCTTAGAATTGATTGTATTATTTCATTTCGTTCAAAGCTTGGGAAATAATGAATATATATATATATATATATATATATATATATATATATATATATATATATATGACAGAGATATTTACGTAATATGCGTTTAATCATTTTTGGTCATTGACATATGGTTTAAATTTCATTTGAATCTAAGGGAAAACAGATTTCAGTGAGTGGTGGTATCCCACAGGGACCCCCAGAGTTGAAGTGATATATTTCTTTGTAGTCTATGACTTTGTAGGAAGCATTGTTTTTTAAATGGCCAGATTTCTTCATTTTAATTCCGTTTAAGTGCGATCATCTACGACTGAACTAAATTTTCACTATTGGATTTACTTCATTTTGAACGCCTTTCTGTGATGCCCCCACGTAACTTTTTCTTCTCCATCGAAACTTCCTTCCATTGGACACCTTATCGGCGGACATTTACCACCTGGACTAACCTAATATCTTTTTACACGAACTTTTTTCACCCATCATTTTCTTAATATTTTTTCAAATGTTGAATTTTGGCTTTTCTATTGCCAACTTATCTATCTGTATAATTCCTCTGATGATAAGATCTCGATCTTTGAAAAGCCTTGGCTTTAGGAAAGAATAATAAACATAATTTTATTACAGAATATACCTTGCATTGAACAATCGAAGTTTGAAATAAATTTGGACATTCTTGCTTGTTCATCACTCTTCGTCTATCTATCTTTATAATTGCTCTATCTCGAATATTGAGCTATTACCATTTCACTATAGGTTCTTTCTACTAAAAGTTGACTTTTAGTTCCAGATTTGTTCCATATATATATATATATATATATATATATATATATATATATATATATATATATATATTATGTATATATATATAATGTATAAATATTTCTTACTTAAGAACATCAATTTAATTGTAGTAATAAGCCATAATTTGCAATTAACTCATCAAATGATACATCTCTAACTTAGTTTTTCTCTGTCACTTTAACTCTCTCTTATTGTACGTTATTTGAGAGAAGGAGAGAGAAAGAAAAGGAGTGAGAGAAAGATAAAGATAGATATTTACATTTTTGTATATCTGTAAGATAATAATAATAATAATAATAATAATAATAATAATATATATATATATATATATATATATATATATATATATATATATATATATATATATATTCCTTACTTTTTAGATTGAGTGATGTAAGAACATCCAGTTTAATTGCAGTAATAAACCATAATTTGCAATTAACTCATTAGATGATTCATCTCTAACTAAGTTTTTCTTCATAATTTTAACTTTCTCTTATATTGTGTTATTTTATTCCACATCCTTATTTTATATTGTGTCTATCACACTGGCGTCCATCCCTCTCCGTTTATTAACAGTCAAAAGTAAAAAAAAAAACTAGCTATAAAATTTAATATTCGAACAGTCCTTTATAAACAAAAAGAAAATATTACCATCGTAGTAATACTGCATAACTTGTTGCTGAATAGGAAATAGCGAAACAACAAGGGATAGATAGAGATAGGGTATGAAAAGGAGTGAAAGATAGAGAAGAAAGAGACTAATATATGTATATATACAATATATAGCATATAAATAATATATAAATATCATATATATATACATACTATATTAATTATATACATATACATATTTATATATATATATATATATACTCGACATATATAAAGTATATATGTATTATATTATATTAATGTATGTGTGTGTGTAGGCACATAGGTGTACATAGGTGTGCATGTGGACAACTGCACATATAGATGTGGTGGATCTCTGCATATACATGCATACCATTTAGATGCTTAACATGATAATACAATGTGTAATGTGCATGTGTACATGGCGGATGCACCTTTACTACACCTTGAAACACTGACCAGAATAGATACACACACCAAAACGCTCATATGCGCCTTATATATATATATATATATATATATATATATATATATATATATATATATATATATATATATATATATTACTTCTTCTGTAATATGGTGGGAACAATCCCAGCAGAGTGCTCGATTAATTGAGAATCAAAATTAAGAGCGTAATATGTATTTATATTTTGGGTACAGAAAACTTAATACAACATTAGTACCGTCGGTTTCAAGCTCTGAAAGACTTAACCATCCGGCTCTCTTCAGCTTATGTTACAGAAATGTAGATTAACGTATCACTCTCGTTTGGATACGTTATTTGCTTTAGAGTGTTATGTATATTTGTTTAAAATTAGTGTTAGGTTAGGGGAGTTTTTTTTTCAACTAAATAATCAATGTATTTTATGTAATTGTTTTTTTTTTGGTTATGATAGCGTTCAGCCTTTATTTTGTTGTTACTTCTATTTTTGACTGCCAACACATATATATATATATATATATATATATATATATATATATATATATATATATATATATATACATGTATGTGTGTGTGTGTGTGTGTGTGTGTATGTAACGGTAGTGGGAGAGAACACAAGTCGGGTGCTGTAGTATTAAAAACATAAAATAATAGGGTAATATTAAGTTATATAGGTATTACAGAAGATCAGAACAACATCGATATTGTCGGTTTACAAATCTAAACAAAGGGGACCTATAATTTTAGCAATTAGTTTTAAGATTTGTCTACTAAGGACCACTGGAAAATCAATGAAGTTCATTATTTTAAATAACATAACATTTTTTGTTCAATATTTTGTGGTATTTTCCAATAAAATATTATGCAGATATCCAGGAATAGTACGACAATCGATGTTCCAACCTTCAAGATACTAAACTGTTTAAAAACAAGGATTTTCCAGTGCTTCCTACTAGACTAATTATGAAAGAAATTGCTCAAACATTAATCCTGTTAAAAATTTCGTTTTTGCTGCCAATAACCATCTTTTCCCGCAGGGACATATTTGCTATAAAAACACGTGGGAAATCAACTTACTCGAATGTAATAAACGCCACAAAAATAACATTGAACATTGCGATCTGGTTAAAACGTGGGGAGTCTAAACAAATGCACTAAGAGGACCAAGGAAACTAATGTCAAATAGGTCATTCTTAAGAACAAATCATTTCTGTGCAAATTGAAAACTAACACAAACGCTAATATCTATGACAACATTACATGAACACAATCGTTTTCAAAATTAGTCTAGTAAGCCTGAAAGAAAGAAATTGAACGTACTTCTTTGAACCTTTGAACCAAGTTCCTTATATGGTTTTGAGCCTGTCAGTAAAGAGAAAAAAGCACATTGATCTAATAGTTGATAGGAAATATATTTGGACAATGTAAATGAACATTTTTAGTTTCAGTATATATATATATATATATATATATATATATATATATATATATATATATATATATATCTGGTTGAATCGCTGGGGAGAGAAGATTACTTATTTTTTCGCTCTGCTTGCAAGATACGACCGGGATTCAGTCTTATTTTTGCTCAATTCGGATTTAACGGATTTTCTAATTGAACAACGAACTTTGACTTTATTTGGGTTGCCCATATCAGGATTTTGGAATTTTAAGTGAGTTTATTGAATTTTCTATATTATTTGATTTATTTATCGTTGTAATAATTAACATTAACATTGAATACTTTTCACTTCATCGATTATTGACACATTTCGCGACTGGATAACTTTGTCAGCTCCTTCAATTTCTCGTATATGGACTGCTATTTATAACTTGGAGTAATCCTCGGTCAACCCTCTGAATGTCTTTCCTGATTATGTTTTTCAATTTGTATGACCTGGATGGATTGTATATATTCAACAAAAAAGTATGTTTTTGGGTTAATATATTTGATGTTATGTATTTTTATGTATTTGTGTATATAATTTTATATATTTTCAAAGCGTAATTTTATTACCTGTAGTAGTATAACTGTGGTAATGGTCCTCTGTAGAGAAGAATTATCTTTGAAAACTCATGAGCTAAGGACTTAAGGATACTTTGCTTGAACTTTGAATTCTAATAAAATTTGATTGACACCTTATTTTATTACTTCATTTTATATTATAATATTAATGCTCTATCCAGTATATTGAGCTTCAGTTTTTATCCGGATGTTTCACTAATTATAAGATATTAGTTGAAGCTTACATCTTTTGTTGGATTGCTTCATATATATATATATATATATATATATATATA
>OY744552.1:28590944-28593444 GCA_963556195.1 Sepiola atlantica | reverse complement strand
TTATTATTATTATTATTATTATTATTATTATTATTATTATTATTATTATTATTATTATTATTATTATTATTATTATTATTATTATTATTATTATTATTATTATTATTATTATTATTATTATTATTATTATTATTATTATTATTATTATTATTATTATTATTATTATTATTATTATTATTATTATTATTATTATTATTATTATTATTATTATTATTATTATTATTATTATTATTATTATTATTATTATTATTATTATTATTATTATTATTATTATTATTATTATTATTATTATTATTATTATTATTATTATTATTATTATTATTATTATTATTATTATTATTATTATTATTATTATTATTATTATTATTATTATTATTATTATTATTATTATTATTATTATTATTATTATTATTATTATTATTATTATTATTATTATTATTATTATTATTATTATTATTATTATTATTATTATTATTATTATTATTATTATTATTATTATTATTATTATTATTATTATTATTATTATTATTATTATTATTATTATTATTATTATTATTATTATTATTATTATTATTATTATTATTATTATTATTATTATTATTATTATTATTATTATTATTATTATTATTATTATTATTATTATTATTATTATTATTATTATTATTATTATTATTATTATTATTATTATTATTATTATTATTATTATTATTATTATTATTATTATTATTATTATTATTATTATTATTATTATTATTATTATTATTATTATTATTATTATTATTATTATTATTATTATTATTATTATTATTATTATTATTATTATTATTATTATTATTATTATTATTATTATTATTATTATTATTATTATTATTATTATTATTATTATTATTATTATTATTATTATTATTATTATTATTATTATTATTATTATTATTATTATTATTATTATTATTATAATAATAATAATAATAATAATAATAATAATAATAATAATAATAATAATAATAATAATAATAATAATAATAATAATAATAATAATAATAATAATAATAATAATAATAATAATAATAATAATAATAATAATAATAATAATAATAATAATAATAATAATAATAATAATAATAATAATAATAATAATAATAATAATAATAATAATAATAATAATAATAATAATAATAATAATAATAATAATAATAATAATAATAATAATAATAATAATAATAATAATAATAATAATAATAATAATAATAATAATAATAATAATAATAATAATAATAATAATAATAATAATAATAATAATAATAATAATAATAATAATAATAATAATAATAATAATAATAATAATAATAATAATAATAATAATAATAATAATAATAATAATAATAATAATAATAATAATAATAATAATAATAATAATAATAATAATAATAATAATAATAATAATAATAATAATAATAATAATAATAATAATAATAATAATAATAATAATAATAATAATAATAATAATAATAATAATAATAATAATAATAATAATAATATAGCTTTAAAGAGACTTACTATTTAGCCATCTAATGTTTCATCTTATTTACATACCTGTTCATAGTCTGTACACATACACGTGTGTAAAATAGATGACGACGCTGACAAAAAAGAGTAACTCTTTCTTTAAATGTGAGATATCAAGAAATATTAGATAGTGGTTTTATCAACATAAAGTGAGGGGTAGAAAAATACATAGATAGTTAAGAGAGAGATGAGTGAGTTGTTGAGTTAACTATATAAATTACAGCTAATGCGAACATCTATAACATATTTCTATTTCAAATATAACACAGTCCCATAAGTAAGGTATACTTTCGCATGTTCTTTATGTTGTTGAAGTACAAGGCAAAAATGCCTTAGGGAAACAACATTGATTAACTCACATTTAGTATAATAATATATTATATGTGTCTATGTCAAAAGCGTATACGTAGATGTCGAGAAAGCATTTACCGTAAACAGACATTTTGGAGATTTTTATGCAAGCAAAGGAAAATGATTCACGGTGTCCTCATGTTGGTTGTTATTATCATGAAATTTCGTTCCTATGTACCTTTGAGCCGTCCCCAATTATCCGTCAATATTTTGGATACATTGAGAACTTGGGTATTGATCGTTTATTCAATTTACGGTGGCAGATAATTCCTGTTACTCTTGAACTTTACTTAACCTATTTAACTTAATAAGTTGGGCGTAGTCCTAAATCATCCCAGACAACTACACAAATTAGTCCATGGCTGGAAACAGAGTCTGTAAGTAATGAACTTGAAAACAACAGCAGGAGATAGGTTTGTCGGTGAACTGAAGATTGGAAGTCCCGATTCAAAGAATGTTGGAAATTTCTAAAGAATATTAAGGAAACTGGAAGAAGGCGAAATGTTGGAAATAAAACAAAATAAAAATAAAAACAGAATATTAGAACATTATCGAATATAAAAATACAAATAAATACAGGATA
>OY744552.1:28575944-28585944 GCA_963556195.1 Sepiola atlantica | reverse complement strand
AAAACTCTAAAGCAAATATTTGCATGTGTTTTAAAAAAAGTTTCATTTCTAATCGATTTCATTGAATTTGATATTTAAACCGACTAGCGTGTTTTTGTTTTGATTACTAATATCATAGAGGGAGTGGGATAAGTTAATCTTCTTACAATCCGATGACTTCTTCCTTTCACAAATCACTCTGACGAAATCTGAATGCAATCCAATTCGAGAAGGTTTATTGAATGTTATCGCTAATATCTTCCTTTTCCCTCAAATTAACCTTCTTATACATTTCCATGGAATGCTTTATTATCTTCTTATGGGAAAATACATCTAACGCTAACCTAGTAATACGCAATTCTTAATCAATAGTCCTCTTAGGGTGCAAATCTTTTTTGTGTTACATTTAGTCATGTTTTGAAATCGCGGTCGACTTTTTACTTTGAGTGGGAAACATAAACAAATGGCCGAATTTTTACGTTTTTAAAGGGGGAAAATCTTCTTACATTTATTCAAAACCCAAATAACGTTTATTTGCAGGCAAAGAACTCCAATTCCAGTCGCATAAATTATTTATGAACGTAAAAAAGACTCCCAAGCGCGTCGAGTAGGGAAACCTACCATTATATATATATATATATATATATATATATATATATATATATATATATATATATATATATATATATATATATATATATTAATTATATGTTAGAACGTGTTTTGAAAAATCTCGTCATTTTAAATAATGATGATCTTTGAGTGAAGCTTCATTGTTCATGTATACAACAATGAACATTAAACGTCCATTTTGTATTTTTCAAAATAAATAAAAATGAAAATGAAAAATGAAATCAACAATTAGAAAGGGAAAGAAGGAAGTAACTGCTGTTGCATAAAAAGAAATTCATTAAATAAGGAGGATTTAATTTTGTTAATTTTCTCAGTGGTCTTTTTAGTTCATTGTAACATTATTAATAACATATTTATCTGTCGTGTGCGGAGTTTTCGGCGGAAAGTTAAGACACTTTTCTCTTGATATTTTTAATATTTTCGGGGTATATTTACTATATTTCATGTTGTTACGTAAGGATTAAACACACACAATATTCCTGTTCTGTTTGAATATAATGTTTTTTTTTTAAATTAGCGATATCAGAGATACATTTAAAACGTAAAAACTTAAACCTGAATTCAGTCAACGATGATGAGTCATTGATTCCAACTAACGCATTAACACGGCTATTGTTATATAGATCTTGTAAAGTGGAAAAAAACTATACATACTAAATGAAATGAGTATAAAAGCGCTTCTAAGTGGTTTGAATAAGCTGTTAATGTTTTGTTTAAAAACGTTGTTTTATATGAGAAGAAAAAAGGCAACAACAAATGAAACCAACAAACGAAACACCTCATATTGTAAAGTGAAATATCAAATGCGCTCTTTATCGACACAAGAGGGCGCTTCTCGTGTAACGGTTTGTAATCTCGTTCTACCCACGCAGCGTAAAATAAAAAAAGCGAACGCCTCCCACCAGCTCCCCAAAGAAGGAAAATAATCACGCAAAAATAACAACTTGCGTTGTCACCAGTCGCGTACGTATACATCTCCTTTTACACCAGCTACATGCGCGAGGAACATCCTTTGATTTTTAGGTGTTTGTTCCCTAACCCGACTTTATTTGTCTTTTGACTTATGACAGTGATATTTTTTCCTACACGGCAAATTCGCAATGTAAAGTTAGAAACCAAAATGGCACTGACTGACTATAATAATTGCAAGAATTCGTATATATATATATCCACATACATATATGTTTCGTCTTAACCAAGACTCATCAGTATGTCTATATATGACTGTACCATGGTTTGGCGGAGTTCGTACAATGGACTAAAGTCACTTTTGAATTCTGTCTGACACTTATGTCCACTAACATAGCTATACTAAAGAGAAAGGACATATTCTTATTTAAGTATCTATAGAAGATTCTTACTCGTTGTCGGCGAAATTCACAATATTGCTTTAGAAGTTTCTAATAGTTTTTCCCTACTTTAATTTGATAACTCCCTTTACCTCCCATACTTTCTCTCCCCTCTTCTTCTTTCTCTGCAATTTAAATTAATAACTGTAGACTTCATATGTGGGCTTAGAACTTTACTCCACCTTTATCCAAGATAATTAATTAACCTTAAAATATTCTGTATTACACAATGTTCTCATGTCATAAATCACATTGAACTAAATTTGAGAAAATAAATATTTCGCAATCAAACTCCAAATAATATTCTAATACTTAAATAAAATAAATGTTAGACATAAAGCCTAGCTATTGCCTAATTTAATATGTTATGAAATACTGAATTTTGAAGCCGTTCTAACGAAAGTTTTAGTTTAAAATTATAATAATCTTTTATTCCTTAAACTTTTCATATACTTTTACTTTAATAATTTGGCTTTTAACTTTTGATTTAAATGAAAATAATATATTTTATATTCTATCAGATAGAATCCGAAAATACCCATCTGTTTGCTTTCAAAACTAAATGTACATAATAATTTAATCCTAACTTCTCTATAATTTATTAAAACAAATAAAATTAAGAACTTGAAAAATATGTTTTAGTTTTATTTCAAGTATTCAAAATTTGCATTAGTAATAATAATTTCTTAGTAATGTGAAAATATATTTTTGCGTATTGCACTCAAGAAGTTGATCGGTTATTGTGATAAATTATTTCAGTCAAATAAAAATGTTGGTATTGCTTGCCTTAAGTATATATATATATATATATATATATATATATATATATATATAACACCGAATCATTTACACAATAATGCATCAATAATTATTGAATAAGCTCTACTAATGTATTTTTAAAAAACTTTTGAAATAAATACTTAAACACACTCACACACCCACATACACACCCATATATATATATATATATATATATATATATATATATATATATATATATATATATATATACTTCAAATTAACTGAAGTAAAATGATAAACACTTCTAATTAACTGAACTAAAATAATAAAAAGAGAGAGTTTGAATTACCTACTAGACATCATCCCCAAAAGGCGTTCGGTATCTCTGTACAAGGGTTTGTCGGGACAACCTGACATGAGGATATTTCACTCTACAAGTACACCCTGAACAATTATTGAAAATAACATAGTATTCACAGCATAAATAAAATCCCCTCAGAATGGCTACACACCTGCTCATACGAGGATAGTGCACCTTCTCCTAGTGATGTTACCTCAATTAACACACTTAGCTGGATACTCCACCAGACTAGATTACTTCTTGTCCTGGAATCCAGTAAAATCAAGAGACCACACAAAATATATACTAGAACATAGTTAACGCGTCAATTGGGGAGAGGATAATTAATGTTCTTAACTTCTGTACTCACTCAACGTTTGACGGGTAAAGGAGAACTATAATGGAATATTCGAATATCTATGTATCTCATATAGAGATCAAGTGTTAACCCCAGGAAGGGGCCCCTTCATTTCTGTGAACTTCGACTGAAGTAAAATGAAACAAGATACATATATATATATATATATATATATATATATATATATATATATATATATATATATATATATATAATATGTTATTTAATAATATGAATATATGATAGAAAACAGCAATATATACAAATAATTCTATACCTTACAATTAACCCAACAGATCTTAACAGATTTAATGTCTCTCACAGTCATTTGCCACATGTTGCGTTCAGTTCTTCTCCTTCGCCTCCTCCTTCTTCTTCTTCTTCTTCTTCTCCTTCTTCTTTATCTCTTTATTATTATTATTATTATTATTATTATTATTATTATTATTATTATTATTATTATTATTATTATTATTATTATTATTATTATTATTATTATAGAAAATGTTAACAATACAACTCAGCGAAGAGATCAACCACGCCTTTAATAAAATGTCTTCCCGGAAACAGAAAAAAATGTCAGAAAATAAACAGAATGACAATTTACATGCTATATGCATACCAGAAAAAACTAAAGGAAGTAAAACTGGGAAATAGAACATAGGAATGGTATAGATCGACGACAGTATATGAGAAAATAAAGACAAAAATCGATAAATGAAGTCTAAAACCTGTTTATAATTTTAGACACAATTGTAAACCTTGGGGAGAAAGTTAAAGAAAATGGAGACTGGAACTGCCTACTCAAGGAGAACATTTGACAAGTAGATCAATACAGAGAGGCATTTTCCAGGGATACTTCATATCTCCACTACTTTTTATCATATCTATGATACACCCTAACAACATACTCATGGGTTGCAATATAGGATAAAAATTTACGGAAAGCAAACGGAGGAATATGCAACCTCACGTATATGCATGGAGCTAAACTCCGCGCAAAAGTAAGGATATCGAAAATAAATCGGAATAGAAACATGTGAGGTAATAAAGGAGATAAAGAAAGAAAAACTGGAATAAACACAAGGCATAAAACTATCCAATCGAGAGATAATGAGCGCGGGAACTATAAATACCTAGGAATTTTGGAAACGGACACAATCAAAGCAATAGTGATTAGAGAGATGATTAAAACAGACGACACAAGAACAACAAGAAAATTACTTGCACGTAGATTATATAGAAGAAATGTCATGGAAAGAAATAAAGATTTGGACACTATTTCGAGTAATATTCACAGGAACTTTTATAAACTGGACAAAATAAGCACCCAGTAACCTGGATAAAAGAAACAGGAAAGTAATCATTATGCATAACGCACTGCAACTGAAAGGTGATACAG
The DNA here is from genome assembly GCA_963556195.1 of Sepiola atlantica. Classification (NCBI taxonomy): domain Eukaryota; kingdom Metazoa; phylum Mollusca; class Cephalopoda; order Sepiida; family Sepiolidae; genus Sepiola; species Sepiola atlantica. The sequence goes on along the minus strand of OY744552.1, from coordinate 28,581,142 downwards.
AACTCAAAAATAGACGCGATCCAGGAAACATAAGGTATATACTCTATGGATGAAAAGACGAAACGATAAACCACATCAGGTGGTATTAAATTGACATGACTGGGTGAGGAAGGTGCAAACTCCTGCACTTCGAATATGCAGACAAATTGTAAAGGTAGTCCATATTGCCGGAAGGAGTATTGGATAATGGCGAGTATAAAGTCCTTAAAGAAATAGAGATATAATCGGACAAACTCTTTCAAGTAAGAAGACCGGAGATGCTAGTTAACAATGAAGAAAACAAATTGAAAAATAGTATATTTCGTTGTGCCACTAAACCACCGCTGAAAGAAGGAGAACACCTCAGTAAATGCGTGGAACATATAAAATAATGAATAAGAGATATTATAGTGCACCAGGAACAGTTCTGTAAAAATCGGGCAAAAGACGAATCAGGGAAATTGGAATCAAAGAAAGAACTGACACCATGAAAACAACCATACAAGCAACAGCACTGATAAAATATTAAGAAACATCATCGAGTGGGGAAACCAACATACACAGCCAGATGACACTGACAAACGACAGTAAAGTTGGAATAGAATAGCACTTCGTAACCATAATCAGAAATATAAATAGATCATACTCAGATGAAGCCAAGGAACCGAAACTTCAGATCCGGCAATCTGACACCCGACCCTCGCCCCACAAATCAAACCATGGCATCAACATCGCCACAGAAAACAGCCGTAAAGTGTCTGAAATGATGGAAAGATAAAGGAGAGAAAAAACCTGTCTAGACATTCATTGGAAGGGTACGGATAGTACTCGAATCATGGGTAGGGTTATTGTCACTGAACTTTAATACAAAGCCAATTGTAAATGACTGTTGCGAGAACGCAAAGTGATTTTCAACAATGATCGAAGGAAGTAAACACTATTGGAAATATGTGAAGACTTGTCACTCGGACTCCAGGGAAATCAACTCTACTTGATCGTATGAGAACTCTTAGTGAATACTACTACTACTACTACTACTACTACTACTACTACTACTACTACTACTACTACTACTACTACCAATAATAATCACAATAATAATAACAATAATAATAACAATAATAATAACAATAATAATAATAATAATAATAATAATAATAATAATGATAATAATAATAATAATAATCGTAATGCCACTCATACTCCAGTTAACATCAGCGGTTATTATCAGTGAGCAATCACTGACGATGACCTGTGTGAGAACTCCTAGTGAATCCAAATAATAATAATACGAAAAATAAAAAGGAGGAAGAAATACCCCCCCCCCCAAAAGAAAACAAAACAAAAACTAAACCATTTGTTTTTTTTGTTTTTTTTTGGGGGGGGGGGATTTCTTCACCATTGTGCCGCCCGACGTGAAAGTATATTATCGCACATTGTTCCGGGTTTTTTTGTGTTTTTTTGAATGCATTTGGGACCGATTATTTGCTTGTTGGCTTGGTGGCAGAAATAATGCACGAGCTACTTTTCTAAGACATTTTCTAGGACTTTCTTTTTTTATCGTTGTTCTTTCTTGTTTTTTTAATTTTAACTTTTATTTTTATTTTTTCCTCTTCTCTTCTTAAGTGACCTCAACTATTGCAACGCCACATTGTGTATTGTCGGCAGTTGAAACCCTTATTCCAGACATTTAATTTCCCTGATGATCTGCCAAGCTAGTACCTGCTTGGTAGTGAAACACGTGTAGGAAAAAAAACATTTAATTTGAATAAATAATATTTGTGAGGAAAAATATCTTTAATGATGATCATTGGTGTCCTGAAAGGAATGCTTTGGTAAGCCTTCATAAAATCACATATAAACGCTCTGTACTCTGTAATCGAGTATCATTGAGCTTGTTTTTATTGGAACAACCCCGGTCTTCACTGAATGATCTATTTTATAATTGAAAAATTTAAATATATATATATATATATATATATATATATATATATATATATTAGAAAAACGGTTTACACTTAGCGTAAATCAAAACTCATTCTATAAAGAATAAATTCTCTAGGTTACTGACAGTGTTCATATATGTAAACAAAAAAAAATGCAGAAGTGTTATAATTTCTATTCGTAGACTGTACGTGGCGCAAAGGTTAAAACCTGACAGTATTTATCGCAGTTGGAACTGGCTTGGTATTCGAGTTTTGTATCTCAGCGTGAATACATTTGTTATGTTTAATGAAATAGCTCTCTGTTGATGACAATATGCATTGATAATATATATATTTAGTATATTTTTATTTATACAATCATTTCTGGCTATAAATTCTCAGGCTTTATGAAGTTAAGCCTATTTTTATTTAAACAACCGAACTTGATTTGCTTAGACTAATAAGGGTCTTGCAGAAACATATATGCACATGTGTATTGATTTACTCCTCTCCAAGAGTTAGGCACAAGGCCAGTTTTTATCTTACTCCCACAAGTAAGATGTGACCCAAGGTCGGGTCGGGAAAGTGGGGTTTAAAAATTGCCTGGGCAGCCCCGTCGGCATTCCCCGGTAGGGGCGCCTCAGGCAGTAAGCAATAAACTTACTCCTCCCCCAAAAGGGGAGGCAAAGCCTGGGAGGGTGAACCTCCTAGAACTGCACAGGACAGACCCATAGACCGGCGTAAATCAAGCCCCGAAGGTGAAGACAATATCAGTCTATGGGGTGCAGTATCCATCGGAACAGATACTACACTTTGATCTTAGCCAAAAGGCCAAATATAAAAGTATACTAAATAAATAAATCATGCGCAAACTAACCATTCACGGGATTATTGATATAATTCCTATGAACAAAGTCTCACAAGAAATACAATATATATATATATATATATATATATATATATATATATATATATATATATATATATATATATATATATATATATATAGAGAGAGAGAGAGAGAGAGAGAGAGAGAGAGACAGAAATAGGAAAAGGGAGAGAAAAAGAGAGATAGGGAAAAAGAGAAAAGGAGAGAGAGAGAGAGAGAGTAGTTTGATATTTCACGTATGCTACTAGAGATATTTTAATGATGATGAGTTGTGGTTGAAGGATAACACAATCTTGTTCTTTTTATTAACTTTTTATTATAATAATTAGACATTTCAAACGCTCTGCGTTCTTCATCGGTAAGGAAGCCGCTCATGTGCGGGGTATTTATTTGATAAAAATTTAACGATTATCTGTTTGTTTGTTTTTTGGGTGGGGGAAATAATTCGGTTAAGCGTTGTTTAAATATGTTTAAAGGCTATTTTAAAAATAGATGTGGTTAATTACTTCATTATTATTTGATTATTTACGTGTCCTTGTTCGATTTACGGTTGATGCGAGACTGTTAGCACAATTTCAGGCCGCTGTCTTGTATCGTGTTTATTTAATTTGACGTTGTAAATAAAACTAATGACAGTGCTTGTTTTGCTATTTAAGTCTCATGTTTTGCTATTTGAGTGCAATTCTGTGTGTGTGTCTATTTTATTTATTTTTATTTGATTGTTTATATTGGTACTTGTAATCGGCTGCTGTTCTGTGTCGTCTTTCTTAAATCTTACCAAGAAAGTAAAGCTAATGATGGCACCTATTTTGCTATTTGATATCATCTGTTTTGCTATGTCTGTGTAATTATGTCTGTTCATTTTATTTTGGAAACATTTTTTAGAGTCTTTTAAAAGATGATGTGGTTTATATTGTTTTATTATTTGATTATTTTTCAGAGTTTGTTAGCGACAACTTTTGGTTGCTGTTATGTAATGTGCTGTTTAATCTGACATCGTAAAAAGTATTTTACTATTTAGATCTATGTTTTGCGGTTATGTTATGTCAGTGCTATTCTGTGTGTGTTTATATTATTTTTAATTTATTATTTTGAAAACAAAGTTTAATGGAAAAGTATAAAATGGAAAAGTACATATATCGGTATTGATTTGTATATTTATGTGATATGTGCAGTTTCTGTCACAATTATGATATTTGTTGTATTTATTAGACAGGTGATTTTATTGTTATCGGTTGTAGAAATATCTGTAGGTGTTCAAAATCTTTAAGTCTGTGTGTTTGCCCTGTGATGTGTGTGTTGAAGTTTGCGTGTTCCGGTTGAGAAGAACTCAGAGTCTATTAAGAGGCACTTTATGTTGTCTAGCGTGTGTCCTGATATATTATAGCGCTATGCTAGTGGCGTGTTGGGAGAATGTTTTCGGATGAATGTTTTATGGTTGCTGAGCCGGAATCGGAATGGTGTGTTTGTTTCGCCAATATAAATAACGACGTCGTTTCATACTTTAACCACGAAACGAGTGTCTGCTGGTTAAAGTATGACACGTCGTCGTTATTTATAAGCATCAATATATATAGTCATCAACGGACAGCTGTTTCGTTGTATAACCTTAAAGTCTATAAAAATGGATGACAAAACATTTTTATATTTCTTATTTAGTTGAAATAAACCGACATAATTTCTTTTAAAAGAAAGTTTCTTTTCGAACACGATAGTTCACATTTAAAGCTTGAGGTGTTTTGTTTGTTGGTTTGCTTTGTTGCTACTGTTTCTCTTTGACGGGTGTTAACTGAAAAAAAGAATTTGAAGAAAAAAATGTATTTTAAGTGATTATAATTAATATATGAAAGAATTAGTAAATTAGGGCCAGATCGTCGACATCTCGCACCGGTCCGTGCCTCTTTAACAACAAATTCAACAGACACGATCGTTTCCATCACATTTAAATTTTATAAACAATCTCATAAGTTTTTAATGACACCTTAGAGACTCCCAGTGTTATATTCTCTTGGGATAAAGTATTATAAACTAGAGTTATTCCTCTTGCTAAAATTAGTTTAGAAACACGTCGTTGCCATCACGAAACTTGGTAGCAACTTACATATAAAAACCTAATCGATAATAAAGATCATTATTTCATTCTCAGTCGCTGCAGAGCGAACCTGTTTCTGCACGTAATAGAACATAAAAAGCAGCTACGGGGAAGACGCATGTACATATCTTTCTGATTAGCACATAGTTTATTAGCAATAACGTGTGCATTTTATTGTGTAGGAACAGTGTGTTTCGTAATGTGTGTAATCTATGTATACATATGCTATTTATTATATTTTGGTTAATAGATATTCGCGTTTTTTAATATTGTTATAGACAATTCATGACGACGAGTGATGTCTACGATTGTT
>OY744552.1:28543444-28570944 GCA_963556195.1 Sepiola atlantica | reverse complement strand
CTTTCCCTGATTATTATAATGGTGCGTGTGTGTGTGTTTTGTGTTGTGTTTTGTTTGTCTTTGCGACCTCTGAGATATCTCTTACAGGTTAGAATGATCTCCCGTAATAATAACAACGGAAATGACAATACATTAAAATACTCTTAAATAAAAAAGCAACATAGTATAATAACAGGATAAAAAATATTTTTGATGTTCCACATTTTTCTTGTTTTTTTTTTGCGAAGGAGGCAAAAATGAAGGTCACGGCAGAAAGATAAATCGTAAATAATAATAATAATAATAATAATAATAATAATAATAATAATAATAATAATTGGAAATGTTAGGAGACTTGGTGAAATTCAGACTCCAGGGAATACCACCGGTTGTTGTCGGTGAGCAATCACTAATGATGACCTGTGTGAGAACTCCTAGTGAGTACAAATAATAATAATAATAATAATAATAATAATAATAATAATAATAATAAAATAATAATATGTTAAGCTTGGCTAATGCAGTAATTAGCATAGTTGGGCTTTATCGCTTATAAGTAGCCTTTATACAAACATCCGACATCCCATTAGCCTATCTGCTAAGAGAACACCGCACTTTTAATACAATAACAAAATTGCATCACCGATAGAATTTGTTGAACATGGAAGAACCCGAAATAGCAGAAATTTAGATAAAATGCATCGAAGTGCATCCCAGAAGCAAAAGTCCTACGATAGACATGTAACTGGAGAAGAGGAAGAAATCACCGACTTATTTTCGGTGCGGGATGCGAGGCCATAAGAGAGATTCGACTGTAATGAAAAACTTGACATTTTATGAAATCAAAGATATTATTTTAGAAAATATTTCACCACAAAAAAGTTCGAACAAACCAAATTATTGGGCTTAAAACCAAAGAAATCGGTGAACCTATCGGAAAATATATATGCAAGTGAGAGACGCCAGTAGATATTGTAAATTTCAACGTCTGGACCAAGAAGACATGTCTGCTTAAAAACTCCGAAAAGTAGAAGGTATGTACAGAACTTTATATCAAGTTAAAATTCTAGAATGACTACAGATAAACCAAATGCTGTTATTGACTTCAGAGGAGTTAATTCAAAATTTCAACAGAGAATGGAGAAAAAGTCATAGATACACACAGGGCATGAAATCCACAATATTCTGGAATATGTAATGCGATTAGCTTGTTTAATTCAATAATTAGCATGGCCGGGCCTGTATAAAATTAGCGTATCTGCTAAGTGAATCACGCACTTTCTTCTTCTTCTTCTTCTTCTTCTTCTTCTTCTTCTTCTTCTTCTTCTTCTTCTTCTTCTTCTTCATCATCATCATCATCATCATCATCATCATCATCATCATCATCATCATCATCATAATAATAATAATAATAATAATAATAATAATAATAATAACAACAACAACATGGAAAAACACCGCATGAACAAAAACTGCGCACTTTTTGGGGGGAGGGGGTGTCTCCCCAAAAAAGTGCGCCAGCCTAGGGTGACACCACACAAAATATGTGTAGAGGGTCAAGGATGAGAAGACCGAGGAAGAACAGCACAAACCAGACCTTCACTGGAGAGTGCGGAGAATGCTGGAACCTTGGGGAGGCTGTTTCGATACTGCAAAGTTATTTGCGGTGGGTATCGAAAGAGGTGGAGAGTACTGGGCATCTGGGGAGACTTGTTGTTACTCAGACTCCAGGGAACACCACCGGTTGTTATCGGTCAGCAATCACTGACGATGACCTGTGTGATAACTCCTAGTGAGTACAAATAACAATAATAATCAACCAAACCACATTCACTAACCGCAAGTAAGTTGCAATAAAATAGTATCCCGTGAACATAACATGGAATATTAATGGAATATACTAGGACGAACCTAAGAGAACTGAGAATGCCTTAGAAGATATATAGGAAATATACTATAATTTGACTCCCCCGCTTTAAAAAATCGCTGAGGCACCAGTATCGGTTGGGACCAAAGAAAATTGCCGTGGCGTATCTTATAAGATATAAAGACCGAAGAGAAATGAACCGTTCAGATATCCACTGCAATGGCACGAATAGTAATAGAATCCGAAGAGTTAGGGTTACTGTCACTCAAATTCCATAGAACGACATCGTTGTATGTTAGTTACAATGGTGATTGAAAGATATAGAGGGTACTGGAATCTGGGGAGACTTTTTGTCACTCAAACTTCAGGACACAACTTCCTGTGAACAATCAAGTGAAATAACTCGTGTAAGAACTCATAGCGTGTAAATAATAATTAAAAAAAGATAATTTATCGATCCTATTAAACACTTTATTTTAAGCTCAAATCACAACAGTAGAACAATTATCAATAGTTGACATTTGTTTTGTTCTTGTCATCCTTCTCGAGCAACTTGACATCCGACCGATCATTCTGCCGCAACTGCGATTATTATGAGTCCTTCGTAGAAAAAAATGCTCTGGTGGACGGATCTACCCTTTCAACTTACTTCTCAATTCAATCTACAAAAAAAATCACTGCGCAAATCATACACGATCCAAACAAGATAACCATATAGATCGAAATGCTTTTAAATATTCTATCTAATAGTTCTCAAAAGTATACTCTAAATTCTCTTTACCATTAGTTCCGAAATCATCCAATTCCATGTAAAATTTTTCTACGCCTTTGTACTTCTTACTTTGTTCCATAAATATATTATTGTCTTGATTATATATATATATATATATATATATATATATATATATATATATATATATATAGATATATAATATAATTAAACAATCGTAACTATGTAACTAGATGACAGTTTCGCGCACAAACGAACAACCGTGTAAACAAATTTAATTACCAGGATCTTTCATTTATGCAACTTACCAGAAGACCAAAGATCGCTCCCGAAATAAACACCTTCGAACAAAAAACAACCAACAAAAGCTTTTACATAATATTATATAGAATCTAGTACCAAAGAGGAAACAAATTTCTAACCCAGAGATACGAAAGTTTGCCAATTGAAGGCACATAACACGTACATACGAGTATAATATAGTATGCCGTTAACAAATAACAACCTTAAAATCTATTTAGGCACGATTTTTAGTGCCTAAATAGATTTTAAGGTTATCATAACACGTACATAAGAGTATAATATAGTATGACATTAGTCATACTATATTATACTCTTATGTACGTGTTATGTGACTTCAATTAATAATTAATGAAGAGTAATAACCTACATTATCTATTAATAAAAAAACGGATAAAAAATAAATATATATCTATAAAAATAAAAAAAATAAAATAAAAACTTATTTTCAGATTAAAAAAAAAAAAACAAGATTTAAGGTCAGTCTATTCTCAAATCCAAGGGTCATTATTTCACCGCTCATTATTTAAGAGTTATCACACTTGCCCTAATTAAAGATTGAACTTTGAAACATATTTTTTTATTTCTATAAACAAGTTGACGAACTTCTTACTTGCTCAAAATATTAGCAATACGTATATAAAAGTAAATTAACAATAAGCAAGTAAGAGTGTATGTGCTTAATTAAGACTAATTAGCACTGTTCGTAGTTTATAAAAGCTTATTTAAAGTTTATATAAGTGTATTACCTAACCATGGTTCTCTTGTAAAGACTTCAAAAGATCCTCTTTAGTCGATAACAGACAACATAACACTTATTTCTGAATCTTTTACCATATCCAGTTTCAGTATGACTAAAACTTAATTCATAACGATAGGTGTGAACTATTCTAAATATGATGCACACGTAAGTGTTTTAGGGATGCTCAGTGTAGTCAAATCAATCAATTATTTACATATACCATTATTCTACTCTTAAACTGATGCGTTTACTAAAGCGACTAATAATAACCTTCTCCAAACACCCCGGAAGAAACCTCCAAAATATTCGTGTAAAAGATTTATTTATAAAAGATATATATTTATTCCAGATTTACATACAACAACCATCAATTAGTTATTGCTATATCATTCTATTGATAATAAGATTAGTCCAAATCCATGGTCATATAATCAATTAAATCAATAAATTCATAAATCAGTTAACCAATGCTCACTCACTTCGAATGACAACATTTACTATCCAAAAAGCTTCTCTAAGTATAAATTAACTACATTTGTAATTAAGAATAGGTCATAACTTAATTATGATATATTTTAAGTCAAAAATATTTACTAATTTAAATTATATGCTAAACAATTGATCTAATGTATGTGCCAATCTGCTGAATTGTTCAAATGGTCTAATTATATGTGTACTTATTTTCCAGACCTAAAATATGAGAGTTTATATCTAGATTGATGTAAAACATTTTGCAAGATTTCTTGTTTCTTATTAATAAAATTAACTGTGGACGTTATCATATGATACGATTCAAAGGTGAATAGATTACAAGGATTGTATTTATTTGAGTTTTCTATTATAGACTATTTCACTTCGAATTGGATTATTATTTCCGTAATTCTCTAACATTCTTAGCTAATGATGTTTGCATTTCCTTAAGATCCGAGCCAGGCCTTACTTTGAATAAGGAAGTATGCCTCTATACCTATCCTTAAAACTGCTAACTGTTGACCCTATGTATGTCCTAGTACTATTTCTCTGAACACTTACCTTCTAGAGGGCATTCATCTACATTTCTACAATAAAATTGGAATTCAACTGCATGGCTTGATTGGTATTCCACCCACCAGTTTTTCAATCGGTTTATTATAGTATTGTTAGAAGCTATAATAGTTGAGGCAAAGATTATATCTGTAGAGAATGACACTTTTACTGTGTTTTTATTAATGATCTTCTCAAGCCTGCTATCTAAAGGGAATCTTTTCTATAATCTGGTAGAATTCCATAAGAATATTGTGAAGAATGTGCTTGCTATATGGAAGATTAGACCATATAAAATAATGACGCCGGTATTTCTTCGTACTAGCAGTCTGATGCAGACTAGCGTGGATTATGTTCGATGTTCACGTCTCGGATATAAGCTACATGAATGAAGTCCGAGCTTCTATCTCTATTGGTATCTGCATAAGCTAAGGGGAAAGAAAATCTTACTGTTGATAAAGCCAATATTTATACAAGAAGTAAAGACCTGTTTCAAAAAAGTTTCAGACACTTTTTGCATAAATTTCTCTCTCTCCTCTCTCTCTCTTTCTTACTTTATATATATATATATATATATATATATATATATATATATATATATATATATATATATATATATCCAATTAATTAGCAAATAACTATGACTAAACATTTAATGAACCCTTAAAATAGTTGAATTCTAATATTAAACAAAAAAACTTGTGCATGATATTGTAACTCAAATTCCTTATCATAAACAACCTGATAAAACCAAAAATCGTTATAAAATTTGATATATAAAGAAATGATTCCCACATATACCCTTAAAATTTAACTCTGACGTCAAGGCATTACTGCTTAAACAATGGATCCAAAAGTTTGCAAAGATTACCTTTAAAGTATTATAAACTAGACTTCAATGTAAACTCATCTGTCAGGCTGCTATGCCAATCTAAATCTGATTTAGGTAGGGTAAGTTAGAATATATTAGACAAGATTTTAACCTAAATTGAAGAATAAATTAAAAACATACATTGAGAACAAATAAAACTATCAGCGACTTGTGCCGAGTCTGTGGAACCTACTAAAGTATTAAAATTATCTGGTGCATGTGATCTAGTGAAAATTTATTGTAAACCTCTATTTATTTCCTATCTTATATAATCACTTCTATTTGTGTTCGAGTAATATTTGTAAATTTTAAAGCTATTTGAAGGGCTGTATTAATCGAAATAGTTGATATTGACTGGTAATACGAATCTATACTAAAGGTCAGGAATTTACGATTCTTTTTATGTTTTAGGTTAGAAGATCAGCTAATTTTTCATAATGGATTTCTTTACTTTATTTTTAAATTAAGGTAAACTCAAGTTTTACATAATTATATTTATTTTGACCCCTGTACTCTGTGAATATTCAACAACTCACGCCTAAGGAATTCTATGAAATAATTATTTAAAAACTTCAATACCTCGCATAAGTATAGTAGAATATTAAATAAACATACAATAAAGATATCCTATTAAGCTGTACCAAAATATAATTACATCTAATAATAAACAAAAATAAAAATCCCCTCACAGATAAGAATCTAACAGAACAACATCTATGTCTAATAACTATAATTGTATAAGCACGAGTCTATGCTCTATTGCTAATAACTGTATAAACAGTTATATAATTTGGAAGTATATAATTAAATCTAATATCATAAATAATAGCAATAGTAACAACAATAAGAAGAATAGCAACACTGATAGTAACAAAAACGCCAATAATGACAGCATTATGCATTATATACATACTACAGATATAAAAACATTCTCTTATATAGACTCCACAAAAAATCTAATTAAAAAAAGTATATCCATGCATCATAAAAATTTTAATTATGAAAAACACGCTAAAGCATCTTCACAAACTATGAACATTTGGAATTAAAAACGTAGTAATATCCCATATATTTTGGAAAGATCAACACATTAAAGCCTGACTCGAGATTCTGTAGTCCATGAATTGCTGAGGTTTTAGCTGTGGGGCCTTTTCTTCTTTTTTTCTGAGTGTTGAAAACTTAATTCTATTTCATTTTAAATTTACTTGTCTGTATGTGCCTATCTCTGTAAGTGTTTTTAGATAGTATACATGTCTACATGTGTGTGCATATGTGTGTGCGTTCGATTGAATTCATCTACGTGTGTGAAAGTATATGTGTGTATGTGTGTGTATGTATGTAAATAATTTATGTTCATAGTGTGTATATATATGTGCATGCATGTATATATATATATATATATATATATATATATATATATATATATATATATATATATAAGTGTCTGCATGGGGATAATTTTATGCATATGTGTGTAAGCATTGCGTAATGTAAATTCACCGATATAGGGTACTATTAGTGATATTATTCGTAGAATGATACTATAATATTTAAAATATGTAAATATGCGTATGTGTGTGCGAGTATGAGTCTATATTCAAGTACTAGATGTAGTAGTAGTAGAAGTATTAGTATATATATATATATATATATATATATATATATATATATATTAACAGTTCACCACAAACAAGGCACTGTAGACGTAAGGGGCTACTGAGAAAAAAGAGTGCAGGTTTGGGGGGGTCAAGCTAACTTAGGGGCCGCGCAGTCGGTTTTGCCAACATGACGAGAGTAATGTGTGATGTCGTCAGCTAATATTCTTATCTCAGTCTCAGTGACATCAGCGAGGGCATTTACGAAAATCAAGAACAGTAGAGGTCCAAGGAAAACTCCCTGGGGTACACCAGCATTTATGCCATGTTGCTTAGAAGAACGGTCATCGAGGACAACCTGAATCTTTTGTTTTGTTAGGAAGGATTTAATTATATTGAATATTTGTCCAGTAATACCATATAGGTGCAGTTTTATGAAAAACCCTTCATGCCGACCTTATCAAAGGTCTTGGATATATCGAGCGCTACCGCCCTAGCTTCAGCTGCCTTGCCCAGTGTATCGTATATGCGTTCAGAGATGACCGTTAGGATATCTGCAGTAGATCGTGCGTGTCTGAATTCGTATTGATGATCAAAAAGAAGTTTAGCATTAACTAGGTGCTGGCCTATCGATAGATTGATTAATGATTCGAAGATTTTAGAAAAGATCGGGTGTAGACTGATTAGGCGGTAGTTTAGAGGATTAGTTCTAGTTCCAGAATTCTTGAAGACTGGTATCACAGAGGCAATTTTCCAACTGTCAGGGAAACAAGATTCAGTAAGGCATTTGTTGTATAGTTTTGAGATGACAGGGGCAAGCTCAGCAGAGCATTTCTTTATTACTATTAATGGTATAAGATCAGGCCCACAGGCTTTGGAGTTTTCAATATTTTTTATGATGTCTCTGACTTGAGATGGGGTGATGACCATGTTCTCAAGTGTGACTTCATGCAATGAGAATCCAAAAGAGAGTTTAAGGCTAGTAAGCATAAACCTTATTCACCAAGCCATACTATAATCTTAAATATCGGTTACAATTATTTATGTATCTAGAAATATATAGACGATGAAGATTTTCTGCTAAAAGTAATTTACGTTGTAGATTTTAAAGCGTCATTGGTGTCGCCACGTGTGTCTATCTATTTTTAAGAGTGAAAAAGGAGAATCTTAGCCGGACGGCAAATCTTCGCTTGCGATTCATTTTGTCTAAAAAACTAACCCACAAATCAAAAAAATATTTAATTTAGACAAACATGACTTGTTTTATTTAAATTGTATGTATGGGATATTGCGTTTATAAAACTAAGTCTAAAAACTAGATGACTACGCATGCGCTAAACACTGAATAAAAAAGCAAAATCCATTGTCTGAAATTACATCTCTCTCTCTCTCTTTCTCTCTCTCTCTCCCCTTCTCTGTATATCTCTGTAGGGAGTTCGCTCGATATTTCATTTATTGAAGAAACTTCATATGAGACAACATATTCTATAAGTGTTTTCACATATTTTTGGTAAAAAAGCAAAGGGGTATAATATGTCTTAAGGAATTCAAATTTAACTCCCCAAGTTTAAGCGGATGAAGAAATTGCCTGGAGGAAATACATTAAATGACAGTTTTTGTTCTTAACATGCTGCAATCACTAACAGGAGAAACTGACGGATCAGAAACAAATGCATTCTTATTGATAAGTTTAAAACATATGAATAACTGAATAACTATATGAGAAATTATAAAGAAGTTCAATAAAACCACTACATAGTTTTGAATTAAAAGTGATGAATCAGAATCTTGTTTTATTTATGATAATAATTCTGGAATATATATATATATATATATATATATATATATATATATATATATATATATATATATATATATATATATATATAGATATCATACAAGAAACAATGTGACCCTATTGAGCTCGTATTTGATTGTTTCGATCAAGTAAGAGGCGACCGGCAATAAGTCAACCCCTTTCCCGCACGTGAAAATACCGAACTAAACCATACCTTATTAAGACAACAGGGTCGAACCCTTTTGCGAAACAGAAAAGCCAAAAAACGTACAATATGGAGAAAATCAGCTGTTCTGAGAGCGCATTTTACAACGGTACGAAATTAGCAGTGAAAGTCTATATAAACTAGTAGACGCGCAATACGAGAACGAAGTTGATGCCTTAGACATCATAATGATAACTTGAATAGTTTAAGATTTTACAACACTCATAAGCGCGCACCGATCACTTAAAAAATGTATTACTTAATATGTATTACTTAAAAATTGATGTAGAACAATTCTTTGTTCTCTAATCTTTTTGTATCTGACTTATTTTAAAAGTTTTTTATGGCGGGTTCGAACACCACCTCAATTGTAAGGTTTACAAAAAGATGTTCCAATGTTACCCTCCTGGTTGTCGAAAATATATATTCCGAAATTCATAATGATCGCTCCATAAAAAAGAAAAAAAAAGAAAAAATGTCTATTTATATGCATATTCTAAATGTCATTATTCCCCAAAAAATAATGTGTTCATATATTAAAATTATGTAAATCGCAAACCACACACACATAATATATATATATATATATATATATATATATATATATATATATATATATATATATATATATATATGTATATGTATATCTATATATATATATATATATATATATATATAACATTATTATTTTGATTATTTTATCATCTAATTTGTTTACTTATTTTAATGACACTAATGCACATAAATGATAAATTTATTAATGATAAAATTAATCATCTCATTAAACTACCAGAGTAACACTTATCTCATAAGACACCATTAAATCATTATAAGACACCATTAAATCATCATAAGACACCATTAAATCATTATAAGACACCATTAAATCATTATGAGACCGGGTCAAACTCGACATAAATAAACCCTTTCTCAACCGATTTTTGTAAAGTCTTATTTTCCAAGTGTTTTAACAATGTTTGTAATTGCATTGCAGTATTTTACTCCTGCACTTTAAAGTAAAATCAATAAAATAAAGAAACCCTAAGCAAAAATCACATTATATAGATGAAGAATATACAAGAAGAAAGGCAGGGAATAAATCAGTCGAAATAAGACAGAATAAAAATAAGTAAAAGTAGAGTAGCGGCTAGCTAACGCTTAAACATAGGGTAGCTAGGCATGAACTCCTGCAACCTTGTAAACTTTAAGGGAAGAGCGATATGGCGAGACTAGATACAGACACAAACGGAAGTACGCAAAACGCACAGATATACACCTATGTTGTTAAAGAATACAACGACAACAATAAACACGATGATGATGATGATGATGATGATGATGATGATGATGATGATGATGATGATGATGATTTGTTGGCGGCGGCTGATGAGGTCAAAATATAGCACGTGCAATCGCGCGTTTTATGAACAAATGTGTATTATTTCAATTGACACTATACATTAGTGTAACTAGCAAATGTATGCTTCTCCGGTCGCACATTTTTGCTAGTTGTTTTATGTCATTAAGGAATCGGGTATACCTGCTAGCTGAATTTCCAGTAATCAAAGTAAGGTATAGTTTGAATTAATATATATATATATATATATATATATATATATATATATATATATATATATATATATATATATAGATATATATTGAGCACTCTTGTTATTTCTCCTATAACATTAAATTACACTATATACATGTGTTTGTGCACATAAAAATATGGTAATGAGCAAAGAACGTACTAGACAAAAACAATCAAAAATTAACAGAAAACCATGCTTATATGTCGCTTGAATGACGAAACTTTTTCTCGGTTGCTGAATCACGTTTTCATATAGAAAGACAGCAAACTTCGCATAAAACTAGCTTGTTCCATAACTTCTCCGCTATTCCCCGTCTTTTATTACTAGCAAACACTATCATCTGCCAACTGTCCTCCGTCCTTTCCCTTTCTCTCTTCTTCGTTCTTTTCCCATCCATTTTGTCGTTCCCCGCCTTCAAACAGTCATTATTTAAGCTTCAATCGATCCTATTCCAACAACATCTTCGCCATCACACTTACAATAACACCCAATGTGGACTACCATCAAACGCAATTTCCTATCTCTTTTACACGTAACACTACCTCTTCTAATATTTGTATATTAAAACTGCTTTCCACAAAATAAATATTTCATTCCGGGAAGAAGTTTTTTAACTGAAACGAAATATCGAATCAATATAAGCATGTGTTTCTTTGTTTATTTGCGTATTATTTCGATATGTAAACACACACTCGGTTGGACATTTGATCTTTTTCTTACAAAAAACATTCCATATATATATATATATATATATATATATATATATATATATATATATATATATTAATTTTATACGTACATAAAAGTAATCCATGAACACGTGTTTCTGGTTTACAACCGTTATCAGCATTCCTAACTGAGAGAAAGATCGAACCTTCTATATTGATGTCTATAGTCCTGCGTTTTACTATCGGACTAAGACGCCCTGTCTAGAAATATGTACGATTTTTATCACCTAAGTATTTAATGTATTTTTATGTAATTTTTAAGTAATTATTTGTTCGTTCTCTAATAATGCAATTTTCTGCATCTTAATCACTTAAGAAGTGAGACAATCGAAGTAGTAGTAAGTAAACAAAAAACAACGAACGCTGCAATCACCAATAAATATAATTACAAGAAAATAATAAGTCAGTAATCAACACACTTTCATTATTATATTCATTATCATTATTTACTCACTAGCGTTCAAACACGAGTAATTACCAGGGATCGCTTGTTTCGTTAACCATTGTAATTCATATTGCTTTATTGCAACATATTTACCGCTGGGAACGGTCGTTAACGTTCCCTGGGATTGGAGTGACAATAAGCTTATTTAGGTTTTCGGTACTCTCCGTACCTTTCCAGCGGAGTCCGGTATGGCGTACCTGGTATTTCCATCCTCCCTGACACTTCATGTATATTTTCCAACGTGTTTCTTTTATTAGAGAGAGATGGGTTACATTATGTGATATGTGATTTTACTTCTTCGTTCTTACTGTTAAGAAGTTTTTACCAATGATCTCTCACTAATAAAAACAGGTGGCGTTCCATAGAGTCTGAGTGACAATAAGTCTCTCCAGATTTTCAGTATTCTCTACTTTCTTCGAACACTATTGCAAATCCCTTTGCGTTATCACATAATTAATTCTAGGATTTTAGTACCCTCCATGACCTTCCAGTAGATGTCTGAATGGGTCGTTTCCTCCTCGATCTTTTCCTCTTCTCCAACACTTGAGAGCCGTTTTCTGTGGCACCAGATTAATGGGAAATAAGTGCACTTAGCTTTAACACTTTACCACATATCACTGTTTTATCCGATCGTTTATGTTTTCATTTTACTTCAGGTAGTTCTCAGAAAACAAGGGACCCCTGTCTGAGTCTAACACTTGATACCTATATACATAGATACGTGAGTGTTCAATCAAGATTCTCCTCTACGCCTCAAACGTTGAGTTCGTAAAGAAGTGAAGAACATTAGTTTTCCTCTCCCCACATGACCAGTTTACTATGTTATAGTATATCTTTCTTTTGGTTTCTTGTTCTTACCGGATTCCAATACAATACTTCATCTGGTCTGGTGGAGTATCCAGCCACGTGCTGTTACTTAAGGTAACATCATTAAAAAAGTGCACCATTCCTCGTAGGAGCTAGTCTATAGTCAGGAATGAAGCACGATGTGTTTGGCAAGATCAAAGTCAGATCTGAGGAGAGTAATGTGTTCATGCCCACTTTTTAAGTCATAGATTGAAACAATTGCCTGGTGTAAAAGTATCGAAAATACAACAAAATGTACCTTCTTACAATTCGACATCTTCGAGTTTTAGCCATAGATATCTGAAGAATTCTTTAACGGTTTTTTAATCGTACATTTTTTACGTTTTTTAATCGCACATTTTTATCATTATTAAAAAGTCATTTTATGTACGTTAATTTTCTTCTTCTTCTATGTTTATTTGTTTACTTTTTAGTATATTAATTGTTACTTAATTTTACACTAATGAAGAATTATCTTGGTTGTTTTTCTATATAAAATATAGATTGCTATCAATTTGGACGATTGCCAAATTTAATTGTTTGTAGAAAATTTGATGAAAACCGATGTTTTACATTTTTTATTCTGTTGTTTGTATTGATTGCTTTTCCGTAGCAATGAAATACAAACGTTTCTATGTAGCTTTAATTTCATAAGTATATTCTAATTTTACTACTAAGCTCAACTCATGTATTAAGCACTATTGAAGTAAATATTTTCAAATATATATATATATATATATATATATATATATATATATATATATATATATATATATATATGTATATATATATATATATATACTAATATACTATATTATAACATAATTGTATATATAATAGTAATACATAGCACCTCAAGGATTAATTTCACTACTAAAAAATCAACATTAAATGTTTACTTAAATATAATTTAAATACATCCCTAAACGTAACTTGGATACATCCCTATACTTAACAAAACACCCAAACATCACACGAACATTGATACATTATTAAATTAATAAAAAAAGTCATATAAACCAATGCGCTGACGAGTACATGTCTTTCTTAATAAAAATGAACACAAAAACAAAAGAATCTTACGTATTAATACGTTTAAAAAATGCATCAACAATTGATCTTATATTTAGCTTTGAAAACAATTTATAAAATATAATTAAAGATTGATATTTCTATAAGCAAATAATGATTTTCATAAACAAGTAAACAATATTGTCAATCGAACACATCAAACAGTGTAACACAATCTTCATGAAATCATATAAGACGATAAACTTCTTTAACGTGAGAAAAGAAGAAGAGGATACAAATTAATCACAATAAATATCAGAAAAAAACTATGAAACCTAAACAGTAACACATGCAACTATACAGATATAATAAATACATAAATAAATCGAGTCAATACATTAAAATGTAAGGAATTATATTTCTTACTAAAGGATCACAAAATAACTTTAATAGTAATAATAATAACAACAATAATAACATAATAATAATGATAATAATAATAATAATCAGAAGAAGAAGAAGAAGAAGAAGAAAAAGAAGAAAAAGAAAAAGAAGAAGAAGCTAACTACTCGATTAATTTTTTGCTGTCCTTGTGCAGCATTTATCCGTAACGGTTTGAGTCGGCTTACCCTTTTAAGGGGGAATTTCTAAAGGATAAGAAATTGGCAAGCAGTCTCCAGTTGTGTGTATATTCAATTAAGTTACCCAACTAAATCCGAAATAGGAAGGATTAGCAAAACAATTATCTCTAGAATTAACAAGCAGATACCAAAAACCTGATATTAAACAATAGAGTAGCATTGAAACAATCGCCTGGTGTAAACGTATCGAAAATACAACAAAATGTACCTTCTTATAATTCGACATCTTCGGGTTTTAACCATAGATATCTGAAGAATTCTTTAACAGTACCTAAGAATTCGCAGAGATGAACACCAACATATTTAACCGAAATTGTAAGGTTTTGGTTATGATCAATAATAATGATCAATGAATAAATACTGGAATGACAAAGTCCTTTGATCTGGCGAGAATACCCCTTGACTATACAGTCACATCAAAACTCATAGGCCGATATATTTGAACAACAATTCTAACCTAATATACGTAAACCTTAAAGTACAAATCACCCATGAATTACACAATATAATTTTGATTTTAATATTTATAACCTAAGTTGTATTGAATAGACTAAGTAATGCTTAAATTTACTAATGTATATTAATATAGACTAATGTATAACACTGTATAACTAAATTTTGAACACTAAAATAGGTAAAAAAATGTCCTAAATCTCATCGATAAACATATTGCTGTCACTCGTTCCAAATAAATACGTAAAACGGTTTCATATTTGCTGGGAGAATTTAGCCATGCTCGTCAAAGCTCATAAAATTAAATGAGAAGATAAATGAATTCGCTAAAACGTGACAAATATAACAAGTCTAATAATAATAATAATAATAATAATAATAATAACAATAACAATAATAATAATAATAATAATAATAATAATAATAATAATAATAATAATAATGAAAATAAATAAAAATAGTTACGATAAAATAATAAGTAATGATAATAACTGATAGAAATAATAATAAACCAAATAGAAATAAAAATGTGATAAACGGAGAGAAACTGTAACTGCAAAATAAAAGTACATGTCCCTTACAACATAACTATTTTGTAAGGAGCATAATTTATCAAGTCACAATATATACCAAGAAAAACTAGAACAACAACACATATTATATTCGGGAACATATATTTGACAAAAAAACAGTATTATAATCACCAAAGCACATTAAAAAAAACATAGACATTCATTACCGAATAATTATTAGGAACTTAAAGAGACCGGACGGTCGCCTAAAATTAAATAGTAAATCTTAAGATAGTCACGTCATCCAAATACTAAGACGATCCGTGTAAATTATTTTCGAACGAGAAACAAAATCTTTTAAAGTTTAAAGATAAGATAATACTTAATCGAATAAGATAAATAGCCACTAAGACAGAAAATAAACTTTACTCATGGGTAAGTAATAAAAAAACTAACGCGCTTAAATAAATTAAAAAGTACAAAAGAAAATTACAAAATTTTTTTTCAAAAGCTTCTATAGTGCTAAAAATATAAATGCGAGCAATAATAAATAAAGTAATAATGGGGCAGACGAATGACTTCCTTTCCGGGGCCAAAATCACGCTTTATTTATTCAACTCACTTCAAACAAAGGGAGTAACCATAATTGGTGTAACGAATTGAATGAGTAGTGTGGAGTAATAAAATACACCTGATTGTTTGGAAGTTTTAATTGGTACCGCTAATCTATAAAGATGATCCAAAAATGTATATCCATGCAATTATCTCAATGAATTTCATTGGGAATAAAACACATTTATCGGTGCCTTACTTCCCATAAGTATATATATTCATTTCCCATATATATATATATATATATATATATATATATATATATATATATATATATATATATATATATATATATATATATATATATATATAATTGTATGTATATATATATTATATACATATATATATACATATACATATATATATATATATATATATATATATATATATATATATATATATATATATATATATATATATATATATATGGAAAATGAAAAAGGTAAAACCAAGAGATATTTTTATATATTCATCAACGTTTCGTCTTTATTTGTAAGACTTCCTAGGGATGATAATTCTAAGAAAAATGTCATGCAAGTACATCGAAATATTGGGTTGACATGATGGGTTGATGAGTAAAAGTAGTAACCGGGGCTGCTGAGAGCGCTGGTCCAAGGTCCGGACTAAGAGAAGTCAGTCAGTGGCAGAGAGTGAAATGAATGTGGACAGCTGTGAGTGAAAAAGGAGAGGGGTGGGCGCGTTAGTGAATTTATCTTAGGTTGGGAAAGAGGGGAAGGGGTGCTGAGGTTTTTGTCGTGGTGAGGTGTATCATGGATTTTGAGGGGCTGGGGAAAGAGGAGGGAAGGGGGAACCCTATGTCTTTGGTACGTAGGTAGTATCATAGTTTTAGAAAAAGATTTTAAGAAATGAAGATAATTTGAAAATAGGCGGGGTGGGTGGGTAAGAGTGTGAAAGAAGTAGTCGAAAGGGTTAGATGGGTGAGGGTGGGAGAAGAGATATTGTTGTGGTTAGGTGTGAAACATTTGGAGGGTAGGAGTATTGACCAGATGGCTATGTCAGGAATGTGTGAATATAAGTGAGTTAGAAGGAAAATGTTGAAATGTGCTGTGAACATGAGAATGAGGGGAAGGTAAAAGAAAGAGAAGGAGAAAAGTGATATTAATTTTGGCGAGAAATAGGTGAAATGTAATTCTGTGCAGGCAGTGTTTATGGTTTGAAATTTAATTGAGAGCAAAAGGGGTTAAATATCTAAATATTTGTGCGGATATCTAGATTGTATTCATTGGTAAGGCTGTTATTTGTGGTTAAGTAGTTTAGATTCGTAATGAATGAAAATGTATGTTAGGAGGAGTTTGTGCGTAAGTGTGTATATGGGGACTTGTATATAAGTACAATTGAGAACGAAGAGAAGAAAGGTAAGCCATGATCTAGGTTTAGTTTTTGTTCGGTCAGGATAATTTTGCTTATTAAGGTGGATAGATTGTAGAAGCCATTTCGTTGTCTGATGGTGTTCGAGGTTGTGATTAGTGCTGTTTCCAGTAGTCTTCGCCGAGCTTCGTTATGAATGTGTTTGGTGGTTTTCGCCTATTCAAATTTGAAAGCATGATCGTGCTCTAAGACATAAGAAAAAGTGCACTGAGAGAGTTATTGTCTTTTATGTCCCTTTTGTGTTCGCTCAATCTTTTTTTTCAATTAACGTTGCATTTCAACCACGTACATTTCCAATGTACTTGCATGACATTTATCTTAAAATTATAATCCCGAGGACGTCTTAAAAATAAAAAACGAAACATTTATGAATATATAAAAATATCTCTTGGGTTTTCCTTTTTCATTTCCCATTACGTCGGATAACTCTCATCCTTCCTTTCTCATATATATATATATATATATATATAATTATATATAATTGTATATATATATATAATATGTATATTTATATTTATATATAACTATATATAATATATATATATATATATCTATATATATATATATATATATATATATATATATATATATATATATATATATATATATATATATATATACATATATATGGGGTCCCTGCATGGATTCTTCTCGATTGGCTCATGTATTCGAATTTCATACCGTTTGTATTCCTTTTAAGTGACATTTATTCAAACTGGAACATGCCCATTTAAATGGAAAAACATTTTTTTAGAATTTTTATAAACCTTGTTTTAAAACTTTTTCAAAAATTTCAAAATTGACTATCTTATTATGTCAACTTATCAATCAACAACTTCCTCTGATGATAAGAATTTTAATTCTTTGAAAAGCCGGTTTAAGGAACGAAAGAGAGTAATAATAAATTATTATTATTCATTATTATCCCTTGCTTTGAACTACATCTGCGAATCGAATTATTTTTAATCGACTTTTCTTATATATATATATATATATATATATATATATATATATATATATATATATATATATATATGTGTGTGTGTGTGCGTGTGTGTGTGTGTATTATATCCACTGGATCATCACCAAAAAGACCGAGCGTCTCTAACGGATATTTGTTTGAAACTTTCTCTCGCTGGGAATATCAGAAGGATCCTTACTTCACGTTCTTATCGTCTGTTTCCTTTGTTTTTTTCATTTACTTGTTACTTTCACTGGATCATCACCGAAGAGACCTAGTGTTATTCACCCCGACTTTTTTTCGATCACTAAGAACATCAGAAATAGAAATATATATATATATATATATATATATATATATATATATATATATATATATATATACCCAAGTAATCGCGTGGACACGTGTTAAAAGCGCTGTCGTAACGAAACGCATAACTTATCCCAGTCAAACTAACCCCAAGTGCACGTCGCGAGTATTGCGACGTCAAATTGGCCCTTGTTAACGGCGAGTGCTCTGTGTTGTAAAATGTAACCCTACTGCATTGTAGGCTAAGGTTTTGCCAGAAAGGCTAATGGTAGGCAACACTGAGAGAAACTACTGGAGAAGCTTAGGCCCTGTCAGCTGAGGCATACATGCCCGACTGGTATGTAGATGACAGCATACTGCGTTCCAGCTATGGATATGTTGCAATACTACTAAGAGAGATGTTCTCTTTAGCTTTAGTTAAGGCAGGCATCTGGGAGAAGAAAAGCTCCGATCTAACACCTGCGGTTTAAGTGATTGCTGGTCATTGGCTGTTTATCTACCATAGGGTTAATAGTCGTCGATACTCAGAGAGTGATCGTCGTGTCGCACAAGCTTAGATCACTATAATCCTGTTGCTGTGCTGGTACTTTTGCATATGTGATCCGTGTGTAGATGCCAACTATGTGTCTTGATTAGCTAGAAAGGATTTAATGAGTGATACAAAATTTAATTTGAAAATAGCTTGTTTAAACGTCAGAACCTTAGTTGATCGTTGTTGTTCTGATTGGCCGGAGAGACTTGTTAGACAAGAACTGTTAAGAGACAAGATTGTTGGGAAAGGGTAGTCGTGTAGAGGATTTCTCTGAATATGTATCTTACTAGATTGGAAAACCGGAAGGCGAACGACACGACCATGGCGTAGAATTTACTATTAAGAAATGAATTGTTTCGAAACCTGAGAATCTTTTTGTTGTCTAAATGAGCGCATTATGATCTTACGTTTTCCACTATCTGATCAGCGATATGCAACTCTTATTTCTGTTCATGCTCCTACATTTGACAGCCCACCTCTGCAAGTAGGATCATTTTATGAAAAACTTAAAAAAGTTATCCTGACTGCACCGCGAGATTATGAATTTGTCTTCCTAGGGGATTTCAATACAAGGGTGGGTAGGGGATATCAAACGTGATGTCCACTCAGACGTTATGGAGTTTGAAGTATGAATAAGAGCGGGTTGCGTTTACTGCAAATGTGTTCGAAGCTGGATTTTGTGATAACTAACACGTGTTTCTACCAAAAACGAAAGTACAAGGAACACATGGATGCATCCACGATCCAAGCAATAGAATTTGATCGATTACGCTATACACCGTAGACGCGATCTACAGAACGTCTGCAAGGTTCGAGTCAAAAGGAATACCGAGTGCTGGACAGATAATCATGTGCTGACATGAGGTTCGTAATTAGGCCTAAGAGGCGATTCGGCAACGTCAAGTGTACTCGTAGAATAAATGTTGCAAGGCTGAATATGATAAAACTGCTCTAAACCTACAGAATAGACTTGAACAGATATCGTTTGATGGTACGTGGGAGTGTTATTAGAAGAAAAAGCAGTAGATGTTCTTGGGCTTACATCAAGACTAGTTTGATGAAAATAACGCTCACATCGCTCAACTGCTACAGAACACGCATGGAATTCATCAAAGGCAGATGATAGCAACTTGTCACATCAGGATGTGAAGTCTGTGAAACAGTCTTACTTAACTATTAAATCAGAGTTGCAGAAAGAACTTAGACGGATGAAGGATGAATGGTGGCGACAGAAGGCTGTGATATTCAGCATGCCGCTGATGTTAAGGACAGTAACAGAATGTATGCCCTGATAAAGACGGTATATCGTCTTTTCCATTCTATAATAACCCGATTAAAATACGAGGATGTCATGAAGTTGATTAGGGTTCAAAGCAAGCTACTTGATAGAGGACATACTGATCTGTTCACTAATCCGTCGATAGTTAGTACTGATGTGATAGATAGCTTGCCTCAGAGGGCTATGATTGCCGAAATGGATTCTGTCTCTTCCCTCAAGGAAGTGGAGGAAGCTATATGGCAGTTGAGATTCGAAGAACCTGGTGGAGATGGTATAGATGTGTTAGTCCTTCGCTGCGGTGAAAAGTCATTTGCAATGCAAATTAAAGGGTTGATTGCCAATATCTGGTTTGACGGGCATGTTTACCGAGATTGGCGTGACTCCATATGGTCTATTTGTACAAGGGCAAAGAGAAGAAGGATGAATGCAGCAATTATCGAGGCATCTTTCTTTTTAATGGGACAGGAAATTTATTTACCAAAATCTTGTTGAATAGCCTGAATGTCTACATCTGTCTGTTTATGCTTCACGAAAGTCAGTGTGGCTTTATTAGAAATAGGGGTGCCACTAATATAATCTTTACAGCATGTCAAATGCAGGAAAAGTGTATTAACGTCTAGAAATACATCAGGTCTTTTTTGATCTGAAGAAGGCGTTCAATACAGTTAATCAGGATTCGCTGTGGAAGATATTGGTTTAGTTGTAATGTCCTTCTAACTTTGTTAGACTCCTTCGTGAGATGCACGACAATCTGAAAGCTCGTGTCAACAGCAATGGTTGTCTCTCTGAACTCGTTGCAGTTAACAATAGTGTTAAATATACCTGCCCCTACTTTGTTTTCCATCTTTTTTGCTGTAACTCTGTCATTGGCTTTTACTAACTGTGACAAAGGTGTGTATCTTCGATTTCGCACATCGGGTCGGCTGTATAACTTACAGCATTTTAGGACTTTGTCAAGGACATTTTCTACTGTTGTTCGAGATTTGCTCTATGCAGATAATGTGGATCTCGTGGCTCACTCGCAGAATGATATGCAGTATATCATGGATCGCTTTGCATGGGCGTGTAGAAGCATGGTCAAGACAAAGGCTATGTTTGAAGGCCACATACTGTCTTTAGTAGATCGTTTTAATGTATCTGGGCAGTGCTATTTCAAAGAACGGGTCGTTGGATGCTTAGATAAGTGTACGTTTTGAACAGACTAGCATGTTGTTTGGTTATTTAGTGAAGCGGTTTGATGCACTACGTGGTATCAGGCTGGAAATAAAGATCTCTGTGTATGAAGCATGTGTGATATCAACTTTGTCATACGCTTGTGAGACATGGACTACTTACAGTGCTCATATTCACCTGCTAGAGCCTTTCCAGCAGAATTGCCTTAGGAACTTGCTTAACATCCGTTGGGATAGCTTCACTCCTGATATCGAAGTGTTGGAACGCACTGCTGTTTCAAACATCGAGTCTTGTAGAAGTGAACGCAGAATTCATTGGGCTTGTCATCTTATTCGTCTTACTGATAATAGATTGTCCAAGCAGGTTATTTATGGGGAACTAACTGGGAATACTCACATCACGAACCTTGTAAGCGATTGAAAGATTATCTCAAGAACGATTTGAAATGCTTTTCAATTTATGTTAGAGGATAGGAGATGGTGAGTGTAGATAAGTCAAGGTAGAGGAAATCGATTTTTGAAGGCAACAAGCTATTTGACAAGAATAGGATGAGAACCCAGCAGCAGAAGAGAGCAGCGATGAAGAGACGGGACGTGACACCTTCAGCATATGGAGGAAATATGGAACATCTAAGATGGCAAGCTTGCAATTTGGTAACTATGTCACGTGCAGGTTTGTAGAATCACCAATAAGTGCATGTTTTGAAACATACAAACACGAAGAAGAGGTGGCTTCATTTATGGCATCCGTCAGATTATCAAAACACCCACCACCTCTGTGGTATGGTCTGTAAATATCTCTTCAGATCCATATCCGTTTTACACAATATCACACCGATACGCTAAAAGTGGTCATATTCGAAATCCAATAGACAGCCGCCATATATATATATATATATATATATATATATATATATATATATATATATATATATATATATATATATATATAAAATTGCATTCTCTAAGGATATTGGATACTCTCTGTGAGCGTACTTACGCCGAAGTCCACTTCGGCGTAAGTATGCTTACGGGGAGTTACGGTGAAGCAATCGTTACACAATACTCGAGCACATGTCTACTGAATCGACATTTCTTAACTCCAATTCGAAGAGAAGTGCAAGACTATTGGAAATAATGACCCGGTTAAATTGAGAAAGAGTGCGATTATTTTAAAGATTTTTTTTGTCTCACTTAAGTTGCACAACAAGCATAATATATGAATTTGCACCTTTCTCAAGTAAAAGTATCCCTGGCAGAACTCGAACTTAGCAGACCGAGCCGGTAACAACTACTTCACATCAATTCAATATTTATCTATCTATCTATCTATCTATCTATCTATCTATCTATCTATCTATCTATCTATCTATCTATCTATTTCTCTCTCTCTCTCCCTCTCGTATTACGAACGAAACCGGTCAAATCTCTTGTTATTTGTTTTTCTCCTGCATTCTAACCTTTTTTCCGTTTGTCTTTTTTCAAACATATATATATATATATATATATATATATATATATATATATATATATATATATATATATATATATATATATTGAGAAAGAAAGGGAGAAAGAAAGCCAGACGATTCCTTACGGATATGAAACGCGGAAGCCTCTGTGTAGATTAATTGTCATTAATATATTTTCATAACTTACTATATATATATATATATATATATATATATATATATATATATTTATTTATTCCGTAAAAGGAATTGCATCTTCTAGTTTACTAATATCGGAAAAAATTATTTAAAAAACAATATATATTTATCCGATTTACACCAGTAGACGCGTTTTTTCATACCGTATAGGGTTTCCTGTATGATCGGCAGTGACTGATGCTCGGTAGTCTTATCTCGAGTATATATATATATATATATATATATATATATATATATATATATATATATATATATATATATATAATTACATTTTAAGATTTTGCGAGGAGAAGAAAACAGGACAAAAAACAGAACAAAAAGGATAAAGATCTAAAAAATAGATATGATTATATGCGTTCACGAAAATGGCTGAGAAATCGAACGTAGATTGTGTGAGGAGGAGAAAATGCACCAGGAAGGCTTAGGTTACATATTAATTTTTACTATTTATTTGTTGGAAATTACAGACTTACAGAGAAATAACATTTATTAAATATTTCCATGAATTGGTGAAACGCAGAACGATTAACGAAAATGGTGAAAAAGATGAAATGATGGAAGCACTTATATGAAACACATTGTACTTAACTAAAATAGATTAAAAATTGCTTCACTCATCTATTAGGAAATACTCTGATAATACGTGGTTTAAAAATCTCATCATTTGAGATTTTACGGGTTTTTTGTGTATATCCCCCTTTTCCACTTAAATCTACATTCTGTCGGATTCTTTCCAATTTTTTCTTCATATATATATATATATATATATATATATATATATATATATATATATATATATATATATACATACATAATTTGATAGAAGATGAAAAAGAAGGTACAACGATAGACATAGTAATAGAAATACACAGACAGAAAGAGAGAGAGAGAGAGGGGTTAAAAACTAGATGCAAATATATACATATATATAGATCATATGCAAATATTTATATAGGTACATACGGCTAATAAAGAAGTGAACATGCTAAATTTCGGTTTGACAAATCTGAAAAAGAGAAGAAGACCAATTAGAGCATAAGTCTTTTCCCTTTTCGGGCAATAGTTAATAATAATTGATAATACTTAATATTATTAATCATAATCAGAATAAATGCAAAATCGAAATATACACTTGGTATTTCCAGTAAGTGCCCCACATAATAATAATAATAATAATAATAATAATAATAATAATAATAATAATAATAATGATGATGATTATGATGATCATCATAATAATAACAATGATAATAATGGTAATGATAATCAATTAATATAAAGAAATAATAGTATTATTAAAATAGTATTAAAAATGATGATCATGATGATGATAATAATAAAACAGATAATAATGATAATAATAATAGCAACAATAATACTAAAAATCGAATATATACTTGATATAAGTATATCTATGAAAACATACAAAGAGAAATATACTTAAAAGTAGCCTAACTACTATTAATGATAATATAAATAAAAGCCGTTGGGATGTGAAGAAAAACTTTAGAATAATGATCAACAGCTGCACGCCTGATGGCTAACGTGTGGTAACGGTCAGCATCCTGCGAATGTTGTTCTAATGTCAAAGACTTGTAAACCATTTTCACCTCAGAGGTATGCATAAACGGAGAAGGTTAATTTACTTATAATGAAATAATATTATAATAGCAATCCTACAAATGAAGTATACTTTAATCGCTTGATGAACCCATGGGACATATCTTTTGAATACACCAGAACGACGCGGGGGCATACCAAGCAATGCCTCTCCCTAATAGAGGATGCTTCTCGGAACAATACCGAATAGAAACAAGTGGAATTGTGTATAAAGTAAATAAACAACAAGGAGGAAATAAGGAAACAGAAGTGGGAGATAATAGGAATAATGAAATCCCAGAAGAAAAAAAAAACAACACATGAAGATGCAAATGAAATTGAACGAATAAAAAAAGACATGGGTGAGGATAAACTGAAACTATCATCCTAAAGAACGAGACTTTGTGGAGATAAACTTAGAAACGGAAATAGCAACAAACTACTAAATTGCAGATCTAACAATTCTTAAATTACAAGACGAAATATACAATAACGCCTCTAAAATAGTTGATGATTAAAGTTTGTAGATAAAACTATATTAGACTCCGAAATCTGAGGAATAGATGAGAAGTTAAATCTATTAAAGGGAAAGAAATACCCACAAACAATCACGACAGAAAAAAAATGACTATAGACTGAGAAAACGCAACTTAAAGTAAAAGATCAAAAATTATAAAAAAGGAATGAAAGAAAATGTAATTCCAGCAGCATAACTAAAAAGGAAAATTTTAGAATAACGAAAGCTTGCTAAAATGTAAAATGAGGAAGGAAAGAAAGCAACCAAACCCGTAAAAATCAAAACACTTCTGGAGCAATATATGGGTGCAACAAGACGTATAGGACAACGTGGAATGGCACCTTTAGATATTGAAGAAGGGACAGAAAATGAAAAAAAACACAGAAATTCTTAAGACAAATTATTGGGTCATTCTATCGTTTGAGAAAGTATTTCACGCCCGACGCTATTCTCTACCTGTACAATAATGAAATACGTCCTAAGATGGAGTACTGCTGCCAGATATGGGGAGGTCCGCTTATAGTACCCTAACCCTAACCCTTGCCACAGTCCAAAATCGACTTCGAAATCTAGTGATGGTGCCCTCGTTTCTTCCCTGCAGTCACTCTCTCACAGAAGAGATGTTGCTAGTCTTTCTTAGCTCTAGCGTTATTTCCATGGTAGGTGCTCGACTCATATCAGATCTATGGTGCCCTCTTGTAAAACATTCACAACTAAAACCCGCTCAGCTACTAACACTGTAAATGTTTCCCTTTTCTCCCTATGCGTACCCAAGACGAAACGAAACTTCTATTGGAAGAGTTTCTTTCCTAGAACTGCCCTGCCCGTCTGTGGAACACAGGGCCGCGAGCCTGCTTCCACGCCGACTACAATATGGTCGTGTTAAAGTCCAATGTAAACAGGTTCTTGTTGCCTTGCTACAACCATCGTGCCGGTGTCCGCGATGCTATCTCACCGTCCACCAGTCAAACCTTTTTACTCTTATCTTCGAGTGGTCATTGGGCCTTCATAAGCGGTGACCTTTATTGTAAAAAAAGAATAAAAACGGTAACGTGGTGAGCACCTGTCTTCAATGGTATAAATGGACGCTAGTACAAGAAATTCTCGATTCTACATTCGAGATCGGAACACACAGATGTATACACGGAGCAGACGTACAAGAATGTATGACTAAAAGGAGAACCACGTTATCTCAAAGGGACACCTAGAAAGTAACGTTTCCAACAAAGTACAGACCGATAACCTGCCTACCGACCATGTCGAAAAATGTAACTACGGAATTAGCAAAGAAGATTGAAAGCCACAGAAACAAAAAAAGAATGTCGAAATAAGGGACCAATGACTTGTTATATATCGACTAGAAGATACCGAAGGAACTGGCCATGAAAGATCGACAAAAAAAGCATATGATAGAATGAACCCAAATGGATAAGTAGATGCTTTAATATATAAAAAATAGAAAAGGGAATATTAGAAACAACGGTGGAGTTAAACACCTGGCTGAGATGAGGATACGTCGAGACGATTTCTCGGAAGACTCCCTATCTCTACTAGATTTTGTCGTAGAGATTCTGCAACTCACCGACATGCTGAGTTGATGCAATGTAGGGTACAGATTTTCACAAATGAAAAACTATTTATATAGAAGACCAGCATTTAATATAAAAAAGACGAATACTAATAAGCACAACTAAAATATTTACTGAGTTTATAAGAATATAATATAGATTAGAAAATGTTGATGAACATTGGAAGAACTTAAGAAACTTAAAGATCGTTTAACGAACATGATAATTATAAATACCTGTGTATATGAGAAGGGGAAACTATCAAACAAGCAAAGATGAAAGAGACACAAAAATGAATAACTCGGAAGAAAGAAGACCCTACTTGAAACTAAATTATATAACAAAACTTTAAAAAGTAAGATATTCGGGACCTTTCTTGAACTTGACAGAAGACAAAACTGAAGAGCACAGATGAAAGAACCATAAATCTGGTTGCTATGCACGCTGGAATATATCTGGAACTTAGTGATGATCGATGTAAACATGAGAGAAGAGGAGGAAGAAGAGGAGGAGAGGAACAAACTATTCAAGCGTGTTCAACACCGCACTTACAA
>OY744552.1:28505944-28538444 GCA_963556195.1 Sepiola atlantica | reverse complement strand
AAGAAGCTTGCTACCACTTGATCTGCAGTTGAAGTAATCTTAAGGAATTACCAGCACGTATTTTTTGTAGAAGAGGCCCGTCAGTCATGGAAAATTGAATTTTGCAAAAGAAAAGAAAAAGAATAGGCCGTCACTCATTCGTAGTGCGTCCACATGCCCATGACTTACTTTTATGAGTTCTCTCTAGACATGCATTTGCGTTAGGGTTACGTTACAGTTAAATACCACTTTATAACGCATAACGAACTAGTAGACAACTATCTGGATGTGGTAGGAATAAATAGAAGCTAAACGATCTTTTAATTGAGTGTTTACTCAATAACATGAATGGATTCCCTTGTTTTTTTTAATTTACTGCAACTTACATTTTGTATGTTTTGGTGAGAGGCGGTGTCGCGGGGATATTTTATTTGACGGGCATTTCTACAAATGAATTATCCGTATCCCCCCCAAAAGAAGTGTGTTCTATGTGAACTGTCTAATGTCGATTGTCAGAGAAACTTGAACTTGAAACACTGACAACATAAAAAAAGTTAAATTTGACCAGGTGTTAAGAAAACGTATTTCAGTGACAAATTGGATTCATCACAGGTGAGAATGTTAACTCGTAAGAATTGGACTAGATTAATTCTGATTAGCAGCGTGAAAAATAACATACATAAAACATTAAAAAGTATATATATATATATATATATATATATATATATATATATATATATATATATATTAATTATTTTGAATAAAAGCGTGATTTCTATAGTGTGATTTTAAAATAAATAACAAAACAGCCAGAATATAATTAATGAAAAATATTATTTCATTTCTAATCGATAATTCACTAAAGAATGCCTTCCTAAAACATATTACTCACGGCGTGGATATGTATTTCTCCGTCCTTCCCTACCCGATAGAGGCCAAGACAACAGCACTTAAAATATCAGCTAATTCTTATATTTTTTGTATCTGTTATAATAAACATTTTTCATTTCCCATTACGTCGGATTACCTTCATTCTTCTTTACTTATATATTATATATTAGTGGTATTTTAAGCTGAATTATTTCGACACTTGATTATTGGGGAAATGGTCGTATAATCAGTACCATAGGAGAGCCATGAATATTATAACTGTCCTGTTTTTAAATCTCCGAAACAGTTACATGGTAAACAGCTGATGATCCCCGTGTTAATATTAGACGCTTAAGGTCTCCTATTTTTGTTTTACTCTTAGATAATTAACCCCTCCCCCCCCTTTTTTTTTTTTTACTTATATTTTTCCATTTATTAATTTTCCAACGAATGTTAATCTGCAATATCTTGGATTTAGTTAGTTGGTCTGGGAATTTAAACTGCATTTTACATTTTTTTTTTTAATGACTCAAAGCTTCTTTAGACTATATATTGGGTATTTAGATCTGTATGGCTAGGTTTCCTTCCTCTTATCTAATTACTTTTCTGGTACCTAAGGTACTTAAGCTTTATTTTTTATTTATTTTTTAATGCAACTTTAATTCCTATATAATTTTATTGCTAGCTACCATATTGCAGAATGGTTCTTGGATGTAGTGTTTAGATAGTATTATTATTATTTTTTAAAATATTTTTTTAATTTTTTATTGTTATAATTAATGTTATTTGACATGCAAATTACTATATCATACGGTAGTTTTAAAAGTAATATATTATTCTTATTCTTATTATTATTTTATCATTATTATTATTTATTTATGTATATATTAGTGGTATTTTAAGCTGAATTATTTCGACACTTGATTATTGGGGAAATGGTCGTATAATCAGTACCATTGGAGAGCCATGAATATTATAACTGTCCTGTTTTTAAATCTCCGAAACAGTTACATGGTAAACAGCTGATGATCCCCGTGTTAATATTAGACGCTTAAGGTCTCCTGTTTTTGTTTTACTCTTAGATAATTAACCCCTCCCCCCCCTTTTTTTTTTTACTTATATTTTTTCATTTATTAATTTTCCAACGAATGTTAATCTGCAATATCTTGGATTTAGTTAGTTGGTTTGGGAATTTAAACTGCATTTTACATATTTTTTTTTTTTAAATGACTCAAAGCTTCTTTAGACTATATATATATATATATATATATATATATATATATATATATATATTATCTATATATTTATGTATATATATATTATATATATATATACGTATATATATATATATATGTATATATATATATATATATATATATATAAAATAGCCACCCCTCCCCAAGACCTTACCAACATTATATTTAATTTTTATATACAACATTACCCCCGTTCCTCGGATATATCGCACACACCACAACCACCTCCACCAATCCTAATACAGCCTAAACACATACCCGTTTCTCATTTCAGTACGCTGACAAGTCCCTTGGTATAAGCATTTTAAAATGTAAAAAGTCAACCCATCTGGATGAAACCTAGGTACGGTTCTGAAATAATTAACATATAGTTTTCATATATATATATATATATATATATATATATATATATATATATATATATATATATATATATATATATATATTACTACACCATTCCAGAAAATATTATTGTTCAGAAAATTAACATCTATGAATAGCTCTGTCTTTGAGGAGAAATCGACTCTGAATCTTTTTGGTCTTTCTCTTTCATTCTTTGGAGTTCATACATTAGATCCATTGCTCTTTCTGCTTCTCGTAAAATCGGTTCTCTCTATCACTCTAAACATTTTCTCACCCCTGAAGCTCTTCCCTATATCTACAAATCTACAACCATGAAGTACTGTTGTCATATTTAGGCTGGTAAATCTCTGTTCAATTTTAGGGTCCTTGATATATTGCAGAAACGTATGTGATTGGCCCTACGTTTTCTTCTTCCGTACACACCCTCTCTCACAGGCGTGATGTTGCTAGTCTCAGTCTATTCTATAAATACTATTATGGCATGTGTTCTTCATAATTATGTGATCTATTCCCGACTTCTTTTGTTCTCAGCTCGTTTGACTCGTTGGTCTAGTGGTCTCCATTAATTCGCTGTTTTAATACCTCATTGTAATACAGCTTCCTACTCCAGTACCCTATTTCCAAGGATAACAGGCTTATGGAACTCTCTTCCTGCTGACTGTTTTCCTCATACCTATAATATTGGTCTTTTCAAGACAAAGCATCACCTGTCATTGCAATAATCATATTTGTTCTTGTTAGCTCCTTACATCAAGTGGCTTCACGCCTTGTCTGGAGTAATTTCAATAAAATAAAAATTCTGCCTGATATTTTTACCACTAAATTACAATAAAAATACACTGTCAACCTGCCAATCTTTAAGTCGAACTCATATTCGTATAAACAAAAGAAAACGTCATATATATATATATATATATATATATATATATATATATATATATATATATATATATATATATATATATAAATTCACCTAAAGCCTCTGTCGTCGAGTTCGATGAGATGTTATTTATAAAATCCGCTTTCAGTGTAAATATCACTTAACTTCTCCGTTATCACGTGACAACCTCTCGAGGCCTAAGCTGAAAGCTCGAAACGACATCGTACGTTATATATATATATATATATATATATATATATATATATATATAATGATGAAATTAAACTAATTGTTATGTATTTATCATTTAACCATTTAAAATAAAAGTACAAATAAACAATAATAAAACAATTACTGCCAAATGACAATAAAGTAAGAAGGAGCAAAAAACGAAACAACAACAAAAAAAACAACAACAATAATAATAATAATAATAATAATAATAATAATAATAATAATAATAACAATTACAATAATATATGAGTACATTATGTCTATTGTTCTTATATATGTAAGAACAATAGACATACTGTACTCAATTGCTAAGTAGGTAATTTTGACTGTGGCGGATCGAAAAACCTAGGTAAAAAACACTATCTACACATGTACTGGAAGGGCATGGAAAGTAATGGAGTCCTGAAAGAAGCTTATTGTCACTCAAATCCCTCCCAAAATCGAACAGTCGTTATCAGCGAGAACGCAATTGTAAACAGATGTTGCGAGAATGCAAAAGGATTTGCAACGGCGATCGAAAAAAGCGGAGAGCATTAGAAATCTTGGGAGACTAGTTGTCACTCAGAACTCAGGGACATCAACTCTAATGCACCGTGTAAGTAATCCTCGTGAGTATGTAAAATAATGATGCAGACATGTTGAGTAATAACGCATAAGACGTCACGGGGAGGCTAATGGTATGACCCCGCAATAAAGGAGAAAAGCTGAAGACTAGATAAATTGTCAATTAGGCATAAAAGAACAACGGAAATGAATCGGTAACATTTGAACGAGCTCAGGTGT
Source organism: Sepiola atlantica (assembly GCA_963556195.1). Taxonomy (NCBI): domain Eukaryota; kingdom Metazoa; phylum Mollusca; class Cephalopoda; order Sepiida; family Sepiolidae; genus Sepiola; species Sepiola atlantica. The sequence goes on along the minus strand of OY744552.1, from coordinate 28,534,079 downwards.
CTGAGGTCAACTCGTTAATTTCGTAGTATGACGTCGTAAAATAAACGACTCGGTAACCTTTAAAAGAGTCAAGTGCACGAGGCCAAAAGAAGAAGGCACCCGATATGCAAAGTAAGAAATTAAAACGGCGGTTTTAAACGAGGGGAAAAAGAAGCGCTTACGTAGCAGAGATCGAGTTGGGAGGATATAGAGAAACACTTGTTGTGGATCAGCCCCGAAGAGAGGTACCCTCACCACGGAATAACTGCCGTAAACAAATGGTGTGGGGACCACAAGCCTTCACTAGATTCCGATGTGAAACAGTGATTGTAGCTGACGCAATCTGCCCCTTTAGGGCGCACTAATATGTATCAGGAAAATCGGACTCTACGTAGAAACAAGTAGAGATCTAAGAACTAGTACATATTTTCCGCGGGATCGGCTATACAAAACAGCTGTGAAGGTGGCGCCAAGCTGTCCGAAAAAGCCATGAGAGATTGTCAATTGCATTTAAATCTTACACGGGCCTGGTTTGGCTTACAGGAGTGCCGGGTTTGGCCAAATCTTTTTGATCGCCAACGGAAAAAACATACGTATGTCAGTACTATGTGGGTGGGCGCGTGAGGCCGGAGGTAGATCGCCCCTGGGGCTGTCACCCTTAATTATGGCGAGAGTCTCCTTTCTCCAGATAACAGTTTTATCTAAATAATATCTGAGGGCCGGGGTGAAGAATTTCAATTGACGTGCCACTATACCCCCAAACCACCCGGAGATGAAAAAAGACTCAGAAAAAAGGAAGAGAGAAAAAGAGAGTGTTACAATATGCCGCTTTGGGGAAAGAGGAGGTTGTTTTTGTGTTGAGTGGACGATCAGTTAAGAGTTGGGATCTCGCCCGACCAACGAGAAAGGGTGAGGAGAAAATAAGGGAGAAAGGAGGGGGGACCGAAAGCGTGTCGCAGCGACCCTTTTTGATAGGCGTGAGCGCGTGGAGACACAGAGAGAATCAGTTTCCCCGCGGCTGGCAGAGAAGGCAGTCGAACGAAAATCGTCGGAGAGAATAGACTTTTTGCCATCGCCATTCCCTCACAGAATAAGAGTTCGTTGACTGTTTGCGAACATCTTCGTGCACTAAGACGACGACAAGACAATTTATCAAAATAAGAGACTCTAAAATTCAAGTGTAAAATTAATCCTTCCTTTGATTGTTTTTAATAATTAATTGGATACAAAAGGAAACCGCTGAGTTTGTTGAATTATTCCTGTTGTCTGTTTGTTCTGCTTGCGTAACTTTGCCTTTACAGCGGACCAACGAAGATCATCATCATCCGACCGAGTGGAGTTTCGACCCATCTTTCTTTTTCTGCCGCTACGACATCACGAGCCCAAAGAGGGTGTTCACAGTCTAGAAGGATTCCTGCGCCGAGGACCAGACGTGTGAGTACCGAGATAGAGACACGAGTGGACCACCTATTTTACAAGTGATTCCGTGACACCGGATCAGAGTGAGGTATCTGTTTTACTCGGCTCCGCGACCGGGATATCAAACACCTGTGCGTGAGTGGCCGACGACGATACTCACGGGGTCAGAAAGAAGCGTGTGGGGTCCCGTTACACCGAGAGCAGACTGCTACAGAACGTATTGTCGTGTTTCCCTCTAGGTTGGAAGGTAAATCACTCTGCCTGGTTTCCGTAAAAATAACCTACGTTGGGTAGATTCGAAAATAAACCGCCGTCAAGGTTACAAAAGAGTTTTTTTCGTAAGACAAGGGAAAGAACAATAATGCCAAATGACTTTTGCTAACAAAGAAATATTTAATTATATATATATGTATACCCAACTTACACCAGGTGGTGGTGAAGAATAAAGAAACACAGTTTCTCGAACACGTCTTGTCTTTATCGTTGTGTTTTGTTTGATGCTACCGCCCCCCCCCCCCGAAGGAACGGGTATTGAAACAAGTAGAGACAACTACAACAAAAAGAATAACAACACTAACAACACTAACAACAATCATAATAATAATAATAATAATAATAATAATAATAATAATAATAATAATAATAATAACAATAATAATAATGCTACTTGCTACTATACAACGAAACAAAGGATAGCAGACCAAGCAACACAGATCCTCAAGAGAGGAAGGTTCTCGAAGATGGAATTGGCGGAAATCAAACAAAAGAGCGGAACGGAGCAAGGAACACCACCCGACGAAACTCCCCAGGAAGAAGACAGACAAAACAAAGACTCGGTAACGGAAGAGGTCGAAAACTACGAAATCATAGAACACAGGAAAGTAGAACTCACAGTGGAAGAAGCAAGAGAAGTGGAAAACATCAAACAAAACAAATCTCTCATCTCTAAGGAACGAAGATTGGAATAAGTTAAAAGTTGAAACAGAGACAGTAAACAAGGTACTCGCGTACATCCCAACAGACAGCATCACAGACCTAAGCAACTTGATACATGCGGGGGCAAATCAGTAAGTATGAAACTAAAAAAAAGAAAAAAAAGCCTGGGCAAAAGAATGGACCGACAAAACCTGGATCGGAAATGAGACTGGAAACCCAGATAATCAAACTCCGGAAAGAAGCTAACACCGTAAACAGGATTAAAGAGAATAGGAAAGGATGGAAGAGCAGAAATCTGGTTCACAAGGAAAGACTAAATAAGAAACATGAAGAATTAAAACAAAATATAGCAGCAATAGAGTGAATGCTGAGACGATATAGAGACAGCAAAAACAGAACAGGAAAAACAGAACAGGACCTTTGAAAACAATGAAAGCCTGTTTTACAAAAACGTAAACGGAGAACAAATAACATCAGGACAACCTGACCCGCCAGACAAAACACTTCTGGAGCAAGATATGAGAGAAGCCTAAAACAAAAATGGCAGGTGGTTGGAAAACATGTAAAATGAACTACAGGAAATAGAAGAAAGAACAGAAACGGAGATTACTAAAGAAACCATTAAGGACACCCTAAGGAAAATGGCAAACTGGACAGCACCAGGCCATGATGTAATACATGCATATTGGTTTCAAAAATTGACGACCTTACATGATAAACTAGCGCAAAAACTGAGAGGATGTATCCACAAAACAGACATACCAGTGTGGTAGGACAACGCTTATACAAAACGATGTAAAAAAAGGAACGACCCCAAGCAAGTACAGACCAATAACCTGTTTACCAACAATGTGGAAAATCCTGACGGCACAACTAGGGGAACAAATCTACCAGTCCCTAAACAAACGTGGACTACTCCCGAAGAACAAAAAGGATGACGTAAAGGGAAAAGAGGGACGCATGACCTCCTATACATCGATCAAAAGATCCCGAAGGTGGTAAAAAACATAAAAAAGAACATATCCATGGCATGGATTGACTACAAAAAAGCTTACGACAGAATCCCTCAAGCATGGATAATTGAATGTTTGAAAATATACAAAAAACCCGAAAGGATAATTAATCTTATCAAGAAAGCAATGGGAACATGGAGACTGTAACTGACAGCTGGAGGACAATACTTGACTGAGATAAAGATACAGAGGGTCATCTTCCAAGGAGATTCCCTATCACCACTACTGTTTATGATGCCACTCAACTACATACTCAGAAAATGTCATGCCGGATACAAGTTTACAGACACAGAACTAAGAGTAAACCACCTGCTGTACATGGATGATCTAGAAAATATTTGCAAAAAGCAAAAAGGAACTGGAAAAGCTTATAAATACAACCAGAACCTTCAGCCAGGACATCCAAATGGAATTCGGAATAGAAAATTGTGCAATACTAGAAATAAAAAAGGAACACTGGCGATAACAGAGGGTATGGAACTCCCCAACCAAGAAGAAAATGAGGGCGCTGGGCGAACAGGATAGCTACAAATATCTTGGATTTCTGGAAGCAGACACCATCAAATCTACAGAAATGAAAGAGAAATTTGGAAAGGAATATTTACGAAGAACAAGAAAACTAGAAACAAAATTATATAGCAGGAATCTAGTAACAGGAATACACACCTGGGCAGTAGCACGAATAAGATACTGTGGATTATTCATAGGCTGGACAAAAGAAGAACTCAGGCACTTTGACCAGACGACTAGAAAATTAATGACCATACACATCGCACTACATCCAAAAGCCGATACGGACAGACTCCACATGAAAATAAACGAAGGGAGAGGAGGACTGGTAAGTACAGAAGATTGTGTGGAAGACTCAAAAAAGAGCTGGAGAAATACATAACTCAACACATGGAAATCCTTATCACTGCAGCAAGAGACATCGTTCCAACGAACAACTCATGTAGCACTGAAACCAGAAACAAAACGACAAGAAAAGAGAAGTGGGAAGAAAAACAACTACATGGACGTTTCAGAAAACTCACAACAGAAGAAACCAACGAACATTGCTGGACATGGCTAAGAAAAAGGAAACTTGAACAGGAAAGCGATGGTTGCACAGAAAAATGCGATTAGGACAAACTACATAAAAGCTAAAATAGATAAAACCCAGGAAAACAGTAAATGCAGACTATGTGGACAAAGAGACGGAACAGTAAATCATATAATAAGTGAATGTAGCAAACTTGCCCAAAAGAATACAAGAACAGACATGACTGTGTTGGGAAAGTAATACACAGGGAACTGTGCAAATAATTGAATTTCGAATACGCAGACAAATGGTACAAACATAAACCAGAAACAGTATTGGAAAACGAAAAACACAAAATTCTCTGGAATATAGATATACCAACAGATAAACTCATACAAGCAAGGAGATCTGATGTTATTACAATCGACAAGAAGGGAACATCTTGTAAAATCGTAGACTTCGCCATTCCAGCAGTCCACAGAGTGAAAATCAAAGACACGGAAGAACGAAGTAAATGCACAGAACTTGCCAGAGAACTGAAAGGAATATGGAGCTAGAAGAAAGTTAGTATAATACCAATAATTGTAGGAGCACTAGGAACAATCCAAAAAACCTGGAGAAAGGACTGGGAGAAATTGGAATCAAAGAGACCATCGAAACCATTCAAATGGCGGCAACAAAACAGCTACAATATTAAGGAAAATCCTCGAATGCGGAAACCAACCCGCATAAGCTACAAAGGTTAACCAAGGAATTTACAACAGGGAAAAAACAAAACCACACGAAGAACACCACAACACGAACCAAGAGAACAGAATCTACAAGAAAAATCACTTCAAAATCTATCCCCAAGAAATTACACCGGCCTCAGCTATCACCACACAAAAATGAACCATGGGACAGAAATTACAGGAAACACCATAAGCCCCCCCCCTTCTCTGCCTCCACCCCCAAATGAACTTAAAAATTAAAAATTAAAAAAAATTAAATTTTTTTTTTTAATTAATTTAAAAAAATTTTTTTAAATGGTGCCGGCCTAGGCTGACACCAGACAAAATATTTGTAGAGGGTTGAGGAGGATGAGAAGACCGATGAGGGACAGCATAAATCAGACCTCCACTGGAAAGTGCGGAGAATGCTGGGACCTTGGGGAGGCGTATTGCCACTCAAATCCCAGAGAAGACCAATTGTCGTTATTAGCGAGAAATCAATGGTAAGCGGCTGTTGCGATACTGCATCGTTATCGAAAAGAGGTGAAGAATACTGGACATCTGGGGAGGCTTATTGTCATTCAGACTCCAGGAAATACAACTGGTTGTTGTCGGTGAGCAATCAGTGACGATGCTATGTGTGAGGACTCCTAGTGAGTACAAATAAAAAGACTTTTAAAAAAAATCTTCGAGGTGATAGTTATCTTCACACGTTTTGGCCGTTTTTCCATCTGGTTTTCTCCAGGTGCATTGTGGGATAAATAGAGAGTGAATATTACTGTTAATTGAGCAGTTGAAAGGAACCTTTCACTTGCTGGTTAGAAAGAAACCGGACGCGTTATCGGAGTCTTTCACCCGTTCAACTGTGTGGAGTGAGTGAAGGGAAAGTTGGTATGATGTAATTCACTCCTGTAATAATACGGATTCAAATACAAATGGAAATCTCAAAGCAAAATAAGGCTTATTGTTTTCCTTGCTTCGGCATTCCTTTGCCTTTTGGCTGGAAGAAAGTGCAGTGTCTGTTCTAATACTACACTTTGTATATTTTGTCCTCGGTCAGTTAATGAGAAACCTTTCTAGACTGAGACAATTTTCTCCCTATCCAGTGTAATCCATTTTGGGGAAGCTTGATTTTCTCCAATTTAAAACCGACCTTGTGTTTAACTCTGCCCTTGCTTGGGAGACAAGTTAATAGGTAGAACTATTACGCTAATACTAAAAGGATCGAGGAGGAGGGGGCAAAACACACTGCACACGGCACACACCACGCGATGGTCACACACCCAATTAATAACGACGACATGTGTCAACACAAAATATCTGCTTTAAGATTCACGCCAGAAAATGTGTTACGTTAAAAAAACTCAACTTTATTCGTGCCATGACAACGCAACATTAGAATTAGCGACTACTTAATCTGTTCTCATACCGAACCAAATCGCGAGGTACTCATAAACATATTAAATGAAAAGAAACGCACAAACTTTGTGTCGGTTTTGAATCAATGGAGTTAAAAAAAATTATAACAGTATAAAAGAGCCTAAAACTATACATTATTGTCTGCCAAATTTGTGGGGAACGATAACGTGCACATGCGTCACGGTCACTAGTGACATCATGGTGTACGGCATTTTTGAACATCCTCCGTCTGAAGTTTGATATATAACCGATTGTTTTTGCTACGCATTGTAATATATTTCCAGCAATTCGCGCAGTTTAATCATTGAATGATTAAACAAAATATTTCAGAATCAAAATTTACGTTTTCAAAATAATTCCAGTTTTACCAAATTTGTTTAATTAAAATGTTGAAGTTTATAATCGCCTAAAACATCATGCTGATATTTGACGTACGTGAACAATTCACAAAAATGGTAAATCCACCAAAATATTGATTTATAACAACAAACCCTAATTTATCGAAAAAAAAAATTAAAATTGAATACAAACAATAAGTAAAAAAATAAACAAAAACACGAAAAAAAACCAAATGAACAAAAAAGCGAAAATAGCCAATGTTATTGTCGTTAGGTGTATGACCCCAACCATCGTTGGGTCATTTTATACTGAAATCGTACATCGTATTGGCATATGACTGATTGTAAATTACTTTCAATTTGAATAAATATTTGGTGAATACAACACCTAGTCAGGTTGAACGTCTCTTAGAAAATAACAAGAAAAACAAGAATAACAACAACAACAACAACAACAACAACAACAACTACAATAATAATAATAATAATAATAATAATAATAATAATAATGATAAAAGTAATAATGACAATAATAAAAATGATGATAATAATTATGCTGATAATAATAATGGTTACAACAATAATAATAATTATTATTATAATAATAATAATAATAATAATAATAATAATAAGAATTATGATAATTAAAATGATAATTATAATGATACTGATAATAATAATAATAATAATAATAATAATAATAATAATAATGATAATAATAATAATAATAATAATAATAATAATAATAATAATAATCAAAATATGATAATGATAATAATAATAATTATAATGATAATTATAATAACGCTAATAATAATCATGATAAAAATCATAATAATAATGTAAGATAATGAAGAGTGGCAAATATGAATCGTGGACGAGTCCATTATGGGTGGGACGTCGAGAAAGAAAGAAAGCAACTTGATAACTATTAAAAAGGAGAAGTGAGACTTGAAAGACGGCGGTTTCAGAATAGCAAAGAATCGGAATGCTTGGTGATCGGAGTCTCAAAGTACGGAAAAATGGAAGTTTACCGAAGTTTATGGCACAGGTGAAGCTTTATTGGCTATGGTACCCAAGCCCGTCTTGCTGTTAGGCTTTCGTGTCCGCTGACTAAAAAGGCGACAGATAAGCAAGTTGGTACAGTGAATGAATCCCTGCACTTGTATTTCATCAAAGGGCTTGTGGAACAATTGCTTCAGTTCACGCTCGGATAGACAATGCAGAGCAAATTGCTCTCAAATCGGATGTATATATGAACGAGTTTCTAGCGGAAACCAAGTCTGTGACCTCCGCAAGAAAAACACTTTCATGATCCAATAGTATGTCAAAAGATTGTTATATGTGTGTGCGTAGCCGGCGTAAACCATCCGGTGATGGGAAATAAAGAAAACCAAAGGTTTTCCATATACGTCCTGTTCTTTGTAATTCTTGTTAGATCTTACCGGGTACCCTGAAAGAACGGGTAATGCAACAATAATACTAATATTGATAACGAAGATAACGATTGTAAAATGATAATAATAATGAAAATATAATAATAATGATTATGATAATGATAATAATGATAATAATGATGATGATAATCATAATAATAATGATAATATTAATATGATGATGATGATGATGATGATGATGATGATGATGATGATGATGATGATGAAAGAAATCCCATAATCTGACACGGCAGTACTTCAAGACAACACGGTGGTACCAACCGATCTTGTGACCAAAGAATGTAAAGACCCCAACTGGAAGGGCACGAAAAACACTTGAATCCTGAGGGGCTTATTGTTACTCAAAGTTTAGAGAAATGATCTGTAAACGCATTTTGCGAGAGCACAAGTGATTTGCGACGGTTATCCACAGAAGCGGAGAATGGTGGGAAACTGTGGAGATTTTTTGTCATTAAAACTCTAGGGAAAACCACCTACTTTTGTCCACGGGCGATTACTTAGAATACCTCATGTTAAAACTCCTAGCTCGTAAATAATAAAACGATTATATTACATGCAAACTACTGTACTACCAGTAATTGTAGTAACACTAGGAATACTTGAAAATGCCTGGAAAAAAGACTGAAAGTAATTTAATTCAAAGGGAGAATTGATATAATAGAAACCGATTATAATGATAAAAAACAGGTGAATATTTAGAAAAAAAAATAACCTCAAGTATGGAAAGCAACTCCCGTAGCTCCGTTACACAGCGCAACTACAAATATAAAGATGGCATTTGTGCCGAAAACAACAGGACCAAGGGAACTGAGACTACTGAGATCAAATAAAACGCATGTGTTTAGTAAGATTAGGTGTGTAAGATTAGGTGTGTAAAATCAGATGAAAATCGACAATTTCACGTAAGGTTAATTTACAAGGAAAATGAATTTTCTATCAGATGGCAAGTCTGAAGTTATGCTTACGCGTACCGGTTATTACGTCATAGCAGGAAGTATATGGCAGAAAAATAAGAGTTTCTGCCTCTGGTAAATGTGGTGTTTAAGTGTGCGTACGCTGTTTTCGAGACTCCCACCATCCTACGGAGGTTGGAAGAGGAAGATGTTCAACAAGATGTAAATTACTGTAAAAACCAAACCCCAGAGAAAATAATGGAATCATATGCTTTTTAAAAATTCTGTGGACATTGCATCGTTGTTATCTCGTTTGTTTATGTTGTTTGTTTGTACCCATGCGCACTTGATGATGTAACAACGATAGTATAACAACTACAGAGGATACGTCACAGAACGATGACTTCATCTATTAAATTAGAGATAAAACAACCCGTGAGCCGAACGTCTAAACTCTGTTGATCTTGATTGTTTGTTAGCTTATTTAAATAACCTCATATATAATGACACCACCCATTAAAACAGAGATGGAGATAATTGTGTACAGTAGATAACATCATAAAATGATGACGTCATTACTCTGAAGAGAGAGCGAGAAGTAAGAAATCATGAATATTTATTGAAGGGTAACGTGTGTTTACGAACCGTCGAGATCCCTCGGGTTGTATTAGACTGTATTTTTCTTAACCCTCTTTCTTTACCTTTTCTACGAGGATACGATTTTAAACAAAGCCCTAGAACAAGATCGCAAACAAATTTACCTTGGTAACATTCAAAACTGCTATTTACTTTGTAGTAGTTTTCCTTTTACAAAAATATAGTGGGGTCTGCGATTGTTTAAACAATAATATCGGCGATCCTACGTTAGTTTTTACAATAATATCGTAGGGTTTGTTTTTGTTTTACAATAATATCGTAGGGTTTGTGTTTGTTTTACAATAATATCGTAGGGTCTGCCTTTTTTGTTTATAATAATATCGTGGGGCTGCGTTCACCCCGAACATCCATATATAGCAAAAACGACGTTTTACTTTATTTTTATTAATCTTTTCATAACAAAGCCCTGTAACAAGATTAAATACAATTTCTCTAGGGTCGGATTTTATGAGAAATCAAACGATGATTATCATTGGATTCAATCCGACCATTTTATTTTAGGAAATTTCTGATGATATCAGAATTATGAAGTTTTTTTTAACTATGAAGAATAATAGTGTAAAACAGGGTTTAAACCTTTTGCAATACTATATATATATATATATATATATATATATATATATATGTGTGTGTGTGTGTGTGTGTGTGTGTGTGTTAAATATAATCAGAACAACATCGGTACCGTCGATTTCAAATCCTAAAAACGGCACATATAATAGGCCTTGTTTACAGGACTCAAGCACTCTTCAGGGGTTCTCTCCTACTAACCTTATATATATATATATATATATATATATATATATATATATATATATATATATATATATATATATATATATATATATATATATATGAGGAAAAATAGAAACAATGTGCGAAATAAAAATGGAATTGAGGATAAGCGAATCAACCAACTAACAAAAATATAAACTCAAACACATATAAATGTATTACCAATATATTTCAGTTGCTAGGAAGCAACCATTCTCGGTTGGAAGTAAGAACTTTAATGAACATAAATTATTTTATATGTGTTTGAGTTTATTTCTTTGTTTGTTTGTTGATTCGCTTATCCTCAATTCCATTTTTATTTTGCATATTATATATATATATGAATGGAATAATTCAAACCATGTTGCTTATATCTGTGGGGGCTTTTGTAGGTGTGATTTCGACCAAAGTATGTAAGCTCCCGATCACTATGCCTTGAGCAATTAAAGTTCACAAGTAATAAAATTCCAGTGTCGATCTGAAGTTTTAGTTTGAAAATATATAGAAATATTTCTAAAACACTCGCATCCTTAAGGCCCCAGTCTACGTATATTAATATAGTAAACAAATCTTAACTTGTATCTAAACACAACACCATACACACATTTTCGAAACGATACCCTTCCCCAGTTGAATTCAATATCAGCTCTCAAAGACAGAAACCTCAACTTTTCAATATAAGCTGAACAAACTACACACATGTACCAGTTCTACTAACAAAACTTTGTACCGAGCGCTTTTGAAATGGATATTTATCGACTAATTACCTGTAATTAACCTAAAGTAATCATATATATATATATATATATCAATATGGTACCATAAGTTTCTAAGCTAGGAGCGGGCTCAGATCAAAAATGGTGTTTTGGGAGTTTATTAATATCTATATACAAATCGCTTCATGGCTATTTTCAGTCAGCATTATTATCTATTATCGTCTACACAGCATTATAATTTTATTTGTCTGTACAGCATTATTGTTACATTTTTTTATACAGCATTATAATTTTATTTCATCCATACAGCATTATTGTTATATTTTTTTATACAGAATTAGAATTTTATTTCATCCATACAACATTCTAATAAGACTTGGTTTATACAGCATTTACATTTTTTTTCGTTTATACAGCATTATAATTTCATTACGTATATACAACATTATACATTTATTTCGTCCATATATAATTCTAATTTTATTTCGTCTATACAATATTATAATTTTATTTCGTCTGTATAGCATTCTATTTTTTTCGTTTATACATCATTATAATTTAATTTCGTCCATACATCATTAAATTATAATGCGTCTATACAGCATTACAATTTTTTCTTCTATACAGCTTTAAAACATTATTTCATTTATACAGCATTATCAATTTATTTCGTCTACGCCACATTCTAATTTTATTTCGTTTATATAGCATTCTTATTATATTTCGTCTATACAGCATTCTAATTTTATTTCGATTATGCAGCATTCTAATTTTATTTCGTCTATACAGCATTCTAATTTTATGTCGTTTAGACAGCATTCTAATTTTATTTCTTTTTATACAGCATTCTAATTTTATTTCGTCTAGACAGTATTCTAATTTTATTTCGTTTATGAAGCATTCTAATTTTTTTTCGTTTATGCAGCATTATAATTTTATTTCGTTTATGCAGCATTCTAATTTTATTCGTTCATGCAGCATTCTAATCTTTTTTCTTCTATACAGCATTATTATAATTTAATTTCGTCTATACAGAATTATATTTTCCCTTCCTACTTTGCGAGGAGAATTATTTAAGCATTAAGTGCCCAACTGCTCATAAAGCAGACGGTATTCTAATATTAGCGTGAAAAACTCACCACATTTAGCCATACTTAAGAACCGTGATACAGGCGAAACAGCTATTTTATGTGGATGAATATGTATATTTGTATATATATATATGTAAATGTGTGCTTTAATGTGTTCGTGTGTTGTGTTGTGCAGTTGTTTATGTTGTACTTTATGTTTTAATGTATATGTATTTATGCAGACATACTTATCTGAATGCGCGTATTTGTGCATGTGGTTGCGTATGTGTGTGCTTTTCTACACTGGTGCGTATTTCTCTTTGTGTATATATATATATATATATATATATATATATATATATATATATATAATATGCATTAGGTGCAATTGTGTTTTAATATGTGCGTGTATATGTGCGAACGTGCGTGCGTATAGAACCTACGAAGGCAACCACCTCGGTTCATATCAAAAGATACTTCCCGAATTATTCGACTACGCATTCACATGGTCGACTTTAAGCAAAGGATTGTGAGGCCTACAGGCTACCATAGAATACATACCTTTAGGATCTTCTTGAAAGAGGCACTGATTTATTTGGCTGTCCGTTATTCCTTGTGATATACATAATTTTCGTAAACTGTCTATCTGATTCTGGAAAAAAGAACAAAAAATAATATATAGATTAATATAACATTCAAACATTCCGACGTATATATTGTTTTATTTCGAAGTATTGCTCGTAGAGACACACCATCAAGAGTAATGATATTTTTATTCGAGAAAACAACATAATCCATGAATGAATCTTACGCCTGATGAAGGCAGGATGGTCTATCGGCCGAAACATAATATGAATAAAAATGATGTTATAATACTTTTGAACATAGGTTTATATTTTAATAATATGGCCAGTGTTTTTTTCGAGACAACTTAAGGCAGAATCTCATAGATTGAGTGACATCCTCTGTCTTGAGCGTTTTCTCTTTAATTCCTTTAATAGTTTCACACACACGGCGATATCGTTTTAGAAGTAAGAATTTTACCTTTAGAATTCAACTAATTAATCGGAATTTCCGATTATGTAATCAGACGAGATTAATTTTCAATCATGTCGTGAGAAAGGAAGACATGGCTTGAATTATTTCATATTTAAAATTGATTAGGTATTGGCAAGTGGATGAAAGTAACGTCGTACATGCAAAGGCGAGTCAACTCTGGGGACAGTATATTGCTTAGTCTCAATGAGGCGATTGAGTAGAGCATTTCAACTAGGATGGGCTTAAATGCATTAGTAATGCAAAACAATTTAAAGCTTACTAATTTCGCTCTCACTCTTTTCACCTATGACGATTATCACGACTTGATGTAAGTTACAGACTCTGAAGTAATTACTGGTAACGTGATTAGCAGCGTGACACACTAAACATAATTCTTTTCGACCTTAGTGTTGTTGAATTATTTGCTTTTTATAAGGAACTTGCGGACTACCCGGCGTTGCTCGGGGTGATAAAAACATATAATTGAAGAAAAATCGCGTGTGTAACATCTTTATATTCAAACTTCTATTTCTCTCCCTCTCTCTATAGCTGTCTCTTTATCTTTCTACCTTTCTCTTCCCTGGTCGCCCCATTTCACCGCTACTTTCTCATTTTGCGAAAACTGTTTCTTCCCCACCATTTCTCCTACGTTGCCCAGGGCAAAAGTATGACATATTTCTATAAAAATTCTACCACTGTCTGCGCCTTCTATATAGGTACATATCTCCACCCCGGTGTACATACTATATAGGTACATATCTCCGCCCTGGTGTTCATACTAAATATGTACCTGTCACCGCCCTGGTGCGCATACTATATATGTACCTATTGCCGCCATTGTGCAGATACTATATAAGTACCTATTCCCGCCCCGGTGTGCATACTACATAAATACCTCTTGCCACCCCGGTATGCATACTACATAAGTACCTATCGCTGCCCGGTGCAAATGCTAAATACGTACTTATCGCCGCCCCAGTGCAAATGCTAAATATGTACCTATAATCGGCCCGGTGCAAATGCTAAATATGTACCTATCGCCGTTTTGGTGCGCGTGCTACATATGTACTGATCGCCGCCCCAAAGCGTATGCTATCACCGCCCTGGTGCGCATTCTATATACGTACTTATTGCCGCCCCTGTGTACATGCTATATACGTACCTATCGCCACCCCTATGCACTACTATACACGTACCTATTGCCACCCCGGTGCACATACTATATATATACCTATCGCCGTCCCAGTGCGCATGCCATATTGTACCTATCGCCGCCTCTGTGTGCATACTATATACTTACCTATCTCTGCAAGGATGCACATATTATATATGTACCTATCTCCAGCCCAGTTGGCCTACCTAAGAACTGATATTAATGCGCCTCTATCATGTCAAAAAAAATAGTGTTTACTCATGTTTTGTCACTATCCTAAAAAATAACTCATATTGATGCGCCCCTGTTGTATCAAAGTACAAAAATCAAGGTCATTTATGTAGTGCCACTATCATAAAACATCATATTAATGAGCCCTGTTTAAGTCCCAGAAAAAAAAATTCCCCGACCAGATTTTACTCTCTCCCCCAGACCTAAGAAATATTTTAGGTTAAAAAATAAAACAATTTGGCCCCATCAGCCCAAAAAATTTTCCCCGACCCCTCCCAACAATTTTTTACTCTCCTCAACCCTCAGAAATATTTTAAGTCAAAAAAGAAAAAATTTCCCTGACCCCCACTCTCTCCAGCCCCACCCCCATTTTTTTTACTCTACCCAAACCCTGAGAAATATTTTAAGTTAAAAAAATAATAATAATTTGGCCCGACCCCCTAAAAAATTTGGCCCCACCGAACAAAAAATGTTTACCCTCCACCCCAAACCCCTCCAAAAAATGTTTAAGCTCCACCCCCACCCAGCCCTGAAAATGTTTACTCTACCCCAAACCTACGATATATTTTTAGTAAAAAAAAAAAAATTTGGTCCGACCCCCTAAAAAATTGGGCCCAACCCCTAAGATTTTCCCCGACCCCCCCCCCCCCAAATCTCTCCAACCCTAACCCCCACCAATATTTTTCTACTCTTACCCTGAGAAATATTTCAATTAAAAAAAAAATATGACCCGACCCCCTAAAAAGTTTTGCCCGACTCCTAAAATTTTCCCCGACCCCTAACCCTATATCGCCAACCCCACGCTCTGATTGTTTTACTTTCTCCCAACCCTGGGAAATATTTTAAGTTAAAAAAATAATAATAAATAATTTGGCTCGACACCCTAAAAAGTTTGGCCCGACCCCTAAAAATTTCCCCGACCCCTTAATATCTCCAGCCCCCCATCAACTTATTTTTACTCTCCCCCAACCCTGAGAAATATTTTCAGTTCAAAAAAAAAAGAAAAACTTTTTTGGGGGGGACCCGTAAAATGTTCGGCCCGACCCCATAAATTTTTCCCGACCCCTCAATCTTTCCAGCCCCTTCAACTTGTTTTTCACTCTCCCCAACCCTGAGAAATATTTTAAGTTAAAAAAAAGAAAAAAATTTGGCCCGACCCCTAAAAAGTTCGGCCCGACCCCCAAAATTTCCCCCGACCCCTCAATCTTTCCAGGCCCCCCAACTTGTTTTTCACTCTCCCCCAACCCTGAGAAATATTTTAAGTTAAGAAAAAAATGAAAAAATTTGGCCCGACCGCTAAAAAGTTCAATCTCACCACTAAAATTTCCCCCTTTCCTCTCCCCCATCTCTCTAACCCAACCCTCCGTATTATTTTTACTCTCCCCCAACCATGAGAAATATTTTAAGTTAAAAACAAAAAACTTTGGCCCAACCCCTAAAAGTTTCCCCAACCCTTCAATCTATCCAGCCGCCAAACTTGTTTTTCACTCTCCCCCAACCCTAAGAAGTATTTTAAGTTAAAAATAAATAAATTTGTCCTGACCCCTGAAAAGTTCAGCCCGACCCCTAAAATTTTTCCCGACCCCCTAATCTATCCAGCCCCTCCAACTTTTTTCACTCTCCCCCAACCCTGAGAAGTATTTTAAGTTAAAAAAATTGTCCTAACCACTGAAAAGTTCGGCCCGACCCCTAAAATTTTCTCCGACCCCCTAATCTCTCCAGCCCTTCCAACTTTTTTTCACTCTCCAACCACCCTGAGAAATATTTTAAGTTCAAAAAAAAAATTTGGCCCGACCCCTAAAAAATTTGGCCTTACCCCTAAAATTTTCCCCGACCCCCTAATCTCTCCAGCCCCCCTAACTTGTTTTTCACTCTCCCACAACCCTGAGAAATATTTTAAGTTCATACAAAACAAAATTTGGACCGACCCCTAAAATTTTCCCCGACTCCCTTATCTCTCCAGCCCCCTCCCCGAACTTTTTTCACTCTCCCACAACCCTGAGAAATATTTTAAGTAAAATAAAAAAAAAATTTGGCCCGACTCTTAAAAAATTTAGTTCGAACCCTAAAATTTTCCCCGATCCCCTAATCTCTCCACCCCCTCCCCTGAACTTTTTTTCACTCTTCCACAACCCTGAAAAATATTTTAAGTTCAAAAAAAAAATTTGGCCGACCCCTATAATTTTCCCCGACCCCCTAATCTCCCCAGCCCCCCCCCCGATTTTTTTTAACTCCCCCACAACCCTGAGAAATATTTTAAGTTAAAAAAAAAAAAAATTTGACCCGATCCCTAAAATTTTCCCCGAGCCCCTAATCTCTCCAGCCCCTTCCCAACTCGTTTTTCACTCTCCCCCAACCCTGAGAAATATTTTAAGTTAAAAAAAAAAAAAATTTGGCCCGACCCTAAAAAATTTGGCCCGACCCCTAACATTTTCCTCGACTCCCTAATCTTTCCAGCCCCCGCCCCCAAACATTTTTTCACTCTCCCACAACCCTGAAAAATATTTTAAGGTAAAAAAATAAACATTTGGCCCGACCCCTAAAAAGTTCGGCTCGATCCCTAAAATTTTCCCCGACCCGCTAATCTCTCCAGCCCCCGCCTCCAACTTTTTTTTCACTCTCCCACAACCCTGAAAAATATTTTAAGTTAAAAAAAATAAAAAAATTGGTCACACCCCTAAAAAATTTGGCAAACTTCGACGTCTCTGGGAATACGTCAGGGAGGTGACGGCTCGCATCGACGCAGAACAGCCGATGGTCCTGGATGTCGCATCTGTCATCAACAACGCAGCACTGCAGTGGACTGGGGAGAAACGAATGGTGTTTCTGTCCATCCTAGCCGTAGTGAGACTAGTGACGTGGGTTACACGTCTTGATGAGGCCCATGGGGTTGGATCTGTTTCGGATCGCGATCTGGTAGTTTACTTTAAACACCAACTTAAAGTGAAAATCAGATGCGATTGGAAGCGATTACATCGCATGGATTTCAATAGGAGATGGGTGCATGACACTAGTTTGTGCATCCGACGAGGCGCCAAGTTTCCGTGTTCCCTCCATAGTTATGGCACACGCGGTACTGGGTTCTACGGAACCCACCCCTGTCGACTTTTTTAACTAAAAAATTCTCGGCGTCCCATGCTGTGTTAGCTCTGGCCATATAGGAGCAATCATGTCGCAGTATGGTGACGTCGAGGCGGTTCTTCCAGTCCGTGGGCCCCGGAACATCTAGACGGGAGAGTACAATTTGAAGATGCGGGTAGGACACAAAGGCTTTCTGGCAATTCCGGCACAGCTTCAGTGTGAGGGGTGGGCAATGTCAATCATTGTAGAAGGACGGAAGCCGTATTGTTGGCAGTGTAAGACGCCGGGACACATGGCCAAGGATTGCCCAAAAAGGATAGTTACAAAGACCCCGGCGGTTACGCCTTCTGCAAAAATAATGTGGAGCCTGAAAAGACAACAAAAGAGGCGGATCCTAAAGAGTGGAGCACAGTGGTCGGTAGAAAGGGGAAGAAGTCCACCCCTGACCCCAATTTGGAAGCAGAAGTGAAAACCACCACACCGACTCAAAAGAGAAAGCTTCCAGCCCAATCGTCGGAATCAGAGGAGGAGCCAAAGGAGGACGAGGATGAAATGGTCGTGGAAGGGATCGAGGCGGAAAAGCCTAAAGGAGCCAAGGAAAAAAAGGCTAAAAAGATTAAGGAGGCCAATGAAGCAGAAGAAGCAGACAAGAACAGTGAAAGTACTGAAATTGCTCAATCCCCAACCCGATTCCCCCCCCCCGATGAGGTTGTGCAAAATAACCCTCCCCTTTCAGATACTCCCTTAAATAGCCCCAGGGATAGATCCCCAAACTCTAGGATAGAGGTAAAGTAAGATACCCCTGTTGAGACACCAAATCCCCCGCCTCCACCGGTTAAACCGGAAAAAACGCGGAAGCCCTATGTTTTTCCAGATGAAAGGATCTGCGAAGCAAATGCGTCACAGGTCCAACCGGATCTCAATGGGCGACAGAGAATACATCTGATACAATTGGAGGCATTCACCCATGTACAAGGGAAGCTGGTACAAGATCCCAGAAATCTCAAGAACGCCCCACTAATAACCACCTTCCTGCGTCAGGATAAGGGTAGCAGGGCCAAAGCCATGTGGAGAATGGTAAAGGCGGGAAAGAAGGCTATTCCGGGGATGAAACTCGTTGATGAGGAGCACCCTTCCTTAAAAAAGTTAATTGTAAAATGTCCGGGGAGGGTCCTTGTTTATATTCATCCCTCTTTTTTTCGGGCTCTTAAACTAACCTTCCCCTTGGACGTGGGAGGTCTGGCAAGAGACGGACGGATTTCGTCCGAACTGCTGACCGGCAGTCTCGGTCAGGCCTTCGGCGTCCTCACTCCCGAGGACTTTAGCCTCAATTGCGACATCTAAATCAAGGATAATGGCTTTAAACCTGGCCACATTGAATGTGAGGGGCATGAGATCCCGAAGCAAGGCTGTTCTCGTGGCTCTTAAGGTAGATATAGCTGCGATAGAGGAGACCCACTTCGTTTCATATGGGGATTGTGATGTGCTGACTGACGACTATGACGTCATCTCAGCATATGGCAATGTCCGTAGTTGTGGTGAGACGCACTCTGTCTGCGACAGTAAGCGTTGTTCATACGGATGCGGTAGGTCGGCTGGTCGTAGTCGATGTTGCCGTTGAAAATAGTAAGTTTCGGATCATTGCGGTTTATGCGTCCAATATTGCTGGTGAGAGGGTCTCCTTTTATCGACGTTTCTCGGGGGTCCGGAGCGAGTAGTTTTAATGGGGGGTTGGAACGCCGTCCTTGACCCCAAGATAGATAAGGTCGGTGGGAATAGAGGGTCAGGGTGGTGTGAAAGCAGTCTGTCTGACCTGATGGCCTCATGCGATCTTGTCGACAGGTTTCGCGTTGATCACCCAGGGCGGGAGATGTGGACGTGGCATACTAGCGCGGCCTTCAGTCCGAGTACTTACTTGGACAGAATGTTAGTTAGAAAAGGCGACATAGATTTTATATCTTGTCCCACGTTCACTTGGTTAGGTCATTCGGACCATAAATTAGTTATACACCGTTTGAGTTTAAATGATAGGCCTAGGTTAGCTGGGTACTGGAAGTTGAATACCTCCTTACTGGAGGTACCTGACTTCCGGGACAAGCTAACATTACTACTTCAGAGGAATTTAGTGGGGGCGGTTATCGGGAGTAGTTGGTGGGTTAAAACTAAGGCTAATGTTAGACGCTTTTGTGTCCGCTATAGCCAGCGCCTCGCTCAAGATAGGGCTAGGACACAAAAGCGTGTAGATGATAAGATGACCCGGACGGTTGCTGGGAGGGATCCCCTGCAAATAGCCTTAATTAAGGGGGACCTCAATCGCTTGGCTAGCGAGCGATATGAAGGTCAAGTAGTTCGAGCTAGGTTAAAGAAAGTCTCTTACGAAGCTGTGAACGTTGACGCTGTTGAGAGTAAGGCTGCTTTACGTCGTGGCTCGGGTGGGTACATTCGGAAGGTGAATAACCTGGAAGGACATACCCTGGTATCTACTGGTGAGATTTGCGAGGGGTTCCGCGAGCATTTGGAGGATCGCTTCACCCAACTATCCAGACTCAGCAGCCAGGAGTTTGACAGCTATTTGGCTGACTCGCCCCGCCTAGAGGCGGCCCGAGCAGCTGACTGTGATGGGGACGTTACAGAGGGTGAGATCATTACTGCGTTGTAGCAGGTCGGCTTGAACAAATCTCTAGGACTCGATGGTCTGCCATACGAAGTTTATTTGAGTCTGTCGCCCCTGTTTGTTCCTCTTCTGACGGATGTGTTTAATCACTGGTTTGCTCAGGGCTCGATCCCTGGGCAGGTTACCAAAGGTGTGGTCACATTATTGAAGAAGGGGGTCCAACGTGAAGTGAGGGATTTCGATAGTTATAGGCCCATAACTCTGCTAAACACAGAGTTAAAGATTTTGGCCCGTGTTCTTACGAATTGTTTGCAGGTTGTTATCGCTGATTTGATCGAGCCTGAGCAGAACTATGCTGTGAAGGGGAGGTCAATTCAAAACAATTTGCATCTGGTTCGCACGATCCTAGAAAGTATAGACACTGAAGCCGCGCTGATCAATTTAGATCAGTCCAAGGCTTTCGATAGGGTCGACCATGGTTTCTTGGAATCTGTTCTAGAGGCTGCCGGTTTTAATAGTGGGTCTCTATTCTGTATCGTCTGCCGACGGTAGCGGTGCAAGTAAACGGTAGGCTTTCGGAGTCGTTCGTGGTTTCTCGTTCGGTACGTCAGGGTTGTCCGCTGTCGCCCCTGCTTTATGTCTTAGCGTTGGAGCCCTTCCTTCGCAAATTCAGGGACGGGGCGGCTACACCAGTCCTGCGCGGAATCGCTATCCCTCCTCACTATGCGCGAGTCAGGGTTTCCGCGTATGCCGATGATGTCACCGTTTTTGTGTTCAGCCGTGAAGACATAGAAGCGGTGACTAAGACGCTCGCTCGGTATGAAGAAGTGACAGGCGCCATTGTCAACCGCAGCAAGTCCAACGGCCTGTGGTTGGCTGCCTGGAGCGGAGATACCGCACTTCCAGGTGATTTCAGCTGGACCGATGGCCCGGTTCGGATCCTTGGCGTTTGGTTCGGACCGGGTCTCCAGCTGGAAAAGAATTGGTCGGAAGTACAGGCAAAGGTCGAATCGTCTGTGAGGGCTTGGATTCGAAGGAAACTTTCCTTAAAGGGGAGAGCGGAAGCGTGCGCCACTTACGTCTTTTCTCTCATCCTTTACCGACTGTCTGTACTCCCGCTGCCTGCGGACCGCCTTCTTGATTTCACCCGCTTGCTCTTTTCACTTCTGTGGAAGGGGCGGAAAGCATACGTCCGCAGACAGGTCTGTACGCAACGTCCGTGCGATGGAGGCTTGGGGATGCCTGACTTGGCAAGTCATCGACATGCCGAGAGACTGGCTTTCTTGAGTCGTACTTTGACGGAGGACGCTCCGTGGGTCCCTGCGGTTGAGAGCGCATTTCCCAACCTCATACCCGACCACTCGGTCGAAGGTCGACGTAGACCGAGAGGGGAGTCCATGTTGATCGCCGAATGCCGAGCCGCGCTTTAGGCGTTGCCGGGGTCCAGTGACCTTGCCAGGTCTAGGAAGAGACTATATCGGCATTTAGTGGAGGGGTCCGCTTCGGATCCGCTTGGGAGGCGGCTTGGATTGTCGAGTGAGGAGACTTGCTCCCAGTAGAGTTGGGCGCCAGGCCAGAGTTATCTCAACAATTCTGAGTATTCTCTGACCTGGCGACTGGTTCGAAATGCACTGCCCCTCTATGGCAGATTACGCAGGGATGGCATAGGGGATGTTCCTTTGTGCCCACGCTGTGAGGACAATGAGGAAGAAGCGGCCGAGCACGCCTTCTTCACTTGCAGCAAAGTTCGTCGTCTCTGGGAGTATGTCAGAGAGGTAACGGCTCGCATTGACGCCGAGCAGCCGATGGTACTTGATGTAGCATACGTCATCAACAACGTGGCACCGCCATGGTCTAGGGAGAAAAGAATGGTTTTTCTTGCGATCCTAGCCACAGCGAGGTTAGTGACGTGGGTTACACGTCTAGATGAGGTTTATGGGGTTGGGTCTGTTTCGGATCGTGTTCTGGTTGTTTACTTTAAGCATCAGCTTAAAGTGAAAATCAGATGCGATTGGAAACGACTACATCGCATGGAGTTCAATAGAAGATGGGTGTGCAACACTAGTTTGTGCATCCGACGAGGGTCCAGGTGTGAATATGTTTTCCCGCCTTAGAATGGCGCAGACGGTACTGGGTCCTACGGAACCCAGCCCAATGTAAATTCAAAGTATTAGCCTAGTTGAATCTTAGCTAGTAGGTATAAATGATGTCCTGTCCCTGATTTTATTTTTGCCGGCACTAGAGAGCTTCCAAAGATGCCCACTCCACATATTTATTTTGTCCACGGCTGATAAAACCCGTGGCAATATTATCTTGGAAGACGCCATCCATTCCCGTACCCAGATCCGGATTATTTTATTTTCAGAACGCCCCACTTTATTCCCACTCCCATTTAGGGTTCGACCTGCTTGTTTTCGGCCTTGAGCCGGAAAAAAGTGGGCGGTCCACACTTAGCAAGAGGGTAGGGATGGCCCTACTAACCACCCCTTATCATTTTATTTGGTTCTTTATTTTTCTTTCTTTTTGGGTGTTTTTAATGTGTATCCCACTCCCACGTTATTTCATGTTTTCATGTTTCATTATGGGGATATTTTAAGTAGGGTTAAGCCATAGAGTGACTGTGAATTTTTTTAGTGTGAATGTCTAGCTTAGGATAGATTAGGTTTTTGTCATTGTGCATTGTGTTTGTTTGTTTTTTGTCAAATAAAAAATGTCTTTGTTTTGTCTTTGCTTTGAAATAAAATATGTCAAACATGTTGTTTAAAATGTCACAATGACCCCCGACCCCCACCTTCCCCCTCCACAGTGGGCTTTTATGCCTAAGGGTGGATACATCTGGTAGATGTAATTTTAATTCCCTGAATTAATGTTCAGCCGGATGTATTGCTCTAAATACATTCTCCCGCTTTCTTGGCCTTTTGGCGAAGATCAAAGTGTAGTATCTGTTCTAGACATTGTTGCCTTGAGATCAAGTGTATTATCTAGTCCTATCCGATAGGTGTCGATCTTACACTGTCGAATCAAAAATCAGATTATCATTTTCTTTTTTAATCCCTTTTCCTTTGGCGCAGTTCTTCTCCCCTAAAGTACGGGCTGATACGGGCCGAAGGGCGGGATCTGTCTCACCGACGAATACTCATACTTTCCCCCTTCCCCAAATTTCGTCTGAGGCACCCCACCTGCGTATGCCAACACCCCCTCCCTAAATTTCGCCTGAGGCGCCCCACCGGCGAATGCCGACACTCCCCCTCCCCCATATTTGGCCTGAGGCGCTCACACCGGCGAATGCCGACACTCCCCCTCCCCGAATTTTGCCTAAGGGGGCCCACCGGCGAATACCGATACTCCTCCTCCCCAAAATTTGGCCTGAGGCGCTCACACCGGCGAATGCCCCCCCCCATCCTCCCCAAATTTCGCCTGAGGCGCCCCACCGGCGAATACCGATACTCCCCAAAATTTCGCCTGAGGCGCCCCACCGGCGTATGCCAACACCCACCTCCTCAAATTTTTCCTGAGGCGGGCGACCGGCGAATACCGATACTCCCCCCTCCCCCAAATTTGGCCTGAGGCGCTCACACCGTTGAATACCGACACCCCTCCCAATTTGGCCTGAAAGGAGGAGGTAATGCCTATCATGATAACAGAACGGCCATAGGGAGGCGGAGGATTATTAATAATCAAAAAAGAAAGTGTGGGAGTTAGAGGGAAAAAAGAAAGAAAGGAAAAAATCGTTGTAGTGAGAGTGAATTTCTTCTTGCCACTCTCTGACGTCATTTCTGGTTTATCGTGACTTTGCATTATTTTTCAAATTATACATGATAGCATTGATTTATTCTTAAATTAGTACTAAACAACGTTGAAAAATGGAGTTAAAAGCCCCCCCCCCCCCATTAGAGAAAAGTGCTCAGTCGACCCCGGAAGAGTCAATTTTTTTTCCGGTTCTGAGATATTACACGCGCCTGGCTTGGCCGGTCGGATTGATGTCACCCGTGTGACCGTTTTTTGGGTACCCTCGGAGGAGAAGCTTTACATACATACATACATACATACAGACAGACAGACAGACATACAGGTGGGATTTATATAATAGATAAACCCTTGGATAAATAACATTTTAATTTATCAGTGAATTTTATTGGTGAAAACTACTAGAAGTAAACGACAAATATACCTTTTCCGAAAGGGAATACAGATCGAAGCCAAAATAACGAAGATACAGAAATGTGAAATATTGGTGGTACATCAACTAGTGCGCATTTTGATTGAAAACTATTTAATCTTAAGCGTAAACAGGATTATTGTACATAGAAGGTGGACAGAGTTCAAAAGTGAAGCTTTCACGAAATAAGCTCGACCGTGATAATCGGAAACGGTGAGTAGCGGATGCATACGACTGCATTCTGTCTTTCTGCAATTATGTGTTTCTATACGTGGCATCATTTAGGCGCAGTCTCTTTATTAAAGCAATCCTCGTTCAGCGGGTCTATATCTTCCAATAATTATTGAAAGCAATTATTCCCATTACAGAATGTATCAGTTGGCTGCAGAGCATTGATCCACAAATTTTCATCTCTCTTAAATATGTCTTGTTTTTACATATGTTCGCAGAATATGCATATGTGAACACTGTTTTATTTATATACGTGAATATGTTCATGTCTATCAGTGTTGCTTTGACTATGGGAGGCAGACTTTTAGCTGGTTTCTTACCATCATCATCTATGTAGTCCACATCGTGTGCATCTTTAATATTTCATCTCAAATGGCATACCTAGTAGGGAGATAGAGGGGATCGGGTAATATAGAACATCTCTCTTGAATAACGCACCATGTAGCGGTGGATCCGTTTCACTTCAATACGGTAAATATCCACTGTTTCCACTTGATAGAGAAGGGTAAAGAGTTCAACTGCACCTCACTCCGATAGTCACATTCAACATAACTGACTGAACCCCCCTCGCACATTCGAAACAATTTATTTTTATGTATCTCTGGTTAAAAACTATATTTATTTAAAATGAAAACACCGACACCTATTTTAATCAACAAACGTAAACAAGATTCGTGGGACATAATAAGAATTGGTTGTTTTGCATGCAAGGTAGTCTTGCTAGGAGCGATTCTTTGAAGATTTTGAGGAAAAATCAATAATAGGAACGTCTAGTAATGGAATGATTGGCTAACAAGATATGCAAGCGTATGATTTCTCTGGTGGTAGTGTTCCGGTGAACTGCAATGGACACGTGATAAGAACATTGCGCCTGCCTACAGCTACGGGTGTATCGTTCAGAAAGTTAGAACGAGAGAACGAAAAAGAAACAGACCGACAGCCAGAACAGAAAACAAACATTCGGATTTTACATGTTAATCTTTTATATTTCACTGTCATTTTTAACCCACATTTTACATTTTAATCTTTTATATTTCACTGTCATTTTAAACCCACATTTTACATTTTAATCTTTTATATTTCACTGTCATTTTAAACCCACATTTTACATTTTAATCTTTTATATTTCACTGTCATTTTAAACCCACAATTTACATTTTAATCTTTTATATTTCACTGTCATTTTAAACCCACATTTTACATTTTAATCTTTTATATTTCACTGTCATTTTAAACTCACATTTTACATTTTAATCTTTTATATTTCACTGTCATTTTAAACCCACATTTTACATTTTAATCTTTTATATTTCACTGTCATTTTAAACCCACATTTTACATTTTAATCTTTTATATTTCACTGTCATTTTAAACCCACATTTTACATTTTAATCTTTTATATTTCACTGTCATTTTAAACCCACATTTTACATTTTAATCTTTTATATTTCACTGTCATTTTAAACCCACATTTTACATTTTAATCTTTTATATGTCACTGTCATTTTAAACCCACATTTTACATTTTAATCTTTTATATTTCACTGTCATTTTAAACCCACATTTTACATTTTAATCTTTTATATTTCACTGTCATTTTAAACCCACATTTTACATTTTAATCTTTTATATTTCACCGTCATTTTAAACCCACATTTTACATTTTAATCTTTTATATTTCACTGTCATTTTAAACCCACATTTTACATTTTAATCTTTTATATTGCACTGTCATTTTAAACCCACATTTACATTTTAATCTTTTATATTGCACTGTCATTTTAAACCCACATTTTACATTTTAATCTTTTATATTTCACTGTCATTTTTAACCCACATTTTACATTTTAATATTTTATATTTCACTGTCATTTTTAACCCACATTTCCAGTATTTTAAAATTTACACAATCTTTTTATCCTTCCCTCACGCACTTTTTCTTTTTCTAGTATCTATAAATAAATTAAAGCTGCGTGTGCGTGTTTGTCTGTGTAATTATGTATATGTGTGTTTGCCTGTGTATTTCTGTATGTGTGTGTTTGTCTGTGTCTTTTTGTATGTGTGTGTTTGTCTGTGTATTTCTGTATGTGCGTATTTGTCTGCGTCTGTATGTGTGTACTTGTTTGCGTCTTTCGTGTCATTCTGTATGTGTGCGTTTGTCATAGTCTTGCTGTATGCGTGTATTTGTCTATGTGTTTCTGTATGTGTGTGTTTGTCTGTGTCATTCTGTATGTGTGTGTAAGTCTGTGTATTTCTATGTGTGTGTTTGTCTTTGTCTTTCTATGTGTATGTGTTTGTCTGTGGCAAATTCGCACCGAGACCGAAATAACATTTATAAAGGTAAACTTTTTAATTATTATAAAGCCAAAGATAAAGAGAGCGAGAGGTGAGGAAAGAAAATTGGATACCTATTCAAAGACTGCCGACCAATAAAGAGTTTATAGGGAGCAAATATTGGACAATCACAACCACACTTCTCATGAACTGGCATTGCGTTTATTCTCTGCAAGGGTGAACTCTTAAACAAACTAATGCACTGATCATCGGAGAAGGCAACAGAGTAATTATTGAACCTTATGACTTTGTGAGGAGTCGTCTGGGGTGAAACAGCAGTAGTGCGTAAACGAAAACTATTTTCTAATCTTGTTGCAAGGACAATTAAAGCTGATACAAACCAATGTAAGTACATAGAAGACATTTTATGATTTCGAAGTTTTCCTTCTACTATGTTAGTTGCCATAACGTCGCTTGAGAGTACAGTCTTCCCTACTATTCTAACCATATATAAAGAGAAAACGTGAAAGAGCGATTACAGTAATATATGGTATGTTTTACTATAAATTTTTTGTGAGCATTCTTCTTGGGTGAAATATACTGTTCTTGTGGCTGAACGAAACTTATTTTCAATTGTAATAAGTTTTTATTAACAGTCTTAATATCCAATAAGTGATTGCAAAAGGTTGGCCTGTTTATAGTGAAGGAATAGTTTTGCAACCACCAACTGAGATTCTCCTAGCCCGACATTGCATAAGTTCAGTCTGTGCGAAGGAGAAATCGATAGCAATGTTGTGAAAAGCAATGAAAAACTCACTCTTTCGTTTTTTGCTTCTTCTAGGCTCTACCAAGGCGTCGGAGTCTAGTCTAAGCAACTATTTCACACATAAAATCAAACCAATGATAGTGAAATGACTGACAATAGATGTTTACTTTAGGTCCAAACTTTAGCGCT
>OY744552.1:28415944-28500944 GCA_963556195.1 Sepiola atlantica | reverse complement strand
ACTGCAGTAAAATGTCGTGTGGATTATAGAATTTAGTAAGCCAATCGAACTAAATTATAGTCAGTAATATATTTTTACAGAATTATTATTAAGAAAATATTTACTCATTTAACCTGAAATTAATAAGTTATTTTAACACCAATTAAAACTTTTAATAAACGGGTCTAAGTATGAAGTTAAATATAATAACAATTAAAATTGTTTTAAGTGGTTTTGCAATTGGAGGAAGATTCTTCCTTTAACCTACATATAATCTTATTAATTCAGACGAAAATTTGAATAAATCATTGAGTAAATGTGTGTGCACTATTGAAATTTGTTCCCCCATAATCTGTGTATGTAAACAATTATTATATAGTAAGATGTATGTGTGAGCGGTTGGTAGTCTATGGATGTTTCGCCGTCGATGAAATGTGTGCATGAATCTAGGTTATGTCTGGACGTGCAAGGGTAGAGGGAGGGTACAAAAATGTTATGCATATTGTTATATGTATTATGTGCATATATAGGCACTTTCAATGTGTATGAGATGGATAAAGATTGATGTCAGATAGTCGAAAAAAGCGACACGTTAAGAAGAGCCTTACTTCAACCACCCGATAGCTACGACCTTGTAAAATGTTAATTAAAAAAAAAAATATGTATTTCGTTCTATCTGATTACCTTTGAGAACAATTTAAGATTTAAGATTTAGTTGATCTTGCATCCGATGTAAAAACATTGAAACATTCGTACTATTCATATATATATATATATATATATATATATATATATATATATATATATATATATACACACACACAAATATATGTATGAATATTATTTATATAAAATTAATATTAGCTCTTGTAAAACCCCGAGTGCCCACTTTTATGTTCTTTATACTAACTTGTAATAAATTCTGTATTTATGTATATATTCTTTTTTAATAAATAATTCATGAATACATATGAGATTGTAAAAAATTATATATACATATTATATATATATATATATATATATATTCATATATATATTTATTACCTATATAGTCATATATAGTCATCCACAAAAAACATACGCAAACACGCATATATATATATATATATATATATATATATATATATATATATATATATATATATATATATATAAAGGCAATACGATCGCAAAAACACAAATCAAGACAGCAGATATTGAAAAGATAAAAGGTTCAATATATAGGAGAGAGCGATGTACATAATGAATGATCATAAAATGAATATAGCTTACTGCAGTTTTATTTTATTATCATTATTACTGATTTATATATACATATATATATATGTATGAATCTTATATATATCATAGTTAATTGATACCTACATGTCTCTCTGTCTACGTCTATCTATCTATCTATCTATCTATCTATCTATCTATCTATCTATCTATCTATCTATCTATCTATCTATCTATCTATCTATTTTAGTTCCAACGCACACATGTATAGCATTTCGCCACCACGTGTACCTTGACTTTGAGCTGCACACGTCCTCTGAGCGAACATCCATTCACGTGTACATACGTGTGCGCTTAAGTGTGTGCGCGTGTGTGCGCTCGTACACTGAGCGAGCCATATGCGTTCGGGATGAGGGTACACGACTAGCGTTTCTCCTTGAAATGTGTTTGTCCTTTCCTCCTCCTCCTTCTCCTCCTCCTCCCACTCGCGACATCAACACACGCAGATCGATACAGATAACAGCTAAGAATTGGTCGACCACTGTTACAACTATTCAGAATATGACGAGTAGTACGACCAACACTAATACTATTATTATTACTATCATAGTGAACCACCACCACTACTACTACTACTACTACTACTGCTGCGGCTGTAGCGCTTACAACCGTCGCCTCCACCCACTGTTCGCCTCGCGTCTGGACGACGTTTTATTTAAACTCCAATGTCGCTAACTTATGAATTTCATTCATCTTTTTATCTTTAGCCACAACAATCTTTCATATGTTGCGATTTTATTTAATATTATTTGGTACCTTTGTTTTGAAATGTTTTCCAATCTGCCCCCAGAAACCTCTCTCTCTCTTTCTCATATATATATATATATATATATATATATATATATATATATATATATATATATATATATATATATACAATCATGTTTTCATAAGTGTTGCTATATTCAACTAGATACAAAACCATGGTTGCCGTCCGGTGCTCTACCAACTGAGCAAGCAAGACTACTTCTTGAAGTGAGAAAATTATAGTTATCCACATAAAGCCGTTTCTCGGCTCATGGGTGTGCCTAGATGTAGCCGTTCTGAAACCCTGATAATTGTCACAAACGACCGTGACAGTCAGATGCCCTACCCACAGAGCGAACAAACTTGATATTCTCGTGAAAGTAACTATATTCCTTTTAAATGAATTTCTTTTTCATTGTTTTTACATTTCTACGACATTGTTTGATTAAAGAAATTCAATTACTTTTACCGAAGAATCTTTTTTCACGCATAAGTGACAACCATCATTTCTTCCACCAGAGTGCTCCGCCCATAAGGAGCGAAGCTCTACGTACATACGCATGCATATATATATATATATATATATATATATATATATATATATATATATATATATATATATATATATATATATATATATATATATATATATATATATGTCTGTGTGTGTGTGTGTACATGTATAATTTAATAAATGTTTCTGAATTTGTTTAAAAACATCTTTATTCATACAAATAATTGTTTCTGTCTATTGTCAAAACACACATTTTTCCTTGATTAATTCAAGATATTTACGAAAACCTACATCGGTGAATTTTAATCCGCCCACTTGTATATATATAGCATAGGTAGCACCACACACAAAATCGCACCGGCCATAGCTAACATTCTCACCTCACTAATGGGCACCATCAGCCCCTCCCACATCAAAAACTCAAGCGACTTTCTTAACAAAATAAAAAACATTAACGTAGAAAAGAAAAACATACATAGCCTAGATGTAACATCGCTTTATACTAATGTCCGAGTTAAAACATGCCTAAACTTACTTCACACACATCTAAAGAAAATCAAAACCGACTTTTAATAGAAATAATTAGACTCAACGAAGAATTCTACAAACAAAAAATTGGACTCCCCATGGGCACCTCCAAAGCGGTGTATTAGCCTGCCTTTTCTTAGAATTCTTAGAATCCGACCCTTTCAAATTCAGACTACGCCTTAACATCGAATACTTTAGATGCATTGATGATATTCTAATTGTCCTCCCCGTAGATATACAAATCAATAACCTCAAAGACAAACTCAACACAGTAGAACCCTCCATAAAATTCACACATGAGACTGAAATAGACAGCTCGATACCATTCTTAGACACTCTTATAAATAAGTCCAACAAAAAACTAGAATTCAAGGTACACCGCAAAAACACTCACAAAAATGACTACATACACTTCTACTCTCACCACAATAGCAAGATAAAAACAGGTATGATTATAAGGCTTCTTTATACGCGCTGTTAGAATCTGTAGTCCCCAATACATAGATGAAGAAATAAAATACACCATTAATTCCTTAAAAACACTGCAATACCCCACACATTTTGTATTAAATGTCAAGAAGAAAGCCTTTCAAAAAACAACACACAAAAAGGTCAAACACCAAATACCTCTCTCATACCCACGCATTCCAATAACACATCCATATGCAACACACTTAACAAACTAGGCATTTCAATAGTGCAAACCACATCACAATTCATAAAACAAAAGTTTAAACACATCAAGACACTTCCAAAAATACCCCACATCCCATGCCGGCTTATACACTGTCCCATGCAACAACTGCCATCAAATTTACGTGAGAGAAACACAACGTGAATTGAAGAAAAGATTGAGTGGACAGAAAAGGGATATGAAAACAATAACTCTCGCAGTGCACTTTTCTCCCATGCATTAGAACACGGTCATGTTTTCAAATTTGAACAAGCCAAAATCACCAAATACATCCACAACAAATCTCGGCGAAGACTACTGGAAACTGCACGAATCACATCCTTCAACACCATCAGACAACGAAATGGCTTTTATAATCTATCCCCCTTAATACCAAAATTATCCTCACTGAACAAAAACTTAACCTAGATCATGGCTAACCTCTATTTTTTCTCTTCGCTCTCAGTTATACTCACATACAAGTCTCCGCATACACACCAACACACAACCGCCCCCTCACAGACAAACATTTTCATTCACCACGAATCCAAACCTTCTAACTTACACATTACACCCATTCTTGACATAACCCTAACCCTCACCCATTTCACCCTTTCGACTACTTCTCTCACACTCTTACCCACCCACCCCTTCTACTCTCGAACCATCTTCATCATTTCATCATTTTTTCATTTTTTAACATCTTTTCTAAACCCATGACATTACCCACACACCAAAATCACAGAGCTTCCCCCTCCCCTCCTCTTCCCCACCCCTTCACTTTTCACTAACAGCCATCCACATAATTTCCGTTCACCCCCACCCCTCCACTTTTTCACTCAGAATCATCCTCATTAATCTCATTCCATGCTACTGATTTCACTAAGCCCGGACCTCGGTCCTGTGTACCCAGTAGTGGCTACACTTTTTCTGATCAACCTATCATGCCAACCCAATATTTTCACGTACTTGCATGACATTTTTCTTAAAATTATCATCCCGTAGAAGGCTTACAAATAACGAAACTTTGATAGATATATTTAAAAAAACATCCTTTTTGGTTTTTCTTTTTCATTTCCCATATAAGGATCTATATGTATATGTACTTGTCTCTACACACGTACTTAAAGACGCGTATATATATATATATATATATATATATATATATATATATATATATATATATATATATAATTTATTTAGATACTGTATATTACATATTTCAGCAATTTATGGCAGATTTAGACATCTTTAGTAAATCTTCGTGCCCGGTGGAATCATCGGCAAGCTGAAATGATTGTCCCGTCCCGATAGGGAATGGCGTCAACAATGACAGAAAACGGTGTATCTCTGAGGGGGTCCCCGAAAAAAACCCGGTGTGGGATGGTGATTAACTAAGACTTTAGGGAGATCGATTTATTTATCTGTTCTTTTTTGGATTTGTAATGTTATTGTTTTACCTAGTCTGGAAAAATAGGAAAGGAGCGGCGATGAAGTTTGCCGTTAGAGTTTGTGAAATTAGGGTGCTTTTTTGTTGTCGTTTTTGGGAATAAATTTATGTATCGGATTAATTGTTCGATATAGTGCTGAAAAGATGATGCAATAATGTTTTTATGGACTTAACGTGTTTGTTTATTTTTGTTTATTGAATTGGTGTTTTCGTATTTTCTTGAAATTAATGGGAGGAAAGCGGTGTTTCGTTGATATGTCCCATTTGTAACCAGTAGGGTTGAAAACAAAAATTGGTTCTAAACGAGATGATGGATGCTATCTGTTATTTCCGTTTGAGGGGTATAAGTTTAGTCTCTGGGTGGGGGTTGTTAATTCCTATTTTATTGATAGTGTGTTAATAATATTAATATTTAGTGTATTTCAGAAAAATTATTAAATTCTTTATCTTATTATTTTATTTCATTCCACTCGTACGTGTACTTCCGTCCATGCGCACCGGAAAATAAACTTATATACACATACGTGCATGTCTATATACAACATCTGCACGCAATGCACATGCATGCACGTACACACATCTTCACTCTCATGTACGGGGGGTTATTAATTTTATATATATTTTTTTAATTTATTTATTTGTTGTGTTTTTGTTATGTTATTAATTTAATCTTTTATTTATTTTTATTAATATTATTTTATATTTTCTATTCATTAATAATATGTTCCTATATGTTCTGTACATACGTGCTTGTACATACACACGGACGTATACACACGCGTGTACACTCATCTTGATTTATACAGGGGTGGGCGGGTGATTTGAGAATCTATCATATGCATTGTATGAAGCGGGGGGGGGGGGGTTCTTAGGGGTCAAAAATTATTTCGTTCTGTGGTGTATCTGTATTCTTGGGGGTTTATATACATACATATATATATATATATATATATATATATATATATATATATATATATATATATATAACAACTTAGAAATATACAAGATCATAACATATTGATTATTAAGTATACAAGTTCCCAAAATTCGACATCAACAAAGTTAATAGTTAACAGATGTTTATGAAAAAAAATTAGTAAATCATTTCATCAGCACATATTATGAGGAAAGGTTTCAACATTTCGTAAATAGTCCAGCCATGTAGTAGAGCCGCAATTTTAGGAGAGTAAAAAGTGGATCTTTGGTTTACATTTGGCTGCCTCGGAACTCTCGCTTCCATTATTTTGTCTTTTAGTCCTCACATTCCTATAGCGGTGTTTCTGACAGAGAAAAAGAATTATAACATTTGTCGTTGGTTAGTTTTTGACCATTGAAGTAGTATTTTTTCTCTCCTTACGTACAGTTGCTCCATGCCTTGTCTGGGGCGATTTCTATGAAAATGTAAAACGTAGAAACATTAAGGAACCAAACATTTTTTTTAAAAATGTTTCTTGGGCTTTTATCATATTTATTTTCTTCTGTGTTAGATTGATATGTTTCCATATGTTTTCATGACTATTGAATGAACAATTTCTCTATATATTTTCCTAAGCTGTGAAACGCGCGTAAGATATGAAAACATAAAAAAATTGAAAAAATATATATATAAATGTTGTTTGTTAGACGGAGGAAAAAAATACAAGAATTCGCCGATGTCGGAAAATGAATAAATTAAAAAAAAAAAAATAGAATGATGC
Organism: Sepiola atlantica; assembly: GCA_963556195.1. Taxonomy (NCBI): domain Eukaryota; kingdom Metazoa; phylum Mollusca; class Cephalopoda; order Sepiida; family Sepiolidae; genus Sepiola; species Sepiola atlantica. Next base: position 28,494,078 of record OY744552.1, on the reverse strand, counting down.
TAATAGATTGATTTTTTTTGGTGATTGAAAAAAAAACTAAACAATATATATATACACTCTGAATCTTGTAACATGACCGCATTAAGCTTGCAATTTGAAACAATTTCGGAGATTATAAAGAGTGTATATCTAAATATCTATATATATATATATTTAATCAAATCTCACAAATATATATATATATATATATATATATATTCGTGTATGTGTATGTATATGCATGCATGTATATTTTTGTTTGAATTTGTCTGTATAATATGCAGTTGAAAGATACGCGATGAAAATAACACGCCAGTCGACCGGTTTCGCCCACACTTTACGAGAACTTTAATCATGAAAGATGAAACTCGTCTTCTCTTTTGTAATTGCTTTGATAAAATTCTGTAACCCATTGAAAATCATGATATATATATATATATATATATATATATATATATATATATAATATTTAATAGTATTGTACATGATATTCAAACACTTCTCAAGAAAAAATAAAGCATGAAACTCTAGTCAAATGTTCAGTTAAGAAAAAATGCATTATTATTTATTACGCGTTTTTCGTTCACTAAGTGTTCCCATTTACACTCCATCATAGCCATTCACTTGTTTCTCTCTTTTCCCCATTCCGTATGCATCTATGCAAAAGACTCTGTATCAAACTATTGCATCATTTTTGAAATATGGAATTATATCAAAAGTTTTATATTTTGCCTCACTATAGACGTCGCACACAGGCATTCTGATAAAGGCTATTTATTGTTTCTCAAGACAAAGACTAAAAGAACACCCTTTATAAATATATATATATATATATATATATATATATACATATATATATATATATATATATATATATATATATATATATATATATATATATATATAAATATTTATATAAGAAGTTGTGTTTGAAGGCAGTTTGGTAGAAAAAACATAGGATACAAGACAAGCTGAACAGAATAAATGACAATATTGAAAGATTTGAATAATTTTCGATTATAAATTATTGATTTACCAACATGATGTGTCGAACCAAGCTTGTATAATTTATGTTATGTTCTCTGAATTTTCAATATATATATATATATATATATTTATATATATATATATATATTAATTATTTTTATAAATTAATTTTTGACTACTTAAACTAAATCCATGGACACGTGTTCTTGGCTATACGCCGTCATAAGCATAGCTACCCTCAGCAGGGAAATATATATATATATATATATATATATATATATATATATATATATATGTGTGTATATATATATATGTATAGTCTCTCTCTCATTCTCTCTCTCTCTCTCTCTCTCTCTCTCTATATATATATATATATATATATATATATATATAGTATAACATTTTATTCATACAAACATTACTGTGCATACATGTTTCGGTTGTACTCTTCACAGAGAGTGCGCTTTTTCAGATTAACGATACGTACCATAAATGCTAATTCTATATATAAACAAGTGATAACCATGAGGAAGTACCAACGTCATATCATACGGTGTACTTAATTGGTTTGCGTTTCTTTTATGGTACTTATTTTATAAGTTTTTGTATTAATACTAAAGCAGGTAATAATGTAAGCAAATTGAACAGAGATAGATAGGAGCAATACTGAATTATATAAGCACTTTAGTTTTAATTATATAAATTTGCATATATAAGTACACATGTATGTCTGTATACAGATGTTTATGTGTGTGTATGTGTCTGCGTGCATATATGCTGATTTTGTGTATATGTGCATGTATCTGTAATGGTGTATATGTATATACATATATGTATGTGTCTGTATGTGTATGTGTGTGTATGTGTATATATGTATATATGTATATATGTATATATATATGTAGTAATGTATATGTATGTATATGCGTGTATGTGTGTGTATGTATGTATGTATAGGGATATGTATGTCTATATGCATATATATATATACATATATATATATATATATATATATATATATATATATATATGCATGCGCGTATGTGTATTATGGTTAATAAATGTAGGCAAATAAGATATAAATGGGTCCAGATGTATGCATACGTATGTGTATAAACACTTGGACTTATATCTTATATGTATGGGTACGTTTATACACGTGTAAAATTTGTATATTTTTATTTTTATATTTATTTCGTGTTTAAGTATGCGTTGGTTGATGGGAATATTTATATGTCACTGTGTGTAATTAAATATGTGCTATATGTACATGTCCATATATGTAGGTATTTTTATATATACATATGTATATGGTATACAAGTACGTGAGAGTATAAGTTAAATATTAGTAGTACAAGCATTTAGACATGTATGTATATATTTGAGTAGGTATGGATATAGTGATGTATGTACACGAATGCAAGTCTGCACAAATGTTTATAACGAGTTAATTCAAAAACCGTTCGAATAATGGCAAAAAAAAGTACATATATTTATATATATTGTAATATGCTATGCTGAACCAATCAGTGAAAAAAGAGATGTATCCATTGACAATGTGTGTATGTATGTATGTATGTATGTATGTATGTATGTATGTATGTATCTATGTATGTATGTATGTATGTATGTATGTATGTATGTATGTATATAAGTGTGAGTGGATGTGTATTTTTGAATCTATATGTATGCATGTGTCTATCTATGTATGTATGTGCATGTGTGTATATGTATGTTTATATATATATACATATATATGGATATATATAAATATATGTGGATATATGTGTGTATCTGTGAATGGATATATGCGTATATATTTGTGGTTGTTTTATTTTATATATGTATATATATGTATGTCTATGTGTGTACATGTATATCTAAAGATTTGTGCACACGTGTGTATTTTCTATGGAGATCAGCGTATGTTGATATTGATATGTCTGTAATTTGACTAGGTATATATTTCTGTTATATATGGTGATATATTTATGCGTAAAAATGTATGTATGTCGATTAAACTTTGAAGTGTTTAATGGTGAATAAAGGAATCAAAGCTAAGAAAGAAATAGAAGGAACGGTAGTTAAAGAACGAATGATGAAGGTAATTAAAATAATAAAAAAGATAGAAACTAATTGAAAGAGTTAACAAGTAAATATGCTGAGCTTGACCGGTGAAAATTATAAACCCATCCAATCCTCCCCAAAAAAGATTTACTTAATAGGAAAGTTTAAAAAAACTCATCTCACTTCTTTGTCTTTATTGGTCTTAAAAGGTGGACTCTCTGTGAAGAGTACAACCGAAACATGTATGCACATATGTAATGAATACTGTTTGTATAACTAACAAATCATACTAAAGAACAGTTCTACTTTTTATTGAGCACTTTTTATAAACACTGGTGTTTCAACGGATTTACATCTACAGAAACTAATATAATGCATGTACATATATATATATATATATATATATATATATATATATATATATATATATATATATATATATATATATACGTATTGTTGTAGGAAAACGTAATAAACACAAATTAATTACAGATAACTATAATTAACTGTGAAATTTACTAAATCCATCCGGTATTTTATTTCTTATTAAGAAGATATATTGATGAGGCAGTACAATGCTCGCTTTATTGCCCTTTTCTCTACATTCGGAGATGTTTGGGTCGGTTTTGTAGCTTCGTCTGGTCATAGTTGCTTTTGATCGACCATTACTATTCTCAGGTGGCTGACGATCTCCTATTTGATTCATAGTGATTCTGGATATAGATTGAGTGGTTCACAAGGGGGATACACCACGTTAATAAGAAGAAGGCTATTCTCTAGCTTTTGGCTTCATACCTGTGATGTTGTTAGGTGCTAAACATTAATAAGAAAGCTTATTCTTGACTTAAGTCGTTGGGTCGTCGGCTTAGGTCCGTGAAAGAGATTGCGTTCATCACTAATGGCCTTTGTAAGCTCTACTTGTTTAGATTGTTAAGGCAATCAGTGATCGCGCGGCTGGTTGCCTTCAGTGCTTTACTTTACTAGCAGGTTTCTCCTAAACTGACACACAACGTACACAAGATGTGTTCATTCATTTGATCTGTAACAATATATCGTAAAGAAAATCTATTGCGTTTCAACATTAAATGAATTAGAAATGGTTGATCGGCCGCAAACAAGATAGATCAAACAATTTTCAAGTCGGAAGAAGAATGGCAACGAAAAGGGTTTGAGAGTGAATTGCATGTGTGTAACGATTATTCAAAGAATTATATTTTTATTTCTCAAATCTTTTGCAGTAAAATGGATTTTGACTTGGAAATCTGTCAAGGAAACGCCCACACTATAACTGAGGTAAACATTAAAATAAACAAGATAAGAAGAAACCAATGAATTTAACATTAAAACTATGAATCTAGAATGGAACAAAAAACTAAAAGAAAAAGATACGACAATTGGTTTAGATGTGTCGGACGAGGCGGCTGAGAGTTGATAGAGTGGGTCTAGGAAATAGATTGATGCAACTAGAAATATATAAATGTTGGGAGATAGATAGGTAGAAAGAGATCTTAAATAAGAGTCATTTATATTATGTATAAGTAAACATCTGGCAACTTCGTTTCATACTTTCTAGAAGTCGGCAGATGAGGAGGGTGTCAAATGTTCGTCAGCTTGTTTTATAATACATACTAACAATTGGTGATAGATAGATAAACAAATGTAGACACACGTACATACACTCAAAACTAAATAATAAAGAGAATACACATTATTATTGGCAATTTAAAGATTGGGAATAGTAATAATGCGTATTCTCTTTATTTGGAACTTGATTCGTAAACATCGCCAAATTACACATCACACACACAGATATATATATATATATATATATATATATATATATATATATATATATATATATATATATATATATATATATTTATAAAACAACACTTTTTCAAATCGACACACATATCCTCAAATGGATTTACATATCTGATGATAGCGAACCACCGCTTGAAACGCGTTATATAAAATTATAAAATGATAAAATAACAAAAGAATGAATAAATGTTGACAACAACTTTTTACAAACGTTGGTAGCCTTACTCTTTTACATATATACTTTCTCTCGTTGGAACTGCACTAATACTCCACTACCCTCTTTTCTATATCAATATATATATAGAGAGAGAGAAACAGGCTTGCTAGAAGGTACTTTTATTTGCGTAGACCATTCGAAATGTTTATATATATATATATATATATATATATATATATATATATATATATATATATATATAATGCAATAATGTTTTAGAATGCCACTATATATATATATATATATATATATATATATATATATATACTCTTGATGACGACCACGAAAGTCAAAAGCGCTAGAGTTATGGCCGAATAATGAACACTTGTAGCCATATTATACCAGTTATCACAGAAGAGCAGAAACTAGGTTGAAATCAACAAAATGTGAACACTGTTGCAAGAATACAAATGTTAACGAATAATATAGCGTACGGTCGTTTCCCAAACTATTTGAACATATTTTATTCGGTATTATTGTTTTGAAGACTCCAAATCGCCTTCGTCAGCGCCCTATATCACATCACATACGGAAGACCTTAATAAAATACTAGGTTTTTGTATTATCTGAAAAAAAACCTATATTCAGACAGTACTGGAGACATCTTTTAACATGTAACCACATACTTTTCCATATTTCTCTCTCCCCCTCTCTCTCTCTCTCTCTCTCTCTCTCTCATATATATATATATATATATATATATATATATATATATATATATATATATATATATTATAGGGTGTGCAAAGAATTTGAGGAAAGATTTGTGCATACACAAAAACACCTTTTAGAAACAGATAATGATGTCTTTTTACTTAAAAACGTTATTGGTGTTAAGAATAAATATATTAGCACTTCTTTGATTAAAACAAGCGGTGTACTGTACCACGCCGAATAAATGTACGTGTTCTAGTGCTATCAGTATATCTAGAATGATTATACGTGTCCTTTAACATTTTTACGAACTTTGTAAACGAACGATGAAGCTACATTTGAAAGGCGTTTCTATTTCTAAATTACCATATTTAGTCTTTATAGTCATGACACCTTGCGTAATTATGGGCTACCATTCATGATTTTAAAATATAGAAATAAAAACCAAATACTATTCCTGCTATAGTTGAACTAACGTATGTCGCACTAACTTCATTGATAAACCACAGCAAAAATTCCGTTAATGAATATACGAGCGTAAAAGAACAATCACAAAATGCACTTTACTCCTACATGTTCGATTACAACACTACTTTCAATTTTTCTCTTGGTAACATGCATTGGAACAAATACATAGACGACATTGCCAAAACTGCTGCGAAAAATGGGATCCGTCTACTGTGCTAGAAAACTTCTCACATATGGCAGCATCCTATATCTCTACAAAGCCAACATCTGCTCATGCATGGAGCATTGTTGTCAAATCTAGACTGGTGCACTATCCACCAGTCTCTCCCTCTTAGACAATGTCCAAAAACCGTATCTTATCTAATAGGTCCCTCAGTATCTACGAAGCTTCAGCTCCTGCTCCATCGCCAAAATGTTGCATCCTTGCGCTTGTTTTACAAGTACTTTAATGGAATGTACTCCGATTAACTTTCTGCTTTGGTGCCCCGTCGGTGTAAATACACTCGACTAACCCGACATTGACCTAAATCCTATCCATTCACTATGGATATCCCCAGATGCCGGAGCGTCTTCTACTCGAATAGCTTCTTTCCTCGAGCTGCCGGCCTTTTGGATCTCCCTCTCTGCTCCCTGTTTCCCGACTGTACCGACATGTCAAAATTCAAAACTAATGTGAACAAGCATCTCGATGCACAGCTCCCAATTTAGTATGACCTCCTAAACTTTCGCCCTAATTCTCAGAAGCCCCTTACGTCTACAGTGGCAACTTGTCTTGTTTCGGGTGAACACAGTTTAAAAAAGAAACCCTAATGAACTCAATATAAATCTTTGCTGATTAACTGAATACTCTATTATTTCCAAATCTAACCACATTATCGAACAACAATTAGGGTTTATCCAGAGCAAAATTTGTTGAAATTATAACTCGAGCTAAAAACATTTAATTAAATACGTACACACGAAACAAATAATTTTGTAATAAGAACGGACATTGTAAAAAAGAAAGAAAGAAAAGCGAAACAAACATGAAAGTAAAATTACCCCCGGTCAACGTCACATAGATATAGATTGTAAAACATGTTTTTAAATTGGTATTTTGTGGTCATCGTAATATCTTCTATATAAGGTTAAGACGATTTCCCCCTATACATTTGTCAGGAATAAGAAAATAACCACATGCATGGCTACTAAACTCACCACTATATTACGCTTATTCACTCGAGCGTGTTATAATAAATTTGTTATTATTTTCATCAAACTAACACTAAATATTACTTTTGGCTCAACATCTTCGACTCTCACCAAAATATACTCTATATAGGTGGTAGAAAAAGCTTTTCCAGCTAACACTTTAGTATAAACACTCTCCCGAGGTACACCGGGAACTAATAAACTATATCTACTTTAAAAAACAGTGACCTTTATTATTTACTATTCGTTAGCTATTAATTTACTACATAATACAATACATTACGCACATATTTAATCGACGCTTCCTATAATTCCGCTGATTTTCAAGAATATCGGATTACGTTATTTCTACCTATTACGTATACAAGGAATACTGATTCCGATTTTTAGAGAATGCAATTAACGAACAGAGTTCCTTAGAGTGTTTCTTTATTCAACATGGCGGTAACAATTTCTTCAGCGACTTGACTTCCGAATTAAGTCAATATACGTCAAAGTTACTTAACAGTACCATAAAGTTGACAGTTTCTGAATCTTACACCTGTCACACGCATAATATTCAAAGATTCGAAAAAACATCGATTTTTTCGTATGACCCAAAACGTGTGCCTGGTGGGCCCTACATTTGGTCACATTCTAGCGGATCGTAAAATAAGACGTATGGCAGCTACAAGCTTCGTTTAAGTGATCCATTTTCAAGAGTTTCCAACTTGCTTATGTGGGCAACTGGTTATCGACGTACACTTAAAACCGAGAGGTTTAGCGTTCGATCCAAATCGACTCACATTTACATTCTTTGACGTTTACCAACGAGGGAACTATGGCCCGTTTTTTTTTAATTCAACGTTATTATGTAATAATTTGAAAAGAAATCAATTTAATATGTAGTACTTTAACTATTGTTAATATCATCATTTCTTTTCGAACACATGGTCATTAGTGCTCTACAGGCATCCCGTATTATATATGTGTGTCTCAAGAGCATACTAATTTTAATTTATTTTTCCTCACAAATAAAGAGATTTCCATACAGAGATAACGGGGGAATTAGTTTTAAAAGGGCTCTGTAGGCCTCTTTAATTTTAAAAGTTCCCATTATCATAGATAGAGTTTGTTTAAAAAATATATATCTGGGGAAATACCGGTACTATGGGATGAGCAAGAGGTCTCCTACAACTGCGTCTCCTTCCTTCATTCATTCCTTTCTTCCTCCTTCCCTCCTTCCACATTTCCAAACAGACAATTATTCTAAACATTAAAATTTTCCGATATGCCCTATTTGCGTTCTGACGGATGTTGACAAATTTTAATTCATTCTCTTATATTTTTCCAGGGCAACGCCGGGCGACGGGTCCAGCTAGTCTAATATATAAAGTAGAGACGTTTTTTTCCCCTGTACCTTCTCGGAGAATAGAAAAATAACCACATGCATCACAAACTACTAAACTCACCATTACATTACACTATTCACTCGAGCGTGTTTTAGTATATCTGTTATTCTTTATTCCAAACAAACACTGAATATTACATTCGGCCCGGCCGCCACGACTCTCCGGAATACCAACTCCATATAGGTGGTAGTAAAAACTTTTCTCCCTAACAATTATGTACTGTGACTACACTCATCGACACCGGGAACTAATAAACACAGTATAATTTTAACAAAACACCCATTGTTATTTCGTATTTGTCTGGCATTATTATACTACATAATATTAAGCAATACGCAAAAACTTAACAACCGCTCCCTTACACTCCGATAATTATTCGCGAATATCAGATTACGTTACTTGTAATTCTACCTATAACTTCTACATTTACATTCATTCCGGAATTAACCGAATTAAATTAACGAACTCAGTTCCAGCGAGATTTAATAATTCAAGATGGCCTCTAGAATTTCTTGATCGAATCGACTTCTTACTTAATTGAATAAGCGCCAACATACTGGTAGAGCACGAAATATTTACATTTTCCTACAAGACGTATATTATAGAAATCTTGGCCAACTCCTTTACTTCATCACCAAATGCCGTAAACTCTGTCATAGTTGAACTTTATATTCGGTCCATAAACAAGCTTAGCTTAATTGGGGTATTTACACATACTTTTTAAACTGGAAACATTGGGGCAATGGTTTAGAAGTTAGGCTTCATAATCGGCAGTTTCAGCGTTCGATCCCAATCTACGCTAAGCCTTTTTTCTTTTTCGCTACGACTTTTTTTTGTTATTTAAAACATTCCCCAACACGGTAGATTAACAATAGGCCGTTTCTTTTTTTATTCGACGTCATGCAATAGGTAGTACTTTCTCTCGTGCAACGCCGGGCGACGGGTTCCGCTAGTTATATATAAAGTAAAGTCAATTTCCTACATGGGTTCTCGTAAGCTTTGTTAACAAAACGCACATCTTTTCAGTTAGTAATTTCTGCTACATATTAGTTATTGTTGTTAGTAAACAAATGTTAATTTTGGGTCGCTTGATTCGAGTTTGCTTTTTCGTCTTGCTCAATTGTTTTTAATTGCCATCCATGCAGGAAATTAGACGAGTTTTCACTTTCACACACAAATCTACATATACTTCCATAAATTTCCACCGTGTAAAGAACCTTTGTACAAAATAATGCGGTTCTGTTTTTGCAAATGATTTTGAAAAATCATATGAAAAATTATCATGCGAATTAATGTTGGCTAACAAGTAGGAAATTGCACTGGGAAGTACAAGAAAAACATGCACGGACGAGCAGAAGGATATTAAATACAAAAATCTCTCAAGAATATTGCCTTAATTTCCGGCAAATTCTAACTTTAATTAGCGATATATTGTACGAAAATGCGTTATCCATATTGAAAATCAACGTCTGAAATCATCAATCAATAAAACAGAAAAAATATGAAATCGAAAAAGGAGAAAGAGAATAATAATAATAATAATAATAATAATAATAATAATAATAATAATAATAATAATAATAATAATAATAATAATAATAATAATAATAATAATAATGGGTTAACTTGTCCATTCAGATGACCTTTAACTCCCAATAACAGATCTGATAAAGAATGTATACAGTGAGAGGGGCTACAGATACTTCGAAATTCTGGAGGCGGATAAAATTAAACACAAGGAAATGAAAAACCAAGTAACAGCTGAGTACAACAGAAGAGTAAAGAGCATTCTTTAATCGCACCTTCACAGTCGAAATATATGTTATCCAGAGCAGTAGCTATCATCTGATATACTGCCGGTATACTTGACTGGAATGTAGATGAACTAAAATGTTTGGATACCAAAACACGGAAAATGCTTACAGTTTATGGAGCTTGTGCAAAGTAAAGAGATGCATATCGATTGTATCTACCTAGAAAGGAGAGTGGTCGAGGTCTACTAAGTGTTGAAGATGTTGTTAATATAGAAGAAGGTTGTCTATATATAAATATATTTCTGAAAGTAATGATATTCTTCTTCGTGAAGTGAAAAAAGAGGAAATACTAAGAACTGGGGTGAAAAAGAATCAAAGGTTACACGAGAGATGGTTTAAATTATTTGGAAAGAAATGCCCAAAAGAAGTTTTACATTGTCTTCACTACTTCTAGCTTATCCAACTTCTCATTGTGGTCCAATTCATTCATAGAGTTTGACTTTATGCCAGTGTAGTAATTGAGCAACTTTGTCGTGTCTCCATTTTTCATACTGATGTTGTGCTTTAATTTGCCATTCAGATAAAATATGTGCTAAGGTTTGTTCCCTTTAATTATTACACAATCGGCATATTGGTGATTCTACAGATTTTTCAATGTAATATTTGATGGACCTTATGCGGGGTGCTTGTTCCTGGGCTGCCATGAAGGTGCTTTCAGTAGATCTTTTGAAGTCAACCCTGACCAACCAATCTTAACTGTCATTATCTCTAAATTTAATATTTTTAAAGAATACATTGTGTTACTTTTTAAATTCCAAACCGTAAGTCATCTTTATTGTTTATATCTTTTCATTTTGCTCTCTAAAATGATCGATCTTACTTTTTAGGGAAACTCAAGTCTTTGCTTTTCTTCTATGATTTTATGGCCCGGATATTTTCACTTTACACTCAAAATACACTAAACGTTGTCTTTTCCGAATTATTATTATATTTTAGCGTCTTCTGTCGTGAACTCCGTTCAGTGAATTGACAGAGCAGACACACGCATAAATATATACACGCCCCCGCACATATATATATATTTATATATATATATATATATATATATATATATATATATATATATATACTAGTAGAATACCTGTACCAGGACGGGTATAACCGATACATTTAGCATTAGTTTTTAATTGTAATGTTTTACTTTTTGGGGGTTATTGTACAGTTCAAGTGCCACTCTCCTAAATGGTAAAGTTTACAACAAAAAATGATGCGGCTACGTTACTCACCCTGTTTCCTAAAATGCATTTTCCAGAATTTAAAATGATTGATTTAATAGTGTTGGACTTTACCAAGCACATACATATTATTGATGTTCAGGCCTGCGCCCCACCTCTTCAAAATGTATTACTTAACATAACTCAAAATTTGATGTAAAGCAATTCTTTTCATTATTCATTTTTAAGTCTCTAACTTATTAAAAAAGTTATTTGGGGGAACGTGCGAGTTTCGTTGGACGCAACCCCTAGTTAAAATACTTTCAAATGTCGACCACGATAAAATAATTTTTTATTTGAATCATTAGCAAAATATTAAAATGACTGACTTGTTTACGAAGAAACCGAAATGAATTATGGTGTATTTAATCTCGTAATATGATTTTAATTTACTACTTTTTTTTATTAATATGATAATTAGAAAATATAGTACTTTTGTAGTTTACGGACTAGGTTGAAATAATTACATTATTTAAAGAGCCATTCTGAACATGGGGAGGGGGTTTTCCTAACGATTCTCTAGTTTCACTTAACAATTTAATAAATAAAAGATATCGTAAAATTTTAATTTTACTTGAAAATCTTATCTAAAAATAACCCGGTTAGTAAACTGCACGAGTGCCAAAAAGATAATACAAGAAGTGTTCTTTTTGGGTGAGGGAAGGTGTAGCCCCGTATTTTCAACTATATCCCTCGCAATGACGGTTCTTAAATTTATTTTTAATCGATATTTATTTCATAATTACCTAATTTAACTACTTTGACAAAATTGATGAATGTTTCTTTGCCGAATTTTCCTTTGTTAAATTTTCCGTTGCCGAATTTTCTGTTGCACCGAGGTAAACACAAGGTCGGTTTTTAATGTGTGGAAAATCCAGATCTCTTAAAAGGAGACCTTTGGATTGTAATAATAATGAGAATTGCCTTAGTCTTGAAGGATTTCTCTTTTACTGACCGAAGACAGAAAAGCTGAAGCGTAATATCAGGACAGATACGATACTTTGCAATATTTATTTGCACAAAAAATATAAAATGATACAAAAATTGACACTACATTTTGCTCGTAGCACAGCAAGTATGCACACTGCACTTAAATTTATTGATAGAGTTAAGTCAGTTTTTGGGGGAGAGGGGAGGGGGACTGTTTCCACATGGACTTAGAGTTAGTGTTAGGATTAATGGATATTTTAAATTTCCCCTTCTCCAAAAAACAACATCATTTTAATGCCTTTGCAAAAACATATGGTTACATGCTCTTAAAACGCTATCCCGCTATGCAAAACTTTAAATTTTGAAATAATTGTTTTTCCCAACACGTAATCGTCTAAAAAAAGAATAATCTCATTTTTGTTTAGGGGAGTGGGTGATGAGGGTATCTATCTAGAAATTTATCAACAATTATTTAAATATAAAATGTTCAAATATTCTATAAAGTCTTTCAGTTCGATATAAAAATTAATATGTATACTGTAGAATGTATTATTTATTCAGTGCAATAATTATACAAATATTTTTTTAATTTTCCACAAAAAGCATATATAAAAAGCCCACAGTTTCAATTTTATAGGGAACATCTTTGCTTTCACCACTAAGAAAACAATACGAAACTAATGGAAAGAAAGATATAAATATTTTGGGGTTAACATCTTCAACATCCCCAATATCAACCCTATATCTTCAATATAATCAATTTTTCTTCATTTTTTTCATTAATAAAAAAAATTCAATTTGTCATTTTTTATTTGGCTTTTTTTATGTAAAAGTATGGCTCATTTTTCAGTTTTGCCTTTTTTTGCCTTTTTTCTTAAAAAATTTACCATCAAAAGTAAATTATTACTTTTGAAAAATATTTCTACTGAAAGTCCCACAATTCTGTTTTTCTAGTACCAACCGTTTCAATACTAACATATTTTGAATCAGCTTATCGAGTTCTATCTTTCTATATTTACATCTTTAAATTATATTTATAATTTTAAAAGTTTTACTCAAAAGCGTTACTCAATAGGCATTTTTGTCAATTTAAACTCCCATCTTCCTTATCTTACACTCCTTTCAAGATATCTATATTTTTAAATTCCTTGTGCTGTTAGCTACATTTTGGGTGTAAAATGTAAATAGTTGTTTAGATTAAAAAAGGTTATGGTTATTCAACATTAATGAGGGGTGTTATCCTACACGCATACACATATTCCGAATAACTTTTTTCTACTGGAGGAAATTTTAATATCTTTATCTTCAAAAAAAGCTTGGGACTAGTCAAATGAGATATATATATATATATATATATATATATATATATATATATATATATATATATATATATATATATATATATATATATACCTGAGTGACTTACTATGTTGCCTTGTATATATATATTACAAAAATTCATGTGATCCGTTCATTAGTTAAGGAGATTATATTATATATATATATATATATATATATATATATATATATATATATATATATATATATATATATATATATATATATATATATATATATATCTCTATATATATATATAGATATATATATATAGATATATATAGATATATATAGATATAGATATATATAAGAATGTTTTGAAAAAGCTGCACAGGGCATTATTTTTTGTTAAAATTCGTCTTTATGTAATGACGATTGGTGTTGAATGTCGGTGTGTATAGCACGCGGTTTACGTGTTATGGGTAAAATAAAAAAAGTCTACACTTGACGGAATGGCAATATATATATATATATATATATATATATATATATATATATATATATATATATATATATATGCGTGTGTTTGTATGTAGGTAAAAATAATTGAATATTTACTCAAATAAACATGATGAATGCGTCATTGTTAAAATCAATGAGAACATGTAAACACGGTATTTTGTTATTAACGTTAAGCTCATGAGTGAATGTAAGTACAGAGTTATTTTGAAAAAATGTCTTGTAGTGCTTTTATTTCATCATTATTGTCTGCTAGAATAAGGATATCATTAACATAGCTGGCATAAATGAAGGGTTTACTAATTATATTAAATAGTTTACTTTTGAGGTCAGGCATGTAAAAAATACTGAAGTTAGTTTCAAATACCGACCCCATAGAAACACCGAAAATTTGGGTATAAATGTTACCCTTATGTTCCTAGAAAGGAACTTCGCTTGTGTAAATTAATAATAACTTTTGAAGTATTCAAGGACTAATTCTTAGTGAAGGTAAGGATGGGTGATTGTATATGTTATTAATAATTATATTAATTGTTTTGTGCACTGGAACATTTGTAAATAAGCTTTCAACGTCAAGGGAAGCAGTAATTTTATCATCTGTTTTGGGTTTGGAGTATCTGTATGAGTTTATGGGAGGATTTAACACTGTATTTACTTGGTAACGTTATTAGTTCATTAATTGGTTTGGTTCATATATATATCATATATATATATATATATATATATATATATATATATATATATATATATATATATATCACAATAGTTTTTAAAGGTAGTGTTTTATTATTATTAATATTATTATTATTTTAATTTTTATATTGAAATCATAACTGAATCGTGTCAAACATTTTGTTATGGGGGATGTGATATTTTAATCAGCACTGCTGGGGAGTCGTGCATTTAATAGCTGATCTGTTTTTAAATCTCTTAAACAGTTACATGCTGAACAACTGATGCTCCTTTTTTTTCTATTTCACGATTTCATGATTATGTTTCGCTGTAATAAAGTTGAGTCCTCTTTTGTATTTGTGTATTTTCTCAGCGGTAAGTCGGCTTATACAAGTGCTAACTCTGCAATATGTGGATTTTGTTAGTGCGGTCGAAATTAATAAGAATTTTAACTGCACTTTTTTATCGTTTATAAATGATTAAAACTTCTTTAGACATCTCTTTCTCTCAATATTTTATCTCCTCATCTTCTTAGCTGTAAGTTAATCCAAGCCAGGTCAATATCGTTACTAATACCCCAAGTGTGACTTAAGATGTGATAACAAATTAAAAAAAATACCCCTGGCCAGACTTCTTACTCTCTCTGACTGCGAACCGAACGGTTACTCTATTGTGATCCTAGCTTGATGGCTTGAAGTAACTGAAAATTTGTAATGATCATTAACTATTTTTTAATATGTTGTATTGTGGTATTTAAAAAAATTAGATTTAATATTGATGAGATGATGTGATTCCGATTTCGGTGATCAAAAAAACATTATAGAAATCTGAAATGCAAGAGCGTTTTTATGTCATCAAGTAACAAATAGATCTTACGACATCAACAGGGCATTCTTGTTTAGACATTGACAGTCGTGCGGTAAAAACGTGTGTCACCAATATGTTCAATCATACCCTTTATTTGAAAACCCTTCAAAGGAAAAGCTATCGTAAACAATGCATCCAGTAAGTAAAAAATAATAGTCTAAAAACGGGGTAAAATCTCTAATTTTTTACTTGCAGCTCACAATGAAAATCATCACTTTAATCAAAAGAAACGGTAATCGTCTATAAGGGAACGTTTTGTTTGAGCAGCCAGTCACTATTAAAACGAAATATTCACGACGTTCGTCTTTTACTGAAAGTAGAAGATTTCAGTTAAGAATGTTCTGTGTTTTCGGCAGACAACTCAGAAGACATGTACTCGTTTTTTAGGTAGATGATTTTGATCCAAGCTGATTCTCAAAATGGGCAAAATAAATAAAAAGGAAACATAAATGTTACCTACCTGGAACAAAGATAACTTTAACTCTTTTTGCTTTAACACAGAAATAATTTTCTTCTTCCGACTGTACACTAGTTTGAGGCGAAAATGTTCGTGGTCTTTTACTGCTACAACAAGACCTGAAAAAAGAAAAGACGATCAATAAACGTTAGACATTAAAAACATAGATGACACAAGACACAAATACATTCTGCCTTACTCACCTTGGATGTACAGAATGAAATCAAACTGCTATTAGCTCCCTTACCTAACCGTAACATATAGCCAAACTCTAATAACAGGTAAGCATATACACACACACACACACACACACACACACACACACACATATATATATATCTATCTATATTCTAGGCTGACTCTGTGAACCAGGTTCGCGCCTCCCGACCATCTGAAAGCATTACGTTCCTGCACTGATGAGAGCAATAAGCTTGAAACGCTAGCGTCTGTAGGTATTAATAATTTAATATTTATTTATAAATATTATACTAAGCCCCTTTAAGAAATTAAAGTTGAGCACTCTCAGGGATGTTAACATTATATTGTCAAAAAGCTCTAATGCAAAGTTCCGAATAAGTTCGTAGACCACTCTCGACTAGTCTTCTATATGTGCCCCCTTCTAGGTACATATATGTATGATGATACATTTATATGATTGGAATATTTTTTAGATTTTTTTTATTTCTGTGTAAATATAGTTATTCGCATTTTGATAAATTTGTCAATTTGAAAAATTTCTAAACTTCTTAGAAGCATGTTTCCATAAACTGATATTTTCGAAGCTAATTGTTCATTTAATTAAGCATGGAGATTAGATTTACATTTAAAAGTTCACAGCATTTTTTTCAATCAGCAAATCTAATAAGCCTATAGTCGAAAAATCATGAAGTTTTACCGGATGTCCCGATTTTTTTGCAGGCCGAGAGGAGGCTCAAGACATTCCCTCCGATAATGGCAATGAAGAGGCACTCGTAGAGCAAAGTCCCGATAGTCTACGGTGTGGCATGTTATTTATAGACAAAGACGCTTGAGAGAATCCCACGTGACGGGGCCAATCGCTCAATTTGTCTCCACGGTGATCAGTTTGAATACAAATCTGTCGAGAAACCGGCGCATTTTGATCGCTTGCGGTTCTTCGCTGACGCTGCTCTATATCCAGAGGTTGTCGCCGATCTCGTTACTGACGAGAGTGCATGAGTGTGATACCTGTCGCATCCTGTATTAGCGACTTGCCGTTTGCAAAGAAAAACAACACCAGTTGCCATCCGAATTCAAAAAGACACAAATAGAAATGGATGAGTTCTTTTGGTACTTTACAACCAGAAATGTATTTAGCAAATTACAGCCAGAAATATATTGAGAAATTTTAAACCAAAAATATATTTAGAAATTTTTTTTAAAAAGTGAAAGATTTCATTTTTGTCACTTTTCACATTACGACAGTTAGTTTCTGAATACATTTTGGAGTAAAAAAAAATGTGTTCATATGAAAATACGATGAAATTGATTTAATTTGCATGTTATGACTCACTTGGAGTTTTTCAAGTTAAGCAATTATTTACCAAAGTATTGATTTTTGAAAGAAATGTATATATTCTCAAATCAATAACAAAGACCAATGTGTATGTAATTGTTTATAAATAATTATAAATCCGTCTAATCACACAAAGGTTTGCGAGTAAAATCGTACCCTATTTCAAGCGGAAACGTGAAAGATAATATCAATTCCGACGGCCCGCTGCCTGAAATGTATTGAGACAATAATAAGATCTTACCTTAAATAATAAATAAATGGTCCGTATTTTTGGTCATCAAAAATAATGATAATAAATTATATATAAACAAAATAAATTAATGACGTAGATTTTATATGAATATAAGCGCGAAAACTGACAAAACATATTTTTAGTACACATGTATATATATATATATATATATATATATATATATATATATATATATATATATATATATATGTATATATATATATATGTATATATATATGTATATATATATATATATATATTATATATATATATATATGTATGTGTGTGTGTGTGTGTGTGTCTTGGTAATCCGAGACAAGAGCAATGTGATATAGAGAGCGGGACCGCAGAGAATAGATGGTATATACACAGAAAATGGGTATTCAATATCAATTTTTTAATATCCAATTAGCTTGCCTAAACCCATTTTCTGCGTATCTACCATCTATTCTCTGCGGTATTTCATCAACAGTTGTGTCCATCTTGCTTTTCGACCACTCGGTCATATTTTTGGTCTTTTGATAATGAGAGGTCCCTCTTTGCCGGAACCTTTTTAAATGTCTGGACAGTAAACTTTTTTCTATTTACTGCTCTGGTATTTAATCTGTTTTAACGTGAAATATTAATAAATTGATTTGAGATTCCATTCATATTTTCTCTTCTCATTTTTTTTGTTCATCTGTTCCACCTTCCGGTTCCTATATCACATTGGTTTTGCCTCGGATTACCAACTCACATTAATATTTACCAGCAATGCTTCAAGCAAACTACAATTTCCTTATATATATATATATATATATATATATATATATATATATATATATATATATATATATATATATATATATATATATAAGGTATTTTGAAAATAGTGGCATTACTTTCGGATTATGCTTTATATATGTAAATAGGTCCGGAAACGCTTGATTTCCAAGTAATATGCCATTGAAACCAATACTGATCAACATTCTTTAATGTAAATGCATAACACGTAAAATGTGCGTGATAGTTCAATGTTACTTATAAATATAGTATAGATAAACAATATCCTTGTAAAAAGGTCACAGGTCAGATAAGCCTGGGTCTAGTGTTGCCATAATACACTAACAAAATCATTAAAAAAATAAAATACCATCTGGCATCATTATCGACAGGGTCTCCTTTTATAGCCAAAGTATTCATATTTTTTTCTATATGCGTTTGTTTTTCTTGTAGTATATGTGTGTTTGCGAGTGTTATTTAATATTTGATTTCAACGGATATAGGGAAAATCATAATAATAACAATTAAGAAGAGATAAATGGTTACTTACTGTTGACCACACGTATAACTCTCCAAGGTAGCAGGAAGGCTAGAATGAATACAAACTCCTCTATCTTATATCTTGGAAGGCCTTTTACAAATATAAGATCTACAATAAAGGAGACGATCAGGATCGTGGCATCAAACACCTGAGCGGAAAAAGAAAAGAAAAAAAAAGAGAGTTACATGCTTGCTAGCATAAGAAGGTCTAGGGTTTACGTCATTTTTACTGCCAATTTGTTTATCGCGTTATTCTCATCAAAATGACGGATAAAGTTAGGGTTAAGAATAGGGGAATAGGGGAATAGAGTGGTGGAGATAACCCAGCATGGCATTTTCTTAAATTATTTTCAAAACGAATAGTTTGGGTGTTTGAGATGTTGTAAACACCAGGCCTTTGTGGAATGTTGTTTTTGAATCGTAAAGCAGACAAGATTCGATGAGGCGTCGTAAGTTTATATCGTGTATGTATTTTATAGTTTTTTTATGTTCATTTCGTCACTCATCAGTCTACTTCCCATGCATAATTATTCTCTCATCTACCAAATATTTTGTTAAAGTATCACACAAACAAATACACTTATCCGTTCTTCTTTTTACTTACCTCCAGTTTTCTTTTAAAAAAACGTGATCCAAAGCAGATCATCTTTAAAATTGTCTGAAACGAAAGACAAAAAAATCAAATGAAATGGAGAAAACAATAAAATAGAAAAACTTAGAAAGCACAAAAACTCCGCCAAAAATTAATTAAACCTTATTTATAACAATAATAAATAATACAATCTTGATTTTCTAAGAATGAGCATCAGCTCAAATTATTTCACTTTAAAAATATATTTTAAAATAATTAAAAAATACGACTTTGATATATAAATGGAAAGCTTGGCCTATACAGGTTACTATTCTCCATTTCGACCGATGTAATATCATACAAGTGCTTTTTTTCGAATATGGGAATCTTTTTGTCGAACTCGGGAATCTTTTTGATGAACTCGAGAAACTCGACGGAAATTTTATCTGAACCGTTTATTTAATCTAAAAGAGGAGATTGATCTCGTTGCCTCAGCCATGTCCAGCGTTATTTATTATGTTATTCTGAGTTATTATCGCCGAACCTTCAAACTCCAGAAAACTGATTGCTAATAAATACCATAAACCATTGCGCCACGTCGGTCTAGATGTGTACAGTATCACTACTTATCTATTATTAGAGTAAATATGAGTTAATAACGTTTTTTCCATAAGGCTTGTTCCTATAAATATGAAATACATGCGAAAATATTCTTCAGTTTTTGAATATCACCACTGGCAGTAATATTATTTAACCCGTATTTGAAAAGAAATGAGAGTAAGAGACAGGGCTAAAAATACAGTAAGATATATAGCGAGCAGAAAGCGACTAATTTTGTATTTTGTTTCTTAATTTTTATATTTGATTGATTTTACAGACTTATCTTTCCCAAGTTGAAGCAATTTAAAATAAAATCAACAGGTGACACTCATGATCTCATTATCATCTATCTATCTATCTATCTATCTATCTATATATATATATATATATATATATATATATATATATATATATATATATATATATATATATATATAAAATATGAAACTAAAAGTATACTTTTAGTTGATAGAACCTATAGTGAAATGAGATGGAGCAATTATAAAGATAGATGAAAGAAGAGGGATAAACATGCACGAATGAGAAATTTATTTCAACTTCGATTGTTCAGAGCAAGGTGTACTCGGTAAAAACATGTTTATTATTCTTTCCTTAAGAATTTCCCCGATGGACATTAACAATCGACCGCACATAGTCGCCTTGAATGAATTAAGTTTTGAGTTTTAAAAAAATCTAACGATAAGTTACCTGTTGTTTCTATTTCCAATTAATCATTTGCTGTTGTCTTTCTTTTGTTTTTTCAATGTTCTGTTTTTATATTATGTATGTGCAATTGTATACGTTTTTTTTATATATATGTAAATATAGAGATAATTGATTGTCTGCAAAGAATGTTGTATTTTTTGAACTTATATGTTGAAACGCGTTATATAAAATAATAAAATCCTTTACACACACACATATATATATATATATATATATATATATATATATATATATATATATATATATATATATGTGTGTGTGTATCTTGGAGGCATCTTTTCTTTTATACAAGTATTATTAAAAATAACGGACATTATGTGTCTGGATATTTTTTCTATGATCCTTTCCGTTTTTCTGATTATGTTCTTAGTTTCAGACGGAAACTGGCAGATAAAATTGCCAAAGCTTCCCAAAGCGCTTTCGGACCCTTCCAGGTCTATCGTCAGTGGAGTAATGTTAACCAGGCATAGACCTAGGAGTGAATATATATTCTATTTAGGCGGGAAAAATAAAGGACTGTGTTTAATTTAAATTTATATTTATAGGCATTTGAGTATATTAGTACTAATAGTATAATTGATCTTGTTAATAGCTGTTTTTTCTGTTTTAATGTATAGGGCTTCGAGTATGTGGAGTTTAAGTGTATTAGTATTTTGTGCGATGATTTTTGTGTTATCTACTAGAAGTTTACGTATATGCGAATGGGGGCAGGAATGCTTTTTATAGAGGTGATGGGTTATGGCGGAGTCGTTAGATAAATGCATAGTTAATCTTCTGAATAGCGTCGTAACAGTCGACCCAATGCTTTGGGAAGCTTTGGCAATTTTATCAGCCAGTTTCCGTCTGAAACTAAAAACCTAATCAGAAAAACGGAAAGGATCATAGAAAAAATATCCAGACACAAGATGTCCGTTATTTTTAATGATATATGCGTGTGTGTATGTATATATATATTTATATATATATGCGTGTGTGTATGTACATATGTATATACTTAACTCAATTGAACCTGTATGGGGCATGCTCTGAATGTTCGAAATGTTTTGATTAACTATTCAATTCGCTGTCTTTCTTTTGCTGTCCCAAATTCCTCTCACTTAGGTTGGCTTTTAGTACTGAAATCTGATGTTTTTTTCAAGAGACTTCTGCATGTGATGTTATAAAAGGCATCATGCTATCATCAAAATAATGAACAATAAGATATATCCTAAAAGTCTTGGAAATGATCGTACGCCGATTTGTGGTTGGTTTTGAATTGTGGAACAATGTTCAAATTATATTGATCTCAGCTAACATTATATATATATATATATACACTAGTATAAAAATATACCTATAACAAGTAAGCTACCCATAGGCATCCATGTTTCATTCCCGCAGGAAATCATAAGGTTAAATGTGCGGATTTGTTGTTAGCGATATTCAATTAGTGTTTACCCTAGTCAACTACCCAATCAGATTCTTGTAAAAACTCCCTCACGGGATAACATTTTCATTGGCCAATGGCCACACTTCTCTAAACAAAAGTCTGGTCGCTTTTTGTTTGACACCTTTTTATTTTGTTCGGACAACACTTTGTCACCCCTCGTTTTTAAGTGTGCCAAACTCATAGGTAGCCTTATTTTAACACGTGGTGATTGAAATCATTTATCTTTTCTATTGACTTTGTAACTCGTTGCTACTTTAGAGATTTAAGAGGTTTAGTTTTTATCTGTTATTTTATTTTGATTAATTAATTTATTTATATATAGTTATATCACTCTTTTACATTTGTCTTCAACATCTTTTTCCACATCTTTTTCCCACACATTTTTTCGACCTTACCTTTCAACTCAATTTTTACTCACTTTTGTAACCCATTCGCTTTTATTTTCATCTTCATTTTTTTCTTTTTTACATTCTTATACCTTTTAATTCTTTCATAGCAACGTAGAAATCGATCAAAACTTAGAAATTAAATTAAAAAGTTAAGAGTACTTACGCCAGCCACTAGCACAGCAAGAATTGAGATACTAGCCAAGTGAAAAGCGTGTCCAATCTCCTCCTCCAACGTGTGATGACCGGGCAGTCGCAACTGAATGCCCCAAGAGTCCATGCTCGGACCCTCCTCCGAACTGGACGCACGTCTATTCCGACGTAGTGATGGACGGGTAGTAGTAGGCACCGAAGTATTTTTTGGCCATGTCATAACGGCATTGAGAACCTTCTCGTAGACATAATACAAGTCATCTTCCAGATCAATCATATCGGCCGGGTACTTCTTCCGCAATTTACCGATAAAACTATCGCTAAGTTTCTCGGTTTCATGAAGCGTGTCTGAAGAATAAACAACAACAACAACAACGAAACTGTTAATTATAATTCATTTTCGGTAATTAATTTACAACAATTCATTTATTAAATATTGGTGAATACGTTAGTTAAAATATATCTGTTCGGGTATATCACACCTTATGTGTAATCAGGATATATTCTCGTCAGGAGAGGTACCGGTGCAGTTATGGGGTTTATGAAAATAGGGTTAGAGCGGTAATTAGACTATACACTCGATTGAGTGAGTGGAGGTTGCGATCATGACAATCTGCTGTGAATACTTGAAAGACATCTTTTAACATGGTCTGAGCAGCTGTAAAATCATTATGGATGGGTGTAAAGAATAACCATCTATTGTCTCTGGTTGCCTCATCTTACTTTGCAACTTACTAGACGATCAAGTTACGACCGCTTGAATAAATCATTAATCATCTTTAAGATGTGTGGAACTAATTAAGTAATTGCAAAATTAATTTGATATGAATGAAATGAGATTGATTATAGCTACGAAATTGGCAGGATAGCAAAACACGCGAACGGTGACCCATGAAAAGAAATGGTGCGATTAGAATAACTTACATTGATTGTATTATTAATGTAAATTCCTTATATGGGTAACTGAGTAATTAGGGGTCAATACAGAGACGACCCATTGCGTATATTACACATCTACAAATAAAAATTAAAATACAATAATTCAGCTGCAGATACAATAAAAATGAAATAAAAAAGTAAATGCGGAATTTGGGGGAGGGGGAATTGGTTTTGATTATATATTTGAAGCTAACACTTATATTTTGTCTATTGTATTACACGTTTGTTTTTGATGATTAATTTAAAGCTAACACATATTATTTCTATTGTATTATACGTTTGGGTTGTATTATACGTTTAAAACTAATAATTATATTATTTCTATTGTATTATACGTTTAAAACTGATAATTATATTATTTCTATTGTATTATACGTTTGTATTTTGATGATGCATTTAAAGCTAACACTTATATTATTTCTATTGTATTATACGTTTGTATTTTGATGATGCATTTAAAGCTAACACTTATATTATTTCTATTGTATTATACGTTTGTATTTTGATGATGCATTTAAAGCTAACACTTATATTATTTCTATTGTATTATACGTTTGTATTTTGATGATGCATTTAAAGCTAACACTTATATTTTGTCCATTGTATTATACGTTTGCGTAGTATTATACGTTAAAAACTGATAATTATATTATTTCTATTGTATTATACGTTTGCTTTATATTATACGTTTAAAACTAATAATTATATTTTGTCTATTGTATTATACGTTTGTATTTTAAATATGCATTTAAAAGCTAACACTTATAAGTTGTCAATTGTATCGTTTGCAAAGGGAATGATTGTGTAAATGATTATAAATTTTATTTTTGATGGTTGCAAAACATACAAAGCTCTCATTCCGTTTATTGCACTCTGGCCTCATTTTCTATGCCTGAAGAATGCAATGGAATGATGAGATTGCAATGCATAGAAAAAAATCAAACAACTAATAAAACGAAAAGAATATTATAGATACAGGGAGATATTGGAAACATTAGGATTAACTACTTTACTAGAGAGAAATCGAGACGTGATTTAATTGACATTTAAAAATATTTTTTTCATTTCGATTTGGAAGAATAAAAAAATAGCCTTTTCTCGAATTTGAGTCGCACTTATCCTCTGAATGCGTTCTGTACACTCAGTGCCATTATAATAAAGGTTTGGGTTCTCGTTACTCGATCTTTCTATACCCCATACCTTTCAAGACCATTTTCTCGTCTACTAACCGACCACCGCGATATATATATATATATATATATATATATATATATATATATATATATATATATATATATATATATATATATATATATATATATATACGCCTAAATTTGTTGGTTACTGTTTTTAATAACGATAGTCGACTGGTGTTTACTGGTGCATTTTTATTATATAGGCAATAAAAAGTCACGCACAAAATGTTGCAGATCATTCTGGTCCGGGGTTAAAGTGCTAGACTACGAATATTTAAATCGAGGTTCGATCCCTGCCCGGATAGTCATGATAATGGCGGCTCATAGCCAGAAACACGTGTCCATGTCTCCCTTTTCTGCACGCAAAAATTAATTTATAAATTAATTAAACTATCTATATATAAAAAAATAATTTATTATGAAATTTATATACACATATTTAAAAAAATAATTTTAGAAATATCTTAACCGGTAGCACATCCATACTTGCTGTATCATTTTGCGGTATTCGCGTCCCCTTGCTGTTGAATGATTTTATGTTTTTAATCACATGGAAACGTCCTCTTAAATAAATTCACTAATTTGCTTTTATCAATCATCCGCCTGAAGACGACCAATGATGGTCGAAAACGTTCGCATTAAATATGGCGATTTCTTAAACTCCATTATTAAAAGCACAAGATCTATCGTCCGACGAATAGAAAGATTGGATCAAAAAAGGAACAAACAGAAGTTGGCACTCCTGTTCAACTATATATATATATATATATATATATATATATATATAGAGAGAGAGAGAGAGAGAGAGAGAGAGAGAAGAGAAAGAGAGTGAGAGAAAGAGCGACTGATGAGGGCAGCATATCTATCCAGACATACCTTTAAACATGTATATCTACATATTTTAATATAGTTTCTTGCAATCATTTATAATATATTTTTACCGTTTTGTGTCTTTGATCACAGAGTCTACATTTATTGTGTCTTTTGGTCTTGTCTGTATTCTTTAATGTAGTTTGTCTCCATCACGTTGTTTTGTCCGACTATGAGTAGCGATTTTGTTTCACTCTTAAAGTGTCTTTTTCGTAGACTAGCCTATATGTTTTAGGATGCTATAAAATAGTACATGTATCTGCTTTCCTTTCCATTTCTATTTCACGCCTTTTTCATTTCAGTACTCTCTGCATTATTCAGCTTGCTGAGTATTTTAGTGGCGTAATCAGCCCGTATGTATTTCATGTCATGTATTTTTCTAGTTCTTTTTTGTATCGTGCACACTATCTTCAAAACTTAGGAGTTTTCTACTCGCCTTTTCTTTTTACATGTAGTTGCTCAGTATCATCTTCCAGTGTAGTTTGATGTTCATGATCATTAGTTTTACTGGCTTTTTGATCACGTTTCTAGTGTACTTCTTATACTAGTTTATGAATGGCCCAGAGTATCTTTCTGAGGATAATGCCCAAGTGCATTTATTATATTTCTACTACATACCTTAGTTTCAATAAGCGTTCTTTTTCTTCTTGGGTATTCTCTGGATTGAACTGTTCTATGTCTTACATTGTTCCTATTCCCCACCATGTCAAGTAGTGCGTACATTGCAATTCTGAATACCATTCCAATAGTCCAGCTCTTTTATACTTTTGCAAATAGTTTAAGGTTATTTATATACACGGGGTCGTTTACTTTTAAAACTTATGTCTATAAATTTGTATGCAGATTGCATTTCCTGGGTGTGCTTTTAGGTGGCATCATGACTATGATAAACAGCAGTTTTCTTATTTCGCCGGCGTTTAATTCCAGTCACCATTCATTTTTTTACATGACGTTGATAATTTTCTCAAGTATTTTCAACACATATAAACATTCAATTATCAATGTTCGTGTCCTATGCTTTCATGTAACTGATCCATGTAATCGCTGTGCACACGTGTTATTATCACTGCCAATAACAAGTTGTGTTACCTGAAGTCTGAGTGGCAATAAATCCTTCTCCAATTTCAAGCAATCGCCAGCTATTTTGATAACCGTTGCAAATTATTTTGTGTTATCGCAATATACGTTTATCATTTATTATGTGTTTATAATGACCGGTGTATTTCTCTGGAATTTCAATGGCAAAAATCCTCCCCAAGATTAGAGTACTCTCAGCATCCTCACAATTGAGGTCGTGGTCGTGCTCTCCCTCCTCGGTCTCCCCATCTTCCGTGACCCATCACGATCATTTTGTGTGATATCAGACGAGGTGTCTGCCACCACATGTGTACATGTGCGTACTTTTTTCGTTTTTCGGTGCGGGATCTCAGATTACGTAGTTTCCCGCATCTTTTCAACTCTGTCATGTCCTTTCTGTATGTTTTGTTCTGTTCCTACTTATGCTTCTGTGGGCGGGGTTATCCACTCAAGGATAGTTCTTTAATATTTCGACTGTTCATCAGAAATGGGCGTGTTAGTGTCTCGATCGTCTCTTTGATTCAATTTTTTGTAGAGTTTTCGGGACGGTTCCTCCTGCTCCTACAATTATTGGTAACTTTACCTTCGCGTTCATGCGCAATATCGCTTTCCTCTCTCCAGCAATTTCCGTGCATTTGCATCGTTTTTCTGCCTTCTTGATTTTCACAATGTGAACTGCTGAAACAGCTAAATCTACGATTTGCGCAAGTTTTACTTCTTGTTGACTATCATCATATGCGGTCTTTTTGCTTTGTACAGTTTATCTGTTTGTATTTCTATGTGTCAGAATGTTGAGTGCTTTTGATTTTGCAATATTGTCTCAGATTTGTGTCTTTACCATGTGTCTGCATGGTCAAAGTGCAGACGCTTGCATAGTTCTCATCGGATTGCCTTTCTCACCCAGTCGTGTCCTCTTTTGTATTCCTTTTGTACTAGTTTGCTGCATTTATTTACTATGTGATTACTGTTTCGTCTTAATCCATTTATGGTCTCTCTTGATTTTTGAGTTTCAGTTTATATAGTTAGTTCTGACCGTGTTGTTTTGTATGGCTGTCAGTAATCATTCCGTTTCTCTGTCGAGGTGCATTTTTTGTCGGTGGAGTCTTGTACATTGTCCATGTAGTTGGTTCTATTTCCATTCTACTTCTTTTTGCCTATTCGTTTCTAGTTTTACCGTACTTTCTATTGTTCATTATGACATTACTTTCGACAGCTGTTATTAATCTTTGTGTTATATCTATTCTTCCTTTATAGGATTATCCACGCAGTCCTCTACAATAACTCTTCCCGCATATTTTCTTTTTACATAAAGTCAGTCGGTGACATCGTTTATGTGCAGCGCATTGTGCATTGTCATTAGTTTCCCTGTTATTTAGTTTAGATGCTTCATTTTTTGTCGAGTTGACGAATACTGCCAGGTAATAATTCATTTATACTTTGTTATTATTATTATTATTATTATTATTATTATTATTATTATTATTATTATTACTATTATTATTATTGTTATTATTATTATTATTATTATTATTATTATTATTATTATTATTATTATTATTATTATTATTACTATTATTATTACTATTATTTACTCACTAGGAGTTATCACACTGGTCATCGTCAGTGATCGCCCACTGCCAACAACCTGTGGTATTCCCTGGAGTCTGGGTGACAACAAGTCTCCTCAGACTTCCAGTATGCTCCACTTCTTTCGTTTATCATCGCTGATGACCTTGCGGTATCGCAACAGCCACCTACAACCGATTTCCCGCTGATAAGGGCCATTGGTCCCCTCTGTGGCCCGAGTGGCAACAAGCCTCCCCAAGGTCCCAGAGCTGTCCGCGCTCTTCTAGTGGAGGTCTGGTTTGCGCTTTCCCTCCTCGACCCTCTGTCCATAATTTTCGTGGTGTCAGTCTATGCTTGCGCCTCTATCGTGCGGTTGTATTTTCCCCGGTTCTGTTGTCTTATGCTTCCATGTGTTTGTTCTCCATTCGTTGCTTATGTGGGTTGGTTTCCGCATTCGAGGACATTTCTCAGGATTGTAGCTGTTTTGATCATTACTGTCCTTTGTATGGTCTCAGTTATCCCATTAATTCCTATTTCTCCTAGTCTTTTCTCCATGTTTTTTGGGGACTGTTCCTAGTGCTCCTACGATTATTGGTGTTATACTGACTTTCTTCATGTTCCATATTCCTTTCAGTTCTCTGGCAAGTTCAGTATATTTGCTTCTTTTTTCCGTCTCTTTGATCTTCACTCTGTGGTCCGCTGGAACGGCAAAGTCTACGATTTTGCAGGATTTTTCTTTCTTGTTGATTATTATCATATCCGGTCTCCTTGCTGTAATGGGTTTGTCTGTTTGTACATTCATATCACATATGATTTTGTGTTTTTCGTTTTCTAGTACAGTTTCTGGTTTGTGTTTGTACCGTTTTTTTGCATATTCGAAATTCAGTTGTTTGCACATTGCCCGGTGTACTTCTTTCCCCACGCTGTCATGTCTGTTCTTGTATTCCTTTTGGGCTAGCTTGCTGCATTCACTTATTATATGATTTATCGTTTCGTCTCTTTGTCCACACAATTTGCATTTGCTGTTTTCCTGGGTTTTATCTATCTTTGCTTTAATAAAGTTTATCCTAATCGCATTGTTCTGTGCGACCGTCAGCAGAGATTCCGTTTCTCTGTTCAAGTGTCCTTTTCTTAGCCCTGCCCAGCTGTTTTCATTGACTGCATCGCTTGAGAGTCTTATAAAGCGTCCATGTAGTTGTTTTTCTTCCCACTTTTCCTTTCTTGTCTTTTTGTTTCTGGTTTCAGTGCTTCCGGAGTTGTTTGTTGGGCTGGTGTCTCTTGCTGTGGTGATCAATCTTTCCGTGTTCTGGGTTACATATTTCTCCAGCTCTTTTTTGGTGTCTTCCACACAGTCTTCTATACTTACCAGTCCTCTACCTCCTTCATTTCTTTTCATGTAGAGTCTGTCCGTATCGTCTTTTGGGTGCAATGCATTGTGCATGGTCATTAGTTTTCTAGTCCTCTGGTCAAGGTGCCTGAGTTCTTCTTTGGTCCAGCCTATGAATGGTCCAGAGTATCTTATTAGTGATACAGCCCATGTGTTTATCCCTTATACTATGTTTCTGCTATATAGTTTCGAAGAGTTTCCTTGTTCTTCGTAGATATTCTTTTCCAATCTTCTCTTTCATTTCTGTATATTTGATTGTGTCTGCTTCCAGAACTCCCAGGTATTTATAACTACCTTGTTCTCCTAGCGCCCTCATCTCCTCTTGGTTGGGGAGTTCTATGCCTTCTGTCGTCTCCAGTTTTCCTCTTTTAATCTCTAGCAGTGCACAATTTTTCTATTCCAAACTCCATTTGGATATCCTGGCTGAATATCCTGGTTGTATTTATCAGCTTTTCCAGTTCTTTTTTGTTCTTGTTTGTTTTTTACATCAGGTGGTTTATTCTTTATTCTGTATCCGTAAACCTGTATCCGGCATCACACTTTATTATTATTATTATTATTATTATTATTATTATTATTATTATTATTATTATTATTATTATTATTTTTACTATTATTATTATTACTATTATTATTATTTTATTTTTACTATTATTATTATTATTATTATTATTATTATTTTTACTATTATTATTATTATTATTATTATTATTATTATTATTATTATTATTATTATTATTACTATTATTATTATTATTATTATTATTTTATTATTACTATTATTATTATTATTATTATTATTATTATCATTATTATTATTATTATTATTATTATCATCATCATTATTATTATTATTAATATTATCATCATTATTATTATTATTATTATTATTATTATCATTATCATTATTATTATTATTATTATTATTATTATTATTATTATTATTATAAGGTTTGATTAATCTCTTATTTGCTCAACTCTTTAAAAACAAATCACTGCTCAAACATTTACAGTTTTAATACACTATTACGATACATATCAAATTATAGTTGACCGGATACTTCGTAAAGTTTTACCATAACTTCTGAATCCATTTAATTCCACGTACTTGCTGTTGTTAATCGGATCCGACAACTTGTTTAAAAATATAAAATAAATCAATTGATTGATTAATTAATTTTAAATTGAATTATATTGGCAAACATGTTTTTGTTAATTGCAGTCAATTTTCTTCATTAATGAATCAATGAACTATTTTTATTAGTCCAATTTCTTCCTTTAAATCCTCTATCGTCTATCGTCGAAGTATATTCAAATTTATTTCCCTTGAACGATATTCAAGTTATCTCATCTTAATTAATCTTGCTCAGATGAGACTGAACTTTTCAATTTTAAAATCCCGAAATTATTCTGACATGCGTAGTGGTAGATTTTAAATCGAGCCTTGTTCTCTTTCTGGCTTAGTCATGAATTTGTGTGGATCTGTACCAACATAGCTTTATGTTGTGACATGTCTTTCATGACACTGATACGTTTACACTCAGATATCTTATTTACGAGTCGCAACCCTCATTTACAAATCGATATTCAACATTTTTTAGTCATCTCAGCATTGCCCTTCTCGAGAATAAATCACAGACAATAATTCGTACTTACGTGACACAATCAATGCATTCCCTTTACTGTTTTAATGTGAAATACGTTTATTTCGACTGAGAATAGTTTTCAGACAGTTGTATTTAATTTACACAGCCCAATGTATTTTCTATAATCTGTTTACCATGGCAATACCTGTTTATTTTCATTGTGTGTGGGATTTTAATGTAAACTATCAAGTCTATAATGTGTACTCCCTTTCTGTATCATGCTTAATAATGTCATTCTTATGCTGTCTGTTAAAACCTCTGTTAGAAATAAATACATGTATATATGTAAATGCAACTGTTTTGTCATCATTGTTATTTTTCCATTTATTTTCGATCCTTGAGTGTTCTCAAGCGAACACAAATTCAATATGGCGATTGCCTGATTCAAGAAGATACTCAAACACATGCCTCACTATGAAAATGCACAAAACAGAATATCTAATATTTTCATTTTTATACCTCGAAAACACATCCTACATCAAAAATTAGTCCCTGCAATTGAAACATCTTTCAAAAAACAAAATATATTTTTGTAGGGAATTAAAACTGACATTATTTCTTAATGGATGCTATTTACTGTAGTTATTAATAGAACAAGGTCATCTCCAAGTATTGTTCATGCTTAAGTAAATTCATTTCTGAATGATATGTAAAATGAGTCTAAGTCTTGCATATGTTGAAAAAAGAAGACATGGTAATAATGTAGCTATGTAAGTAATCGATACGTATAAAATAAACAGAAGTTTAATCCTGAGATGCTTTAAAATAATTTATTTTTTATTTACATTAAAAACATCTTATTTTTTATCTACAGAAGACAAAAATTAAATTATCTTTCTTGAATCATAACAATCAATAATGACAACATATTTTTATTTTTAGATGTTGAAAAAATTTCATAATTAAAACATAGAGTATCAACATGATTCGATATTATATCTATATATAAATCAGGGATATTCATATGTGTGTATGTGTGCATGGTATAATTCTACATTTTGAATCTTTAGAACCTTACCATATATATATATATATATATATATGTATATATATATATATATATATATATATATATATATACAGACATACATACCTATATAATATATATATATAATATATATATATATATATATATATATATATATACAGACATACATAACTATATATATATATATATATATATATATATATATATATATATATATATATATATATATATATATATATATATATATATATATACTAGCAATGCTATCCGGAGTTGCCGGGGGCCATAAAAAGTAGAAGAAAGTATATAAACGCCGGAAAGAACAAATGCTCACGGTCAATTCCTAATTTCTTCCAACCCCTCAATTTCAACATATTATGAAGTTCAAGGACATTTACTATATATTCCTTACCTAATGTAATACTATAATCTTACAGTTTTAAATCCCAGATAATACCGAACAGAACAAATGATCTCGGTAAATTACTAATCCATTATCATTACCGCCATTACACAATAATATGAACTTTATGTTGAACTTTATGGATATTAAGCACTTTGGATTATGGCTCCCTTAGTATGCAACATTCTAAAAAAAATGGAGAAATTCTTTATCCCGAACAACACTGCGTTTAAACACACCTGCTCTATCTAAGACATTGACACCCGTAATGATCACTTTGGAGTTACTACCTGCTCTATTCAAGGTATTGAGCACTATGAATTATGGCTCTCGGGATATACAACATTATAAAAAAAGACAGACAAGTTCTTTATCTCGGGAAACACTGCCTTTAAACCCACCGATTTTATCTAGAGTATTCATAGGAATGAAAACATGAATTAAAATATTGAATGAAAAATATGTATAAAAAATGTAATGAATGAAAATATGAATGAAAATATGAATGACAAAAATGAATGAAAACTGAATGAAAAAATCAATGAAAAAATCAATAAAAAACAGATGTAAATGAAACAAATTCAATGAAATAAAGTGAATAAAAAATGATTGAAAAAAAAGAAATATATATGAAAAATAAATAAACAAAAAGAGAATTAAAAAAAATGAATAAAACAACTGAATGAAAAAACAAACTAATAAAAATATGAATGAAAATATGAATGAAAAAAAATGACTGAAAAATGAATGAAATAAATTCAATGAAAAATAAATAAAAAACAAATGTAAAGTAAATGTTAGAAATTGAATAGAAAGAAATTGAATGAAAAAATAAATGAAAACACTGATTTAAAAAATAATAATAAAACAACTGAATGAACAAACAAACTAATACAAAATATAAATGAAATAATGAATGAAAAAAGGAATAACAAATATTGAAGGAAAAACGAAAAATAAGAGTAAATGAAAAAATGAATGAAACAAACTGAAAAATTGAATGAAAAACTGAATGAAAATAAAATGAATACAAGAATAGTAAAAAATTGAATGAAAAATGATTTTTTTTAAAATAATGAATAAAAATGAATAGAAAAAATAATTAAAATTCAATGTAAAAAAATGACTGAAAAAAGGTGAATGAAAAGAAATAGAATGTAAAAAATGAGTGAAAAAATGAATTTAAACAAATCATTGAAAAAAGAAAAAAGTACGGTAAAGAGGCAATGAAAGAAAAATGAAAATATGAATGAAAAAATAAATGAAAATTAATGAATGCAAAAAAAATGAATTAAAAAAAAAAAAAACCAAGTGAATCTAAAAGGAATAAAAAAATGAATGCTAAAAATGAATACAGAAAAGAAAAATAATAATGAAAAAAATTAATAAAATATGAATGAGAATTTAATGCAAAAGAAATTAATGAAATTTGAATGAAAAAAATGATAGAAAAAAAAACTTTTTTAAAGAAAAAATTAATAAAAATAATTAATGTAAAACTAATCTATGAAAAATTGGTGAAAAATCTGAAAAAAAATATATGAAAAAAATAAATGAATGATGTAAAATGAATGAAAAAATGAATTAAATAAAAATAATGAAAAGCTGAGTGAAAAAATTAAATGAAACAAATGATTCCTTTCCAAACCTCTGATTCTAACTACTTCACAAAAGACTAAAGTTCAAAAGAGGTGCAGTTGTTAATTGCGCAACTCTAGCCTCACTACAGACTCATGTTCAGAAATGCGGTCGAGGATTGAGTACTCGTTGACCTACTAAATACTCATGTTGATAAGAGGTGCAGCTGGAGATCTAGAAACCCTTACCTCACTACAGCCTCATGTTCACAAAAGATGCAGTTGGGATTTAGTAACCCTTGCCTTACCACATACTGATGTTCACAATATGTAAAGCCGGGGATTGCGCATCCTTGCCTCACCACATACTCTTGTTCAGAAGAGATGCGGTAAAAATTGAGCAATCTTTGCCTCACCACAGATTAATGTTCAGAAGATGTGAGGCTAGGGATTGAGACACTTTTGCCTCACCACGGACTCATGCTAAGAAGAGTTTGCCTGCCCTTTTCTTTCTAAAATGTATTTATTTTAATTTATTCCCGGCCAACGTAGAGTTTCTTATCTCACCCTCCTCAATAATATAATGAAATCTATATTCATTGAAGTATCTTCCCGAGCAACGTTGGGTTTCTTATCTTCCCGTTCTACATCAAGCATATACCACATTATTGCACACACCTATGTTATCTACGATATTGAGCATTGACTTGAAATGTAGAGTATTTATAACAAAATACAGTGAAGATCTTTCTCACGAACAATGCGGCGTTTAAAAACACCTGCTCTATGTAGTATTGCTCGATCTAGAATATTGATGACTCCCGGGCAACACCAAGTAAACACATCTTCTCAGTCTTGGATATATAGAACTTTAGATTAACTTATACCAATTACAAATATCCCGGGCAACGCCGAATTCACAAAAGATAGAGGAGTTCTTTCTCCATTACAATACTGCGTTTAATCACACCTGTTCTATTTTGAATTACTATACCACCTACTGTTCAAATTTAGAACGCTACTGAAACCAGGTAAATAAAATTAAGGATGCCTCCAGAGCACTACAAAGATTACCTTGCTCTATTTAGCATATTGAGCAATTTGAATAACTTTATACCACTTAACAACTGCAACACCAAGTTAACACAAGACAGATAGTTTTTTCTCCAGGGCAACCTTGTGTTTAAATACAACTGTTTTCCGAATTTTTTAGCCCCCCTATTTAGAAAGGAAATTACTTCACGGAACGTGAAATAAAATTAAAAGATATTTCCGGAAGTAATGATTACGCATTTTTAAGTTATTACATAATTACATAGACATTTGATGTAAAATGAGTGGAAAAATTAACCCCTTAGTACTCATGTTTGAATTTAAGCATTAAGCGTTGTTGTGTGTTTTAGAAGACTATACATATTAAAAGGTTATGAGCATCGGATGAACTGAAAGAATGTGAGTAGAATGAGGCAATAAAGGACACGAAAGGGAATATGTAATCATTTTCTTTTTATCCCTTATTTAATGATT
Organism: Sepiola atlantica; assembly: GCA_963556195.1. NCBI lineage: Eukaryota > Metazoa > Mollusca > Cephalopoda > Sepiida > Sepiolidae > Sepiola > Sepiola atlantica. The sequence goes on along the minus strand of OY744552.1, from coordinate 28,457,440 downwards.
CATTTTCAATCAATAACGTATTGCTGGTATCAAAATCTACTGATATTTAGGGGATATCATCTCTTTTTCAAAGTATCCCAATTTCAGAGCAGTGTGGGAATCGTACGTCGGCCCGAAGTAGGTTTAACGTAGTGTAGTAGAAATGTAATCTAGCAAATGCTACCGGAAGTGACGTTATATGGTTAGATTACGAGTTCAAATATTTATTTTATTTGATCAAATCTATCTATTTTATGTAAATATTATATATTTATTTACTGTTTTTATTTCCTTTCATTTAATGTGTTATTTAATTATATTTTTTCAAAATTGAATTTATAATCCTAACTTATCAGAATGCTTGATGTGTGTGTGGGTGTGTGTGTGTGTGTGGGGGGGGAAAGACAAACGGAAAATATTTTGTCTATCACGGCATTTCATTTTCATGACAGCGTGCATTTTACCCTATATATATATATATATATATATATATATATATATATTTATGTGTGTATATATATATATATATATATATTTATGTATATATATATATATATATATATGTATATATATATATATATATATATATATATATATATATATATATATGTATACATATATATATGTATATATATATATACATATATATATATATATACATATATATATATATATATATACATATATATATATATGTATATGTATATGTATATATATATATATATATATATATATTATTTATAAATGGGTGTACGTATTTGAGTATTTACCCTATCCTCTTACACTCTAGCTTGATCAGAGCCAGAACCCATCTTTGAGGCCGGCCATGATGACTTCTTACAAATACACATGTCGCATTTATGATTAGAAACACTAATCACACGGAAGGTTAATACATGGTAAAAAGCGGGGAGTGATACTTGCTCATTGTGGGTTCAGGGTTCGGGGGAAATATGACCGACAAGAGCGACATAGACGGATGCTTTTATGATCAGCAATGGGGGTGGAAGGATGGTGGGAGCTAGTTACAAAACCTATATATTCAGGTTCTACCATCCTCCTTGGCTAGTATTGAATTTTGCTCCAGCAGAGAAACTCGTTCTTTGCGCCTCTACTTATTGTTATCAGACCATGTTGAGGTGGGCCGCTAAAGAAGTATTTCTTTTTGCCCCCCCTCTCGACTGCTGCGGGCTTTTTTCTGGGTATCACCTCATAAAATATTTTGCAACATACACAGATGTAATACCATTACATAATACTCACACATAGCCATATATAAATAAAATTAAAATAAAAAAAATCGGAATTGCAAGAAATAAACGAGAACAAGCGTTCTTATAAATTTACATCCGTTCAGCATTACGCGAAAATAACGTCGAATAAATTTACACCTTTATACAAACACGCACTTATAAAAAAGAATATAACACGATTTCACGGGACACCCTTCTGTCAAGCCAGCAATAACACAACCGCACTGATCCCACTTCTATTGCTTCTATTGATCTGGCCACAAGAAGAAAAAGAAACGAACTACATCTCTATCACTGCTACTCTCATCACTACTGAATGGAAACTTCAACGGTCAACGAGTGCAACAAATATTTGTTTCTGTCAACGTCACAACACCGCCCAGTTGTCCATGTTGAGGATCGAGGAAAACCATACACAGTGTTACAAGTAGCTTATCATCACGGCAATTTCACAATATTCATATCTTTTATATTTCCAATGTTAACAATTAGATTATTCTTAATTCAACACGAATGGTATTTACTACGCGGACAATGATGGGTCTCCCTGCTAGTAACATGCAAAATAAATAATCCTCCGATTATTTTGATATATTCCTTTATTTTTTTAGTCTTTTATTCCTTTATTCTTTTATTCATTTATTTAAAAAAAAACCTTTCGTTTGAAAACAATGAATGTGGGTTGCTAATTTCTTCTTTTTCCTAGTTTGTATTCTTCTGCGACATTTCCAATATCCCACGTGTGCAAGGGTGATTTCAGTTCATCTCTCAATCCGTTCAATGTATATTTCCATTTCTCGAGCCCTTGATTGTTTCTAGAACAATATTTATGGCTTGTAATTCGGCTGTGTAGATGGAAGCATTATTTGGCAATCGGATTGTTTTATGGGGTTGCATGCTGCCCCTATTTTTTGACAAATTTAATAGTAATATGATATTTGTTCACGAGTTTTCCAAATTCATATTAACTGAGGAGGTTGTAAGTTATGTTTATTTTTACATAAATGTTAGGCATGTACGTGGTTTGAGAATTTGCCTATGGGGGCATCTTGTTGATTTTCGATGTTTTTTAGTGATGTAACAATACTACCCGAACGTTAATGGTTAGGGTTAAGGTTAGGGTTAGGGTTAGATAGACAAAAAAAAAAAATAAAAAAAAAAAAAATAAATAAATAAATAATAATAATATTAATAATAATAATAATAATAATAATAATAATGATGATGATGATGATGATGATGATGATGATGATGATGATCATCATCATCATCATCATCATCATCATCATCATCATCATCATCATCATCATCATCATCATCATCATCATCATCATCATCATCATCATCATCATCATCATCATTATTATTACGAGGAACCCAAAAGATAAGTAGACGTATATTTTAAATTCTTCTTTTTTTTCTATGTGCATTTTGCTTAACAAAAAAAAGTAAAAAAAAAAGTGGTTTTAATATGTGCGTATCACTTTTAGAAGAAATTTGATGCCCAGACTTTAGGATAAAAATGGGCCCTTAATTAACAAAATTAAGTTTTAATTAATGAAGAGTTCGTAGAAGCGGAAATCGACCCTATCACATCCCATAATGCCATACGAGCACTTAATCACACGAGGAACCCAAAAGATAAGTAGACGTATATTTTTAATTCTTCTTTTTTTCTATGTGCATTTTGCTTAACAACAACAAAAAAAGTTTTAAAAAAGTGGTTTTAATATGTGCGTATCACTTTTAGAAGAAATTTGATGCCCAAACTTTTGGATAAAAATGGGCCCTTAATTAACAAAATTAAGTTTTAATTAATGAAGAATTCGTAGAAGCGGAAATCGACCCTATCACATCCCATGATGCAATACGAGCACTTAATTACACGAGGAACCCAAAAGATAAGTAAACGTATATTTTTAATTCTTTTTTTTTCTATGTGCATTTTGCTTAACAAAAAAAAAGTAAAAAAAACAGTGGTTTTAATATGTGCGTATCACTTTTAGAACTTTTAAGAATTCGTAGAAGCGGAAATCGAACCTTTAATCCCCTAGCACTACAATCAAGAATGCAAGCAGAAAAGTGGAGGGGAACCTATCGTCTCCCTGCATCTGCTATCATAGAGTAGCCAAGAAAACTTATACTATGTCCTTGTATAACATATATATATATTTTTTGTTTGTTTGTTTGTTAGTTTGTTTGTGTGGTAGTGCACAATATCACTCATTAAAATGAATGAGACAATCACTATCCCTGTGACAGGACCACGGGCAGAATAAGCCTGGGCCTGGTGTGGCCACACACACCAAAAATATGAATAATGCACAATAATATCAATACGAGCCGTGGGACTCAGGAGAAAGACCTGAGTGTCATGATGGGCAGGTGCTCCCTCGTTATCCAACATGGGGGACCCGGTCCGCATCCTGCGAATGTTGGTCCTTCTCATTTCAGAAACAAGACAACGGACAAGAACCAGGTAAGTAACCTCTCTGATTCCACGTATGACAAGGACACAGACCAAAGACAGGAACACCAGAGCGAAAACAGCAAACTGAAAAGATATAGAAAGAAATGGACCACGAAAGAGAACAGATGGAGTGCTATTATAAAAGCCGCTACTCTACAGAAAGAGGCTACCGAAAACGAATGAAACATCTCTGGGACATTGCTAGTGACTACCATACAACGGAACAAAGGATAGCAGATCAAGCAAGACAGATCCTCAAGCGAGGATGGTTCTCGGAGATGGAACTGACGGAAATCAGACAGAAGGTGAATGGCGAAACGGAGCAAGAAACACCACCGAAGGAGAAACCACAGGAAGAGGACGGGCAAAACATACACACTGAAACTGAAGAGAGTGAAGACTACGGGATCACAGAACCAGATGAGATAGAAGACTGCGGAACCACAGAACTTGCTGAGATAGAACTCAACGAAAAAGAAGCAAGTGAAGTGGAGAACATTAGACGATACATGTTAGAAAACAAAACAAAACTCACATCTCTCAGGAATGAAGTAGTAGAGAAGTTAAAAGCAGATACAGAAACAGTAAACAGACTCCTCACACATCCCAACAGAAACTATTACGGACCTAAACAACCTGATATATGCAGGGGCAAAATCGGTAAGTATGAAACTAAGAAACGAAGAGAATGGACAAAAGAGAGGACCGACAAAACCTGGATGGGAAATCAGACTGGAAACCCAGATCACCAAACTACGGAAAGAAGCTAAAACAGTGAACAGAAGGAAGGAGGACATGAAACGATTAAGAAGCAAAAATCAGAAACACAAGGAAAAACTAAATGGGAAACATGAAGAAATAAACAAAAGATAGCAGCAATAGAAGGAAGACTGAGACGATACAGATACAAATCAGAACAGAGCAAACAGAACAGGACCTTTGAAAAAAATGAAAGCCAGTTTTACAAAAACGTAAATGGAGAAAAAACAACAACAGAGCAACCGAACCCAACAGAAACAAAACAATTCTGGAGCAAGATATGGGAAGAACAAAAAAAGCACAACAAGAATGCCCAATGGTTGAAAAACATGAAAGATGAACTGCAGGAAATCGAACAAGGAACCGAAACAGAAATCAACAAAGAAACGATCAAGAAAACCCTAAGAAAAATGGCAACTGGAGAGCACCAGGCCACGATGGAATACATGCATACTGGTTTAAAAAATTCACGACCCTGCATGAAAGACTAGCGCAGAAACTGAGTGGATGTATCCGCAAAACAGACGTACCAGATTGGATGACGGAAGGAAGAACAACATTAATACAAAAAGACGCCAAAAAGGGAACGATCCCCAGCAACTACAGACCGATAACATGTCTACCAATAATGTGGAAAATTCTCACAGCACAACTGAGAGAACAAATCTACCAATCCCTGGACAAACGTGGACTGCTCCCCGAGGAACAAAAAGGATGCCGGAAAGGACAAAGAGGGGCACATGATCTACTATACATTGATCAAAAGACCCTGAAGTAGGTGAAGAGCAGACAAAAGAACATAACCATGGCATGGATTGACTACAAGAAAGCCTACGACAGAATCCCCAAAACGTGGATAATTTTAAATATACAAGATACCAGACAGGATTATTAATCTCATCCAGAAAGCGATGGAAACATGGAGACTAAAACTGACAGCCGGAGGACAACACCTGTCTGAGATAAAAATACAGAGAGGCATTTTTCAAGGAAACCCTCTATCACCACTATTTTTTTATAATAGCCATGATGCCACTAAACTACATAATCAGAAAGTGTGATGCCGGATACAGGTTTACGGATACAGAACAAAGAATAAACCACCTGATGTACATGGATGACCTTAAACTGTTTGCAAAAAACAAAAAAGGAACTGGAAAAGCTGATAAATACAACCAGGACATTCAGCCAGGATATCCAAATGGTAATTGGAATAGAAAAATGTGCACTGCTAGAGATTAAAAGAGGAAAACTGAAGACGACAGAAGGTATAGAACTCCCCAACCAAGAGGAGATGAGGGCGCTAGGAAAACAAGGTAGTTATAAATACCTGGGAGTTCTGGAAGCAGACACAATCAAATATACAGAAATGAAAGAGAAGATTGGAAAAGAATATCTACGAAGAACAATGAAACTCTTAGAAACTAAACTATATAGCAGAAACCTAGTAAAAAGGATAAAGACATGGGCTGTATCACTAATAAGATACTCTGGACCATTCATAGGCTGGACCAAAGAAGAACTCAGGCACCTTGACCAGAGGACTAGAAAACTAATGACCATGCACAATGCATTGCACCCAAAAGACGATACGGACAGACTCTACATGAAAAGGAATGAAGGAGGTAGAGAACTGGTAAGTATAGAAGACTGTGTGGAAGACACCAAAAAAGAGCTGGAGAAATATGTAACCCAGAACACGGAAAGACTGATCACCACAGCAAGAGACACCAGCCCAACAAACAACTCCGGAAGCACTGAAACCAGAAATAAAAAGACAAGAAAGGAAAAGTGGGAAGAAAAACAACTACATGGACGCTTTATGAAACCAATGAAAATAGCTGGGCATGGCTAAGAAAAGGACACTTGAACAGAGAAACGGAATCTCTGCTGACGGCCGCACAGAACAATGCGATTAGGACAAACTTTATTAAAGCAAAGATAGATAAAACCCAGGAAAACAGCAAATGCCGATTATGTGGACAAAGAGACGAAACGATAAATCATATAATAAGTGAATGGAGCAAGCTAGCCCAAAAGGAATACAAGAACAGACATGACAGCGTGGGAAAGAAGTACACCGGGAAATGTGCAAACAACTGAATTTCGAATATGCAAAAAAACGGTAAAAACACAAACCAGAAACTGTACTAGAAAACGAAAAACACAAAATCATATGGGATATGAATGTACAAACAGACAAACCCATAACAGCAAGGAGACCGGATATGATAATAATCAACAGGAAAGAAAAATCCTGCAAAATCGTAGACTTTGCCGTTCCAGCGGACCACAGAGTGAAGATCAAAGAGACGGAAAAAAGAAGCAAATATACTGAACTTGCCAGAGAACTGAAAGGAATATAACACCAATAATCGTAGGAGCACTAGGAACAGTCCCCAAAAACATGGAGAAAAGACTAGGAGAAATAGGAATCAAAGGGATAACTGAGACCATACAAAGGACAGTAATGATCAAAACAGCTAAAATCCTGAGAAATGTCCTCGAATGCCGAAACCAACCCACATAAGCAACGAATGGAGAACAAGCACATGGAAGCACAAGAAAACAGAACCGGGGAAAATACAACCGCACGAGAGAGGTGCAAGCATAGGCTGACACCACGAAAATTATAGACAGAGGGTCGAGAAGGGAAAGCGCAAACCAGACCTCCACTGGAAGAACGCGGACAGCTCTGGGACCTTGGGGAGGCTTGTTGCCACTCGGGCCCCAGAGGGGACCAATGGCCCTTATCAGCGGGAAATCGATGGTAGGTGGCTGTTGCGATACCGCAAGGTACTCAGCGGTGATAAACGAAAAGAAGTGGAGCATACTGGAAGTCTGAGGAGACTTGTTGTCACTCAGACTCCAGGGAATACCACAGGTTGTTGGCAGTGGGCGATCACTGACGATGACCAGTGTGATAACTCCTAGTGAGTAAATAATAATAATAATAATAATAATAATGATAATGATAATGATGATAATTATGATGATGATGATGACGATGATGGCGATGATGATTATGATAATAATGATGATAATGATGATGATACTAATAATAATAGTGGTAATAATGATGATGATGATCATGATGGTTATGATCAGGATGATGATGATAATAATAATAATAATAATAATAATAATAATGATGATGATGATCATCATCATGATCATGATCATGATCATGATTATTATGACGATAATGATGATGATAATGATGATGATAATAATAATAATTATGATGATAATAATGCTGCTGCTGATGATGATTATTATGATAGTGACAATAATTATGTTGATCATTATGATGAATACTGATAATAATAAAAATGATTATGACGATGATGATGATGATGATGATGATGATGATGATGATAATATTAATAATAATTATAATAATTATAATAATAATGATGATGATGATGATGATGATGATGATGATGATGGGAATAATAACAATAATAATGATAATACAATTAATAATAATAAAATTATTATAATGATGATTATGATGATAATACTAACGGTGATGATGATGATGATTGTTATGATAATGATGATAATAATGATGATTATAATAATAATAAGAATGATGATGATGTTGAGGATGATGATGATAATGATGATGATGATGATGATGATGATGATGATGATGATGATGATGATGACGATAATGATGATAATACTACTACACATAATAATGATGATGATTATCATGATGATGATAATACTGATGATGTTGCTGCTGCTGCTGATGATGATGATAGTGATAATAATGATGGTAATGATGATTATAATAATAATAATGACAATAATAATTATAATAAAAATAATAATTATTTTAATAATAATAATGATAATAATGCTGATGATGCTGATGATAATAATAATGATAATCATGATGATGAGCATCATCATCATGATTATCATTATTATTATTATGATGATGATAATAATAATGATAATAATAATAGTAATAATATTAATGATTATGATAATGATGATGATAATAATGATGATGATAATGATTATAATGATGATCATGATGATGGGATTAATAATAATGATAATAATAATAATAATAATAATAATGATATAAATAGTTATAAAATTATGATGATGATGATGATAATGATAATAATGATGATGTTAATGATGATGATGATGATAATAATAATAATAATAATAATAATAATAATAATAATAATATTAATGATGATCATGATGATGATAATGATGATCATGATCATGACGATCATGATGGGAATAATAATAATAATAATAATAATGATAATAATAATAATAATAATAATAATAATGATAATAATAATACTAATAATGATAATAATAATAATAATAATAATAATTATAATAATAATTATAATGATAAAATGATTGATGATGATGATGATGATGATGATGATGATGATGATGATGATGATGATGATGATGATGATGATGATGATGATGATGATGATCGTGGCTAACCTACGAAAAAAGAGAGTTAAACGTTTCTGCTAATGCAAAAATCAAAAAAATAATTTTAGAAAATATATAAAATCGAAATTTAAGTCTAAAACAGAATTTTGTTAAGATTAATTATAATCTAAAACGGCAATTCTAATTTTCATTCATTTTACTATCTATGTTCATAGATTCTTAGATATGGCCAAGATTTTACACGTCTTTTAAAGTCTCGTGATAAAAAATACAGTTAAAAACTTGTAAAATAAAAATGTTACTAAAGAAAAGATAATCTTGTTTTGATATGAAATATTTTAAGTAGTGTTAACTTGAAATATTTCATATTAAAACTGAAAGTATCCATCTTAATATTATATAAACGGAGAGTAAAAAGTGGACATTTGAGTTTACTTTCGGAAGCCTCGTGACACTCGCTTCCCTTATTTTGTTTTAGTCCTCACATTCCATGAACGATGTTTCTGATAAAGGGGTAAAAATTGCTGTTTTTCCGAATCGAAATCTATCGATCTAACACTTATTGTTGGCTAGTTTTTTAGCTTAAAGCAGTACTTCTAACTTCTAACTATCTCTACTTACATCAAGTGGCTTCATGCCTTGTCTGGAGCGGTTTCCATGAAAAATAAAAATACAAATTCGGGATAGTGTTAATTTAGTATCTGTTCTGTTTTAATGGGGCATCCTCCCAGGTATTACCCCCTTCTTTGGAGGTAGTGTAGTATATGTTCGTTTGTCATGATGCCACCACAGACTACACAAATACGCGACATATATTTGATGCTGCTACTACTACTGCTACTACTACTACTACTAATATTACTACTACTACTAATAATGTTATTTCTACTACTACTACTTCTAATAATAATACTAATAATAATAGCAGGGATATATGGAATAATGATAGAGGGAATAATAATAATATGGAATAATAATAATAGTGGCAGGGGGAATAGTGGTCATTAGTAATGATGGTTATGATGATGATGATCCTTATCATGATTCTGTTGATGATAGTTATGATTATGATTATGATAGATATGTTTGTTACGAAATTGGGTTATTCTCGGCTGTAAAACAGAATAAATAGAATCTCATCTAGAATTCAAGGTTGGTCTATTTTGAGAGATTGCGAATAAAGCAATTTAGTAAATATATAAATCTAATAAACATTGCGTTTGCATTGGTTGAATTAAAAAAAACAAATAGTGATAAATAAGACGAGCTGCTCGACAAATATGGATAAATAATGATTGAATTGAGGAGTATGCGTCATTTGTTCATCTTGTCGGGAGAAGGGCGGCTTCCTTAGATATTTTGCTGGAGTTAGATAGATGAGTAAGATGATGTAGATATGAATAAAAATTAACAGCGAAATTCTTTTTGTTTCGAGTTTTCCTTTGTGATCAAACCTGCTAGAAAAAATTCTGATCAGAATCATAGAGAATCCACCGACCGAAGGAAAACAAATAAGTGGAGATTTATACTTTTTAAAACAGTTTAACAATGATGAAGATACGCTAAATATAAAGAGACGATTGCATTTACTCTGATATACATGTAGTCATTTCTTACCAAGAAGATTTGTTCAGGACGACCTTAGAGAGACGTAATACAACATGATAATACAAATAGGTGCAAACTCATTTTTCGTTCCCGTTTGGGGATTATCTCCCTTTTCAACTATTTTTTCAATCCAACCCTTTAAACGTTACTATATTTTGCACATAACATTTACGCTAGGAAAACCTTATAAATATACATACCAATTTCCTTTAAATATTGCATTCGACAGCTTCCATTATTTCTTTTACAATTATTTCGGAGTTGACTGCCAGAAGTGGGTGATCAATACCACGGTAATGATCGCCCAATTCCGGACAAGATAGCGTTTTTATTTGCATGTAAACAAATATTGATACTCGGGATTGACATGGACAAAGTGAAGTTAGCGTAAGGGTGGAGGCAATTTAACTACGCGAATAGATGGACCAACTCATGCGTTTGAAGTTGGGTGATCATTAACATCTGGTAGAATGTCAGAAATAAAGAAATGACTAAGATTTAAAAAAAAAATGGTTACGTATCCTTAAAAACGCTATCTGCTTCAGAAGTGGGGATGATTACCGCCTTGTGGCCCGAATGTGGGGGATCCTTTTACGTTAAATTTATATGCAAAATTTATCGTCTGCTCGAAATTCGAAAATATTGTTTTTATTGCTATGTTTTACTGCTAACTTTGTAGGCTGTTTACATGTAATTGTTTAAAAGCTGTAGAATCTAATTTTTAATTTTAGGGGGATTATCACAGGGTGCCCAGGGCTCCAATAACACTCCTCTCTTTGTTTCGTTTTTATGTATTTATTCTATCTTTAATTCTTTCTCTTTTTTCCTTTTTATTTCTCTTTTTTTCCTCTTCCAATATTTCGCTTTTACTTCCGTTGTTTTTTCATTCCATCTTTCCATCCACCTTAATACAGGTGGCCTCAACACGCAACACGATGTAATATAATCATCATGAAAGTGACGGATGCTGATACCAAAGAGGTTATTCATTAAAATAATAAATATGGCCTCTCAATCAATAGACGTCAAAATTCTACGTTTAAATGGAAGCGGAAAAAATGGCGACTTGATTAATATCTGAATTGTTGATTAAAGAAAATAGAAGAAGGACATACAAGAAATAATTCAGGTCATGGAGTGAGAGAGAGAGAGAGAGAGAGAGAGAGAGAGAGAGAGAGAGAGGTAGAGAGATGGGGGGAGAGAAAGAATAAAACAGACAAAGAAAGAAAGAGAGTGAGCAAGAGAGAGAGACAGAGAGGGGGAAGAGAACAGTAAGAATAGAAAGAGAAAGAGAGAGAATATGTGAGAAAGAGAAAACGGGAGACAAAGATAAAGAATGGGAAAGAAGAAAAGAGATAGGTAGGGGACAGAGAAAGAGAAGGACAGAGAGCGATCGAGAAAGAGAGCACAAGCGAGAAAGAGAGCACACACGAGAGAGAAAGCGAAATAGAGAGAGATAGAAAGAGGGAGATTAATATAGAGCGCATGCGCGCTAGAGAGACGGCACACGCGTGCGAGAGATTTATGTAGATAGAAAAAGCGAGAGAAAGCGAAAGAAAAAATACAGAGAAAGTTAACTGAAAAAAGAGAGAAAGTTAAAATAATAATAATAATAATAATAATAATAATAATAATAATAATAATAATAATAATAATAATAATAATAATAATAATAAAGCGACAAAATATTAAAACGAGAAAATTGGAGATAAAAATTCTTTGCAAGCAGAATAGTCTGACAAAACAGAAATGAATATTTTATAAAAATAAAAAATACAAGAAATACAAAGCAATGTCTAAAAATAGACAGCAAAAATGTCTGCGTTAATCTCGAGGACAATTATAATAATAAACGTTGATGTATATGTGTCGTAAACCTCTCTCCCCCCTCTCATTCTCTCTCTCTCTCTCTCTCTCTCTCTCTCTCTCTATATATATATATATATATATATATATATATATATATCTTATTCTCTATATATAAAATAGTAACCCTGTGTGTGTATGTGTCTGCCTGATCGTTGTGTCTTCTGGTCACCCGAACCCCTGGACAGAATTGCTTGAAAATTGGCATGTGAAGTGAAGATCATAGGCTATATAAGAAATATATAACTTGAACGCTAAACTCAACGGGCGACCCAAGCTCCCCCCCCCCCCGCCTCCACTCAAAACTGTTTTCCTTTTGATTCAAGTGAAATTTAAACCATAGGTAAATGACCAAAAATGCTGTCTATTCTCAAACTTTCAGCAAAATTTGATAAAATTAAACACCCCTGAAATTAAAACCATAGGTTACCCAGTAATTCAAATAGGTCCTATTTCAATGAAATGTATACCTTATTTAATACATATTAAATAAAGATGATTTATATAATAATAATAATATATATATATATATAAATATATATATATATATAAATAATGTGAAGCGAGGCTAGAGGGCGAAGCCAGCGTGTATATATTTGTATATATATATATATATATATATATATATATATATATATATATATATATATATATATATATATATATATATATACGAACATACATATATATATATATATATATATATATATATATATATATATGTATATATATATATATATATATATATGTATATATATATGTATATATATGTGTGTGTGTGTGTGTGTATACTAGCAAATATAGACTCCCTCTTGTCGCATATTTTGTCTAGACTGAAAGGATATTTTGATGAACGAACTACATACATTGACCCCCAAAGGAAGAGGTAGTGACTGAAAGGATGATACCACGACGAACGAACACTACCCCCACCCGATAATAGAATATATATTATACTATCCTCCCCCACATAAATAAGAAGGTAATCCTGGGAGAATGGTATCGTAAGGAACGAACGTACACAATATTGCCTCCCTCCCAAAAAGGACGTAATGCCTGACGAATGAAAATTTACACACTGAATTAAATGAACATAAACTGTTTTAATGTTAATATAGTTAGGATAGTTTACACACACGTTTGAGTTTATTAATTTAGATTACATTAAAAACAATGACACGTAAAACGCCGAAATAAAAATTGGGCGGAAAAATATTGTCGCCATCTTTATAATCAAACAGAAATATGTTAGCTAAAGAAGAACGATAACTTCCTTACATAATTTTCTAGTTAAAAAAGACGTGTTGATCAACTTGAGTTATCGTTTTTTCTCGACTTGTTTAAATGGTGACTATATTTTTTCGATATATAACTATATATATATATATATATATATATATATATATATATATATATATATATATGGGTAAATAGTGTCGCCAACCCGCAATGCCTCGTGTGGCGACTATGGCAACACACCTAAATGGCAGCCACCAATAAGGTAGACGGAAATCAGAAGTGATCAAAACCCCTGATGATGATGCTAATATATTATTATATTTTAAAAAAATTTTATTATTATTATTTATTTAATATCATTGTTTATTTTCTATTTTTAATATTAATTCTTTAGAATTATTTTAAAACTTACATCTATTTCTGCTTAGTGTTAGTGTTAAACTACACATTATATTATTGATATTTCAACTGTGTTATTAAACGGATAATGTTACTTTAAATATTTCTATAAAATGAATATCTCTTTAATTTAATGAATCTTGAATTTATCTATTAATTATTGTTTTAACTATATGTTCTTATATTATTTAATTTAAAAAATAAAATCCTTTTTCTATTGTAGGTTTCTTTGTGTTTGTAATGTAAACAATCTTTATTTCCCCTATTGTGACCCTTTGTATGTTCAATATTATTGGCTTGTAACCAATTTTAAGTGTATCGTAATAATCATATCCTCATTCCCCTCAACCTCTCGAATTGCTGTATAACTGCGTATTGTTTGCTCTTTAGTCGTGATGCGATGTTTTAACTTCGAACTTGGTGTCTATTCCCTCTGCTGATGAAGTGATTTGATATAAGTAAAAACCCATATCGTGTTAGAAACGATCGTACACGGAACTGCCGTTCATGTTGAATTCTTGGAACCTATGTAAATAAATATGTCATAGATTTATTTACTTCGTATATATATATATATATATATATATATATATATATATATATATATATATATATATATATATATATACTAGACGAACCGTTTAGACCCGGAGTGTCTAATATACTAACGCTCTGTGGATCGTGTTTATGATTTTGTTTGTTTGTTTTCGTGCACACTTGATAACATCACTAAAGCATGACTACATAAACATAAAGGATGACGTTACCATAAGATGACGTCAGCCATTAAAACAAAGATCCAGAGTGGATAACGTCACTAAATAATGACTTAATCCATCAAATAAGAGAGGAGCGGCGACATTCTTTATTTTCATCCTCAGATTGTGGCGTTAATGAAATTCCTAATAAAATTACCTTAAAATAACTTTTCAAACAAAAGAACTTGTATTTTCGCTATATCGTTTCAAGTCTTCAGTAAAATTATGGAATAATTACGCCTGATACACGCACGCTTTCTCTCTCTCTCTTTCTCTCTCTCTCTTTCTCTCTCTCTCTCTTTCTGTCACTCTATCTTTGTATTTCTCTAGCAAGTGGTTAGTATAGCGTATAATAGAAGTAAAAAAGGAAAAAAAAAGAAGAAAATTGACTGACTATTTACCTTGTTCCAGTATTTTTTTTGAAACATCTACGAGTAAGAATGGGAACAATAATTTTACCACCACCCCGACACACACTTCGCACTAAGTTGGTCCCTGGCGACTCACAAAATAATTAATATTACAATATTTTCTATTTTACCATAGCGATGACAAGGTCACACTGATGTCCGATGATTGTAAATGTATCTTGTGTAGTTTCTAACTTTTAAGTGGACACACATAAGTACGACTTTCCTTTATCGAATAGATAAAGGAAAATAAAAATAAACACACTAAAGAACATATAACTAATTTTTGCTGGCGATGAATAAAAATCTCGTCAAGAACCGGGACCTTTAGACTGAGTTGATTTCCTACAGAATTAGAGTACTTTCCCCATTGTCTTTTTTGTTTGTTAAAGTTTTTCTTTTTTCCTTTTAAGCAAATAATTATCTTGATTTTATTTAGATTACCTAAATTACTGAGGTATTTCCCTTCTTCCAGGACGCAGCGTTTGGAATGATCTTATTGCATCAAAGAGACTAAACCATTTGATCGTTCACTCAAATAAACATGGGGATTTTTTTCATCGAGTGAGTCGTTAATAACGTGAACAGGTTGACTCAGCAGTTCCAGAATGTTTTACAATCAATATTAAATAATAACATTATTGGCGAATCGTATACGGATTGATCAGTTGTATTTCTTCGATTATTCAGAATATTACACTCAGTTTGCTTGGTATAGTCACAAAGAGAAAGACATTTGTTGGGCGACAATGCCTTCCTTATAATTGAATGTAACATAGAAACAAATCAAGAAGCGATGGACAAACTAAGAGACCCCCCCCTCCGCAGAAATAACTATCAAGAGAGTATCATATAAACTCTGAGAAATTTGCATTGAACAGCAAAAGACACGAACCTTAAAAAAACTAAGAGTACAAACATATTGAAAATCTATTATATTCGCAGAAATAAAAAAAATGGGTCTGGCTGTCCATAAATCGAAGGGGAAAGAGAAACTACCTTCTTCTGTGGGATGAAAAAACAGAAGAACGTTGGAGAGAAAGACGTCTCAAAGAAGATGGACTATGTTACTCGACAATTGCCTTCAAAGTAGACATAACATAGATTGAAATAAAATAATACAATATGGGAACTAATAATTGTAAATAATATATATATATATATATATATATATATATATATATATATATATATATATATATATATATAGTAAGTTATTCAAATATAGCTATGGCAATTAAGCTACACAGACGCTTCCGCCTTCAACCTTCTTAGGGAATCATCAGACTAAGATTTATAGAATTCGATTTACCGGGTGTTTTTATATATATACGTGGTGTTTAGTCTAGTCTTACCCTCAATACTTATTAGTGCAACTAGTCTGGAGAAGGACAATTCTAATTTAACAATACGAGACTTTCTCTGGTGTATTTTACGCAATTAGTCACAAGTTATCAAGGCGAAAAACACTCGAGGATATGAGTCAATGAAAAAGATGGATTGACAGTTAAATAATGATGAATAAACGAGAAAAACACGTATGAATCAGCGTCGTACGACCTTTTGATCGGTTCGATTGTTTTTGGCATTGGTTTCACAAGTTCTTTCTTGCAGAAGGGACCACGTGAAGATTGCCAAAATCCACAGGGAAAATGCTTATATGCAACCAACATGTTTCGAACGTGGCACGCCTAGGTGTCAGCCCACATCAACGTTTCAATGAATGCACGGAGAGGATTGAAAATCTCCCCACACCACCGAGCTAAAATATCAGCCTACACATATAACAGCAATTATTACTCCTTTTTCACAGGTATAGAATGTGAAGAGTCAAACGAGAGTTGTGAGGCCGGCAAAAATAAACTCAAGTCCACTTTCAACTTTCCTACGGCAAATATTACTGTTGGCTTCCATGGAGTTAATCCGCTCTTTGACGGTTATTATTTTTAGTTTAACTGAGTGTCCACCGTCCCTCTTAATCAGACAATTCAAGGTCTGCCCGAGAAAGGTGGGAAAGTTTAGCCAGACATTGTTTCCAGTCGTCGTGAATTTGTCCTTGCCACATGTTCTGAAGAAATGCCAATTCAGGAGATTGCGTAACACTTGCTTAACTACAGACTCGCGCAGGTCGTCTTACAGGCGTATCCATTGTTTTTCGAGACCGAAAGGAATTATTAAGTGATAATAATAAGAAAAAATTGTTGTTTTTTAATCTTTGTAGGACAGAAATAAATGTATCGATTTGCAAGCGAAATATATCGATTGATTTTGTTGATGAAGGAAGAATTCTACTTCTCTGCGAATTTTAAAGATTTTCTTTCTCGCCTATCAATGTGTGTGTGTGTGTGAGAGAGAGAGAGACAGAGTGTGTGCTTGTGCGCATGGCGCGTCTATACGTCTGCCTAATTTGAAATAGAGTATCTCAGATCGATGCCCAAAATTGAAAGTGCCCGACCATTTGCGTGGGCGGTTCGATATCGACATTTCAACAGATGATGCCGTCGAAGCCTAGAATGGCCGCCGGGTGATGCGGCAACCGGATAACACCGGAGACAAGTTTATCTCCTCTTTCTCGCTGACTTTTAGCTGATAAACCTGCCTGTGTCTTTTAAAAATGGTTATTTTTATCGCGAATACATGCTGCTTTTCGTTATTGAATTTCTTTTTAATATAAAGCGGTGAAAATAGATGTAGAAACTGCTCTATTTCTATATTTAAAAAAAAAGCAACAAATAAACAACTATACTTTTTTCTACTCTTCAATTTGTGTATGGGAGTCGACTGGAGAGATACGACACTTTACTCCCAATTCTGGTATGTAATTTTTAAAACTCTTTAATCTGACTTTTGCTTCTTTAAAAACGTTGTGACTCCAAGGTCTGACAGCAGACCTCAGTCGGTTAGAAATAATCTGAGACGAACGCGCAACACAAAATGGCGACTCCATCTTCAAACTTTCCCTCAAAATGTTAGAATTCTAATTAAACGATTAAACCACGAGTTGTCACTTTTTCTGCAATCATTACTACGTAAATAATGCAAACAACCATTAATTATTAATTTTGGTGGATTGGCGAAGGAGGAACACTAATGAAAGTAATATTTAGATAATACTGACCCTAATTCCTCGTCAGGGCACTTTGGAAGAGACCATTAAATATTGTAATGATAACGACCCACTTTCGAGGGGCGTTTTGGAAAATCGGCGCCAAATGGGGAGACAGTAAAAAACCTTCGCCACATGAGATGTATTTTGCCTCGTTTAGATCAGACGTCCCTGATATTTACGAAGCAGATCTCCACAAAATCGATTCGTGGACAGACTCCAAAATAACATTGATATTGTTCTCAACATTACCCGATATATTTATCATAATTTAGCAACTCTGTATATCTAATATTACATAACATTAAATCAACGTTTGTTTTTTCTATATCACAAAAAATACATGCTAAACTATTTTTCAGTTTCGTGATTAAATTATGTTTGAAACCGAAAATTTCATTTGAATTATTCTGATTAGCCGCAATATGCAATTAACGCACTAAGTGGCCAATCTCTAACTAAATTTCTATCTTTCACTTCTTTTATTTAAACGGTATCTTTGATTTGCATCTATAAGTCTCTCTCACACACACTCTCTCTCCCTTAACAGTCGAAGATAATAAAAAATAAAGGAAATTAAAAAGATGGAATTGTCAATTATAAAGAAAAAGGAATATCCCCAAAAATAGTAATCACATTTAAATCGTAGTTGCAAGGAAAGAGAGAAGGGGAGATAGATAAATAGATAGAGGGAGATATAGCGAGCAAAAAAAGACTAATTTTGCATTTTCTATTTTTATTTTTTTATTAATTTTACTGACGTTGCAAACAACCTTTTCTTGATTCAAACAATTTAATCCAAGCTCTAGGACGGTGCTATTTGAAAATGTTTTCATATTCTTTCATTTCGGAAACATTAATAGCGGCGGATGGCAACGGGTAGCTATTCCTGTGTACTATTGGTGTGTTTGAAAGCTGGTGAATATAAACAACTGGAAAGTACTGAGGTATTGGAAGGAATTGATCTGCATCAATATAATTGGACCCGAATTCAAAATTTCGGAAATATTAGCTGTAGCTGACTGCTCTTTGAATAACTTTCCGTGAAATGAAAAATTGCGACGGAAATGTGGAAGTAGTAACGAGCATGGATGATCGAACGAAGGATGATCTGTGTCCGCACAATTAAATGTTAATTTAACAACTTCAAGGTAAATTGGCGTGTCATTGAAAAATGGCGTGACTATTTTCATAAGCTGACATTTTAAATCTGAAGTTCAACTTTGTAACTGTGAGAGCAAAAGGATAACGTTTTCCTTTAGCAATCCAAATGGAGAAACTCGACTACTTCATAGATTAATGCTTTACTTGTTGGAAAAGCAGTCGCGTGCCCATAAAAACGCATGGTAATACACATTACATAACTGAAGTTATGTGTTTATAAATATTTTTACTTTGTCGAATTAAGCTTCGACTATGATTTTTACAATGATTGTATTTTCCTCAATTTATTGCTAGGGTGGGAGAGGAATCTATATAATCGTTCATAGAATTCACAATCTTTTCTAAAATATTTGGTACAAATGAAGTTCACACTCCTCTCTTGGCACTGATAACTCCAGAAATAAACATCTGGGGAACTAAGATCCGATTAGTGTGCAGCCTATTCCGGATCACACTTACTACTTATGAGAACATCACCGTTTAAAATGCTACGGATCAGCCCCCTGTTAAAAATGTCAAATCAATCAAAACATGGTTCTATATTGGGAATCATATGCGAATAAACAAAATGTCATCAAAATGTTTGTGAAGAGAAGCTTCCAATTATAGAGTCTTCGAATGATGTAACAATTCTCAAATTCTTTGAATCTGATTGATTCTGTACACGGAATAAATCAAATTATCAGAATGAATTACAATTCAACTGTGTTGAAATCTCTTATAATGAAAGGCTCAGCATATCACTCGGCCATTGTGGTCTGCCAACTTTATTTTGTGCCACACGTAAACGGCCCAGCATGTTGTAAACACTGCAAATATAATTTCAGAATCTTTTTTTATTGTTTTCCTAAATTGAGAAAAAACATCGCATGAACCGTGATATCTATCATCCTTGCCTCATTTACCCAAACGAGCTAAAGTAAAGGTGACTTTATAGCACACACCACTTAAACATGTGGTCTGCCCCAAATCACTCGTCATAGCCGCACGTGATTTTTAAACTTCATATCACAGCAGAGAAACATTTTTTGTCATAATTAACTTTGAAACAGCAGATTATCAGGACGGCAGATCGTCACGTAAACAACTAAACGATTCGTTTTGTTTTGTTGACATGCAGAAAATTGGTCAGTTAGAAGTTCTCTCAATACACGCCCGATCGTGTCGCAAAATCAGATAAAAATAGTTTACTCCCTTATTCACTACATGTTACTCCAAACTTCCTGTATTTGACATCATATCCTAAACACGTCAGGGTAATTTCTATTCTTAGAGTTCTAGTAGAATTTTATACTTTTATCTAATCAACCTTCCGGTAGAAACATACATTTTAACACCTCGACCAAATATTGGTACTGTATGAATTCTCTAGTGTTCGTTCGTCGGGTTTTCTCTGTCGACGTCATCATCGACATCACTTTCTAGATGTTTATTTTGTAGTTTCTCAGCGGAGAAAGTTATGGTTCTGCCTACAAACACAGAAGCATGCATGCCGATGTCGTATTTTATTTCTATAAGCATATGATAATTTTAAAAGATTATGATTATTATAAAAACAGTAACAGACTGGATGAGACTATCTGATGTAGGTCACATCTTGAATTAATCACAAACAAATGTTAAATCAAATAAATATTTCAACTGATATCAATACACCGTGACCGCCTTCACCATTTGCGTCTTTTGATTAAGGACTTGTCGAGCCGAACCAGACTCCTGCATTTACGTCACGGAACATGATGACAATTGAAACTCCGGCTCACACGTCTTCTGTCAAACAATGTTAACGTAATCGTGAAATTTCTAGTTTGACGAGCTTCAACTAAATGCATCTATCTATCTATCTATCTATCTATCTATCTATCTATCTATCTATCTATCTATCTATCTATCTATCTATCTATCTCTGTCTGTCTGTCTCTCTCTCTTTCTCTCTTTCTCTCTCTCTCTCTCTCTCTCTCTATATATATATATATATATATATATATATATATATAGGGGGAGGTGACTGCTGAAGTGGACACCGACGTGGACTACGATCAGTTGGAATCCTATCGGGTCCATAGAACCAGTTCTTCTATTAATTTTGGCAACATTTTTTAAGTTCAAGAAAGAATTAAGGAAACTAATACTAACAACAGAACCGAATGGAATCAAGCGAAATATTCACATAACACGTCAGTCAATTACCTCCTCAAACAGAACCTTTCTCTTCGCGCAAGAAAAGCTTTTATACCTTAGTCGTTTCTGATAAAATAATAAACAAATAGCCAAGAGCAGAAGCTACTAAGAAAGAAGCCTCCAACCACTGGATGGAAGAAGGGGAAAAACTGCTATCAATTTCTTACATAGATGACACGCATGGTCAACACATCCTCACACACTAACAAAAGAAGGCAAACATACATACACACTTCTTACATTGACTCATGCCTTTTCACAGCTAAACACAAAGGAAAAATAAAAACTTTTAAAACTTACAGGCAAAATAGAACAATTTACATATACAAAATAACTTTCATAACTTGTAATCATGTTGCATATAAATATGTTGTGTTTTAATAAGGGGCCTCGTCTATCTTATTCATACCATGATTCTCGCTACCAGGGCGTCTTGAAAATTTTACTCATATTTTCATATCATTAAAATGGAATGTCAAGAAGAGGAAAATGACCATTTAAAATTCCGAGCTGTTAATGTTACGAAAGCTGCGCCTTAGATGTGTGTTGTGTATGGAGAAGGGGACTGAAAGTAATTGCCCTCTTTTGTTTTCGCGTTTCGAAACTTAAAATGTTTAAGGACGCCCTACGACCTGTCGACCCAGTAAATTCGATGAAGAGCGATGGCGTAAACGTCTTCACGAAAAACGACGTTAACCAACCTAAAGAATAGCGAGGCAAGATTTATTTTGATTATGTATCACTGCGAGGACGCATTGTCTTATCCCAGCAGATTATCCAGACAACGGCTCATGATGTAGACACCTGAAGTCTCGTTATGTAGATACCACGTAGCAGCAGTTAATTGCCCCTCTTCTTTTTCGTTGTGCTCTCGTGATAGGTGTTCATTAACAGCGATTGTAAAGAAAAGAAACTTCGGAGTACCAAAATATGATACTTCGCGCTACTTTGTTAATTCTATGTACACTTACGAGATGTAAGTATGTCTATCCCACCAGAAATTGAATGACGTCATAATATGTCACAGACTATTTCAAATATCAATACCAATCAATGACTAGAGCGTTTGTGTTTTTTATGTTTACAGTTCGTTTCTCTGTTATTATAATTTTAAGGCACCCAGTTTGGTCAGTATGATTGTCTTCTCTGATCCATTTCAGGGTCGCATGAATAGGTCAAACGGTATATTCAATCAATGCCTACTTTGTGGTCACGTGAGCTAACCTTATATCAACTCAAACTTTTGGGGGTGCCGCCTTTTTGTTCAGTTTTACTATTAGCGTTGACGTTTATTAATTGTACTTAGAATTACGACACAAGACCCAGAAGAGTGTTACTAACAAATCTAATCCTACTACGATGAAAAAAGAGTCAACAACTGTTCGAGCCAGAGGGTGTATAACTCCCATTTTCCATCAGGCAAGAATTATACATTCTTTCAAGGATAGAAATCCCTACACTATTTTGTTTTTCTAATTAAATATCAGTAAAGATTTGGTATCGATTCTATTATAACAAAAAGAGAGAAAAGGAGAAAGAGTAAAGAGAGGGAGAAAGAGAAAAGTAGTAGTTAAAAGCATTAATTACCATTTGTTATTCCACTAAGTAAGATCTGGTGGTATTGCCGTGATGTCACGTGCAAAACTCTGACGTCTGTCGCTTCCGGATAGGTAAACAAGACGTAACCCGTGGCACTTAAAACACACACACATCGACTTACAGAAGAGTTAGGGTTAGGATTAGGGTTAGGTAGAGTTAGATGGTCTATTAGACAATGGTTTATGTTTATCCGATCAGACGAACAATAAAAGAATTGAATATTAGAACCGTGTTGATGTACTATTTACAATTTACCATTGGCTGCAACACACGTGAGATGCAACTCGCGATAGAGGTCAATAAAAATGGTTGGGCTGCTGACATGCTACATCCGGTCATCTATTTATTTGGTTTTTAAAAGAAAATTAAAAGCATAACTGACAAAAAATAAAAAAAATGATGTTTATATCACTTACCTCGGACACTATGTAGATCAAGAATAAGTTCCCCAAGCACCAGGGCGCAGTCCAACACACAGAGAATGACCACGGTTAATATGACAAAGCGACTGTGAAAGAACATTTCTCCTTTGCGCCGCAATCTACGAAGAAAAAAACAAAGGTTTTTCATCATGAAAATTTGAATCAATAAACACAGACACAAACACAGACACATATAAAACACATATAATTAAAAACAAAAAATAAGGGATGAAACCCATTTTTTTCTTAAGATGTAACAAAATGTATTCCTTTACACGTTTCAAAAACACAGGATTTTGAAGTGTTAAACTGATGGGTAATGGGGGAAGGTCTCAATTCAAACGTTTCAAAATAACGAATAAACATTTTCGGATTTCTGCATTTCGTAGCTGATTAATAAAGGGAATAGTCCCTCAAACTATCTCACTTCCGAAGCGAAATATATATTTAACAATATATTAAATTGTGCTTCTATAAAATCTGAAAAAAATGTTAAACGGATTCATGAAGTATGTAAATAGTTGCAGTTTGCGGTAATTAATTTGCTTTTTTATTATCTCTAACATATATATATATATATATATATATATATATATATATATATATATATATATATATATATATATATATGTGTGTGTGTGTGTGTGTGTGTTTGTGTGTGTGTGTTTACATTGTTTAATTAATGTTTTGTATATTTTTTAATTAAATATTTCATCAACAATATTTTTTTTATTATTTTGCGTTTCTATTTAATTCTAAGTTATGTACTTAATTATTGTCAGAACATAGGCATATATATATAATTTATGTAAGTAAGATACAGGGGAAGCAACTCGTATTTTAGGATCTCGGAGTCATGTAGTAACCTTTCCTGTGAAATTACTATTACATCTTTAGATTAGCTATTTTTCTCTTTTCTTCTCTCTTCTCTCCGTTTTTAAGAATATATATTGTTTATTGTTTATTCATTGTTTAATTATTTTTATTATTTGTTTATTTATCATGTTTTATACATATATACATACACACGTATACACACCTATATATATATTTATTTTTTATTTTTTTCATTTGCTGATGAATTTAACCAAAAAATAAAAGCGTTCTTTTCATAACAAGAAAACTGTCAACAAGGGCAGTGACCCTTGCACCGATATGAAACAAACATATTCGTTTTGCAGCCGGAACTTTGGCATAATAACACAAAGAAATACAAAATTGATGTAGTTATTGCATTACACACTATGTAATTCTGTTTAACAATATATTATTAATGATGATCTAACTTCAAAACCCTAAGTCTTGAAAATGGCAAAAGACAACTACTTGATTCTTCTCACCAAACTTGTGTTATTATTTTCCAGCAGCAGATACCAAATGTTTGCAAGATCATTTTTTTTTTTACATATATTGAAATTATCAAATAGTTTTAAACTTTTGTGCCCCGGGCGTTTCACAATGCCTTAAATATCTGAAAATCTAATTTTCCACATTTTCTACAGTTACCGTGCAACAATTCTGTAAGGTGGATGCTTGAAGGGATGTTTTCTGAACCGTGACGTTGACACATATCTTTTGGCTGTTTGTTGCATCAAAATCGGACATTCCTAAAACGTTTACCAGCTTGCAACTTTCTATTGTCTTTTACAGAGTCCCCTTACGCAATTATCGATTTCCACATACAGCAACTTGACCAAAAAATACTATAATTTTTCAATTGAAGATCGATTTTAGAAACAAAAAAAAATGAAACAATGAAATAAAACATCCTGTAAACCATCACCATTGGCAATCTCGTCAATTTACTAAAGAATTGTAACACTAATAATAATTGTTTGGACTTGGAATAAACGAAAACAATTATTCGTCAATTCACTATTCATAATTTATGACATTTTAATCTTTGATTGTTCAAAAAATATAGACTATACTGAACCCTCTTCATGTTTGGTAAAATTTTGGTTATTCGGATTACATTTCTAATCTTGAGTGTCATCATCAAAACGTTTCGGCTACTGAACCTTCCGGCCTTCTTCAGACGTATATTTTCCAACTCGGGAATATTTTTGTCGAACTCGGCAATCTTTATTTAATCTACGGGGGTAGAATGCTCTTGTTCAGTCAGCCATGACTGGGAACTATTCGTATCGCCAGCACCAAGGATTTCAACTTTAACCTTCAGATTACTATCATTTAGAACTGAATTTAACTATAGATCTATATCCACTGCGCCACGGGTCCTTGAAGACAGTTTTAGTATGAATGTTGGGAGCCGTAAACCTATTCTTGTTTTTTTATGTGTAGTTTTACTACTTATCACTATATATATATATATATATATATATATATATATATATATATATATACCTAAATGAATAAAAGCGAAGTTGGGCTCAATTCTCGAATGACCGTAAAGTCAAAACTGTCTATTTCCAATTCATTAAACTTATTTAATAGATGCAGAATCTTTTTTATATACCGTTTATATAGATATGATATCAGGTTCGCTAGGTTAACTAATTTGCATATTGATTTTGTAAAAGTTCTTTTTATTAATTAACTATTATTTGGTATTGATTTTTAAGTCAATGATTTTTTTAAATTTTTATATAACAAATGTTGTTTTTTGCAATATTGTTTTATTTTCTGGACAAATATTAAACATTTGTGTTCAAACGTTTTCTAACATCGTTAAAGTGTTTCAAACATCGGTCGCTCTCAAGAAAAAGCGACCGACTCGATTTTTGTAAATTGCTAGTGAAAAAACAAATTTGTTACTTATCTCTTCTCTTTATGTCACATTTAAAAAGTAAATGAATGTTTCGAAATGACCAAAATGCCAAAATTTCGTGTTTTAAAAGTTTATTATTTTAAACCAGTTGGGCTACCCGGTATTGCCCGGGGGGAATAGTAATTCATTTTTATCAATATCAATTGATTTACTACTGTTGTCACACGCGAGGTAAATCTTACTGTACGAACCGAAAACAACTAATCGAAGTGAAACTTACAACCCCAAAACACCCAAAGTCCCAACAACAAAAATAAACAAATACGCTAGTTGCATCTTACTAAAGGAAGAAATACCGAGTAAAGTTTAAAAAAACGCGATATATATTTTACTTTTAAACTAAACTTATCTCACCCTCTCTATCTGTCTTTCCTTTTCTCTCTCTCTCCCGTTAGTGACGCTGTATTATTATTTTATTGTTTTTTTTATTATTGTTTGAAGCAATAGTTTTGTCTATAGTAAAATTATAAATCAGATGCTGAGAACAGATACTACACTTTGAATTATCTATCTGCACAAAATATAAAAATTTAAATTACGAACAAATTAGGCACATGGCCATCAAAAGTGTGCGAGACAAAGGGGATCGTTGGTCATCCTTGGTCAACAGTTATACAAATGTCTATCTAACTCTTAACTAGATCATCTCAGTCACTACAATACCACATTTACTCTTGAGGGGGGCATCATACTTAAAATATTTTCAAATTGTTGAATCTTTTTTCATGAATACATTTATTTACAGAAATTCATTGAATTAAAACGGGGAGTAGGATCTTAAGGAAAGGACCAAGAAACTATAATAAAAATATGTGTTTATCACTCGGCATTTATAAATGAATGACCCCCCCCCCAAAAAAAAATGATTCAATCTATTATTGTATTATTTTTAATGGGGATAGGTTAGTGTAGTATCGGTTCTGTTGTCATATGCCTGTCCTCCTAGGATTTGCCTCTTCCTTTTTTAATCCTCCAAAGTCTTACATCCTCCTGTTAATGTAGAATTTGTTCTTTTGTCATGAGACCATCTTCCCAGGGACTACCTTCTTATTGGAAGGACAGGTGGTAGTGTAGTATATTTTCTGTTAAATTACCTTCTGCTCATAAGAAGAGATACTTTTTGGAAGGGGTATTGTAGTACATGTACTGTTGTAATGGTACCATCCTACCAGAAATTAGTGTTCGTTAATACCTCCTCCATTGGAATTCAGTGTATGTAGTTCGTTCATCATGATTTCATCCTCCCAGCCTATCAAATGTATGCGACTAGAGGGAGCATACATTTGATAGTATATATATATATATATATATATATATATATATATATATATATATATATATATATTTGATAGTATATATATTTGATAGTATATATATATATATATATATATATATATATATATATATATATATACAGTGATATGTAGTAATAAAAGTATGGATATATACTGATAAGTAGTAAATCTAAACATAAAACACAAGAATAGGTTTATATATATATATATATATATATACTATATATATGTATATATATATATATATATATATATATATATATATATTATAACCTTATCTATCATTTATGATTAATGGTTCCCATGCTGTATTAAATTCTATACTAGGTCTGATTAGTAAGTCATCATTGCCCAACATGTGCGCTGGTTCTTTGAGTCGTCTTACTCTCCCCCGTCTGTTTACTTCGCCCTATAAAGGTAGATGGTTTTCCTTTTCCATCCATATGTTTTCAGCCATACTAGATTGTTCGATATTTCCACGTATTACGGCTTTCCGGTGTTCTTATAGCCTTACTGTTAGTGGGCGACATGTCTCATCTTTGCATATTTTCCCACATGAGATCGCATACACGCAGTTCTTTGTCATCCATTTTTTCTGTAGGCTTTACTCCCATAAGATGCTCCTGAATGCTCTCATGATGTCATATGGATTACATATTTTTTGGATTTTTTTTCGACAAGCCCTTTATATATGGTATACAAACTGTGGTGAGTTTTGGGCGATGTCCGAGTTATCAGCACATTTAGGACGGATACTCTGTTAATGTTTCTTTTCCATAGTGACCTGTATAGATGGACAGATATAGTCCAGTTATATTTGAACGAACATGTACAAATATTACTGTCCATCTGGTGAGGTCAAAATATAAATGAGGCATCCACATATCGTAGTCACATTGTTGGCTTTAGTTGTATTGATCCTGACGCTATTTCGTCGAAGTATTCTATGTATACATTGGCCAGTACTGTGGACAATGGTGATTCCATAGCTAGACTTCTTCCTGTCGGTACATATCAGATCCCATAGCGAAGTATGTGGTTTCTACACAGAAGGTAAACATCTCCATCTGATTATCAATTGAGATACAAGTACGTTCCTTCAGTGAGGTATAAGAAGTCAACTTATCCCGTACATGGTCAGAGTCTCATCAGTGGGTACTTTCTTGTACAGACTCACTACATCCAATCTCACCATCTGGTTAGAATAGACAAGAGCATTGGTGATTTTTTCTACGGAGTGAGCTGAATTCTTTACATACGAATAAGTAAGGCTGGAAGAACACCGGAAAGCCGTAAAACGTACAGATATCGAAAAAATCAGGCATGGCTGACCACATATTGAGAGAAAAAGGAAACTATCTACCCTTACGGGATAAAGTAAACATTATATATAGATAATAACGGTGGGGAGTAAGACGACTCAAAGAACCAGCGCATATGTTAGACAACAATGACTTACTAATCAGACCCAGTATAATATTTAATACAATATAGGAACCATTAATTATAAATAATAGATCAGGTAATATATATATATATATATATATATATATATATATATATATATATATATATATATATATGTATGTATTAATGCAATAATGAAGGGAAGACGTGTTGAATCTTTCATAATTAAAAGATTTAGGGGATTTAGGGGATAAGAAAAAAAAAAGTGCCAGTCGACTAGTTTCGCCCACACTTTACAAGGCTGATATCGTGGGATTTAAAAAAAAAAGAAAACCTTTTATATTTAAAATGAAATTATCGTTATGTTATGAAGGGGAAAAAAGTTCGAATTTAAAATAAAATAAGCGTGATGTTATATGGAATGAAGGTTGTGTCTTAGAGACTAATCACCCTCAACCCCAAGAGACACTCCTTCTGTTTGCAGAGGGAGGGCCTCCTGAGGCGTACGTGGATAGTCTCCAAGATTTTAAGACACAACCTTCATTCCATATAACATCACGCTTATTTTATTTTAAATTCGAACTTTTTTCCCCCTTCATAACATAACGCTAATTTCATTTTAAAGATAAAAGGTTTTGAAGGAAAAGGAGCTTTGTCTTTGCGGCATTAAAGGTAACATACCATTTCTTCCCCCAATCTACAACAGCCTGGAGGTTACTTTCGAAGAGTTCAGCCATTGCCTCGGATATGTACGGGTCCGTTTTGCCTACATGACAAGACTCGATGTCATCAGGTAGGTCGTTTATGAAAATCAGGTACAATAAAAGTCTATAGGTTGATCCATGGGGTACCCCTGTATTTATGTCAGCTTGCTTAGATGAACAGCCATCGAGGACAACCTGGATTTTTCTTTTGGTTAGGAAGGATCTAGATATATAAAATTTTCGTCCAGTAATACCATATGAGATAATTTTTAGGAGGAGCTTCTCATGCCATACCTTGTCAAAGGCCTTGGATATATCAAACACAACTGCCAAAGCTTCACCTGCTTTGTCCAGTGTATGATATATGCGTTCAGAGATTACTGTTAAGATATACGCAGTAGATCATGCTCGTCTAAATCCATACTGGCGGACAGAAAAAAGTTTAGCATTTACTAAGTGCCAGACAATCGCTAGATTGATTAAGGATTCTAAGATTTTAGCAAAAAATCGGGAGTAGACTGATTGACGATAGTTCTGAGGATCTGTTTACCCTCAGAATTTTTGAAGACTCGTACCACAGAGGCAATTTTCCTGCTATCAGAGAAAAAAGATTCAGCAAGGCATTTGTTGTAGAGTTTAAAGAGGACAGGGGCTAGTTCTGCAGGGCATTTATTTATTACTATTACCGTTATAAGATCAGACCTACAAGCTTTACAGGTGTCGAGGTTTTTATAGTGATCCTGACCTGAGATAGGGTGATAACCAGGTTCTCAAATGTGGCTTCAGTCCGCAATGGGAATTCAGGGAGAGGGTTGTTTGCTGAGTCCAAAGTGGAGTTTAAGGCAACACGCTGCCGTGCAAACGACATCATTGTGGTTTGATAGCGGGGTAATCGTTGATTATCCACACTATTATAAATTTTCCAAATATCACGAATGCCTTGTTTCTGTGACTGAATGCGTTTTTTGGTTATCTTCTCTTTGCTTTAACTATCACTGCCTTTACAATAATTTCTTGATTCTATAAATGTGTGTCTATTCGCAGTTGACATGGCGTACGAACTTTCGGAATGCTTGCTGCTTCTCAGCAATGGCAGCTGCACATTTCGAGGTGAACCATTGAGAAGAGTGGGATTTGCTGAAGAATTTTCGCATAGGGACATAAGCTTCAATGCCTGCTTTGACCCATTCGGTTAACTAATTTGCATACTGATCAGCAGAGAGTGAGAAGGTTTTAGTCGCTGATGTGATCTCTGATGGACTCAAAATCAGCTTGCTCGTAGTATCTCGTTGTTTTAGCAGCGGCTCTTCGGTTTTTGAACGAGGTTTTAGAGTGATAACAATTAAAACCACAACGCTATCAGCGTTCCTGAGCGGGTTATGGATTTCAGTCACAAAAGCCTCAGAAGATAAGGTCAGTAACAGGTCGGGAAGTGAGACTTGCTGGTCTACTCGATCAGGGAGGCGGGTTGGGAAAGCGACAGTCTGTGAGAAAGGGTGAGTTAAGGAGAAATTATATGTAGAATTACCGGCGACATCAGTAAGGCTGGAGAATTCCAGCCAGTCACAATGGTGTGCATTAAAATCCCCAAATACACGTATCTGGGCATTCAAGTCGAGTGACATTGCTCTATCTATTTTTACAGAAACAGTGTTTTGCAGGGTACAGTCCTGGGTCGATGGTAAACAGTATAAGAAATATAAGTAACTTACGCTCTGAAGTAAAGTCAATCTAAAGCACATGTAGGCTTCGTCATCTGATTCAAACCTATGTTTTATAGTCAGGGGAGGGTGTTCCGAACATAAACTCTTAGCCCGTGCTTTTGTTTGTCAGAGTCTTTACGGGAGGTAGTTAGTCATTTTAAAGTGGCGAGAAGAAGTTGAGGATTGGAGGTTTGTTTCACTTAGGGCTTGGATATGGTGGGTGTTTGTCAGGAGAAAAGTGTTTACGTCGTTGATGTTGGTTCTATCTCCCCGGATATTAGTGAATACGAGCCTCAAGAGCAGAGGCGAAGATGTTTTGTGTTGGGTGTCTGGTTTAAGTTTATTTTTTTAAATTTTGCAATGACATGTTTGTTTTTTGTTAGAGTGTGGTGGACAAAGCGGGTTCTTGTTAGGTGCCAATAAGCTCACGCAACTAGTTCCTTAGTCATTGGGAGTGGTGGCCTCGGGAAGGCCCACCAGAGATAACTGTAGGGTCCCTTTCTATGCGCGACATGGCACGTACAGCTACCCACGGTATTATACAACTGATGATGAAGCAGCCGTTCTTAGCTCTACCTAAGAGTTTGGACGGTCTAACCTGTACCCTCAACCTGTCGGAAGAAGAGCGACCCAGACCGGTCATGTAAGACTTAGTGACAATTTTTTTCCCAAAGTTGCCCGGATAGAGAGAAAATAAGACGATATTCATTGTCCAAGTCAGGAAACAAGGCTCGGCACTGGGCCTGACTAATAGACAGAGAAGGAGTTCAACGACCGAGCGATACGTAGAACCCATCTACTTTCTAAGCAATTTTAGGTTTGCAAACCGGATATTTTGTTCGACATTCTAGCTCTAGGAAGGTTGTCGATCAAGACTAATGAGCT
This sequence comes from Sepiola atlantica, assembly GCA_963556195.1. Lineage (NCBI taxonomy): Eukaryota > Metazoa > Mollusca > Cephalopoda > Sepiida > Sepiolidae > Sepiola > Sepiola atlantica. Next base: position 28,424,999 of record OY744552.1, on the reverse strand, counting down.
CTCTCTCCACCATATCTGATAAAAAGGATGTGCGTTTCCGTTGGCAAAATTATAAATAGTCTATCTACTTTTGTATTTCTCCCGTCTGTGTTAAAAAAATATTCACACCGTAGAAAAAATGTCGAAAAACTCGTACAAAATGTAAATTAACTATACAAAGCGAATAAAACTACACGTTTTAAATAAAAAATAAAGAAAATAGTCGTTTTTTATTTGTTTTAATAATGGTTTGTTTTTCATGGATTAGAAAAAAACCCTAGTATCTATAATAACTTACCCCTTGATGCATGTTATATAAACACACTTCTAAGTTTAATCTAGAAGGACTATCGATTATTAAGAAACAATTACTTGTAAGCAATACATCAAGGGAGGCGCGAGAGCGCTCTATCCCTTAATAGACTTCAAGAATGGCCTATGCTGGAAATCTCATTTCTTTTATCAATCAAAACTCAAAAACTAATAAACCAAATAAATTAAAACTTTGAACAACATTTTCATTTGATAGGTTCTATAAGTGTGTAGAATTTCAGCATCATTAGTCAAGGCAACCCAGAGATCCAGAAAGTTCAATCATGAAATCATGTTATCTGTGTGTACGTATGTACGTACGTACGTACGTGCCACACTGTATCTCATCAACTATTTGATGGATTCAGCATATTTTTGACAGAGATAGAGGTTCTAAGGTCTAGTTGATGGCATTTTAATTTCAGTTTACCATATACATTAGTTTTCCAGAAAATTCAAAAAAACCTTAAAAATGACCATTGTATATAGGCACAGCCTTTACAAAAGTAGTGACATTCCATGATAAATGCCAGTATACTGAAATCATATGCCCTTAATAGGATTAAGATGAAAATTCATATACACTAAATGTACAAAAGCAAGGAAATTCCCAAATTTTTACACTTTTATTGTCATTAAGGGTATGACTACATATCAACCAGACCATTTCATTATCACATCACTACAGTATAAATCTCTATGCATGAGTGGATGAAGTGTGTGAGATGCGCTGAAGAAAAATTCCCACCAGTAAAATACATAGCCCTGTTGTGCTCGCATACCCTTAATGACAATAAAAGTGTAAAAATTTGGGAATTTCCTTGCGTTTGTACATTTAGTGTATATGAAATTTCATCTTAACCCTATTAAGGGCATATGATTTCAGTATACTGGCATTTATCATAGAATAGTTTAAGAGTCGAAATATATATAACTTTACTTTTTATTAATGGCGTAAGCTCAAGCTTTGATGGTTATGGGAAAATGTTTCCACTTATACAATATTGTAAGCAGGAATAATTATTTTCAGAAAGATCTAAGCGAAATAAATAATATCCGTGTAAAGAACATGGATCAAGGATCAAAAAGAAAGATATCGCTAGGCAGAATCAAATATCGATTTGTCAAATGCATATTTACGTTATTTTTAAATCCTACTGACTATATATATATATATATATATATATATTGGGTATTTAGATCTGTATGGCTAAGATTCCTTCCTCTTATCTATTTGCCTTTCTGGTACCTAAGGTACTAAAGCTTTTTTTTTTTAATGCAACTTTAATTCCTATATAATTTTATTTCTAGCTACCATATCGCAGAATGGTTCTTGCGTGTAGTGTTTAGATAGCATTTAAAAAAAAAATTTTTTAATTTTTATTATTATTATTATTATTATTATTATTATTATTATTATTATTATTATTATTATTATTATTATTACTAGTATTACTATTGTTATAAAGAATTTTATTTGATATGCAAATTACCATATCGCACGGTAGTCTTAAGGGTAGTATATTATTATTATTTTGATTATTATTATTATTTATTTATATATAAGTAACATTTTAAGCTGAATTATTTCGACACGTGATTGGGGAAATGGTAGTTTGATCTGTACCATTGGAGAGCCATGCATATAACTGTCCTGTTTTTAAATCTCCGAAACAGTTACATGGTAAACAGCTGATGATCCCCGTGTTAATATTAGATGCTTACGTTAAGGTCTCCTGTTTTTGTTTCACTGTTAGGTACTTAATTCCCCTTTTTATTTTATTTACTTACTATTATATATTTTATGTATTTATGAATTTTCCAACGAATGTTAAGTCTGCACTATTTTGGATTTAGTTAGTTTCTGTGGGAATTTAAACTGCATTTTCCTTTTTTTTGTTGTCTTTTTGTTTAAAATAACTCAAAGCTTCTTTAGACTATATATTGGGTAGTTAGATCTGTATGGCTAGGTTTCCTTCCTCTTATCTATTTGCCTTTCTGGTACCTAAGGTACTAAAGCTTTTTTTTTTAATGCAACTTTAATTCCTATATAATTTTATTTCTAGCTACCATATCGCAGAATGGTTCTTGCGTGTAGTGTTTAGATAGCATTTTATTATTATTATTATTATTATTATTATTATTATTATTATTATTATTATTATTATTATTATTATTATTATTATTATTACTAGTATTACTATTGTTATAAAGAATTTTATTTGATATGCAAATTACCATATCGCACGGTAGTCTTAAGGGTAGTATATTATTATTATTTTGATTATTATTATTATTTATTTATATATAAGTAACATTTTAAGCTGAATTATTTCGACACGTGATTGGGGAAATGGTAGTTTGATCTGTACCATTGGAGAGCCATGCATATAACTGTCCTGTTTTTAAATCTCCGAAACAGTTACATGGTAAACAGCTGATGATCCCCGTGTTAATATTAGATGCTTACGTTAAGGTCTCCTGTTTTTGTTTCACTGTTAGATACTTAATCCCCCTTTTTATTTTATTTACTTACTATTATATATTTTATTTATTTATGAATTTTCCAACGAATGTTAAGTCTGCACTATTTTGGATTTAGTTAGTTTCTGTGCGAATTTAAACTGCATTTTCCTTTTTTTTGTCTTTTTGTTTAAAATAACTCAAAGCTTCTTTAGACTATATATATATATATATATATATATATATATATATAATTTAAAATATTTTTAATTATCTATGATGATAGGTTTCACGCTGTGAACAATTCGTCAGATTCTTCTAACACGTTTATTTTATATTACAGAGATCTATTTAGATCGATTGATAGATCCGTAATGGACGCTAAGGAAATTAATACATGAAAATAGTGTACAATCGAAAAAATATGCAAATAAATTTGCAAGCAAATTCAATCATCGGAACGAAATTTTATTTTTGTTAACGTAAAACATTTTCTTTTCTTGTTCTGCTTGAATCAGTTCTTTTAATCAATCTGTGACGACATGATTAGGAAAGGCACATGGATTACAGCGAGAAACGTTGAACATAACACATAATAGATTCGATTTTTCACCTGGTTTCCACTGGAATTTGTCGATTTCCAAACGGTATACACTTTACTTATGCCATGTATATTCTCAACAGCTTACTCTCTGAATATGGAACTAGCGTGGTGCAGTGCTTACAGTCCACGCGGACAGGGTGCTAGAGTTCCAGTTATGTCCGGCCTACCTTGTAACAATCTTTACATGCTGGTTTGTAAAAATCATGTTAGAAACGGTAGCTTCGACAAATGGATACATAAAGGAATGGAAAATCTAACGAGAAATAAAAGAAATACAATTAGAAGTTGATCTGACGCGTACCGGTAGTTTCGACATGGGGGTAAGAAGGTGGTAGAAAAGCTAGCAAATTTCTCCCTCTGGGAAATTTAGCGTCAAAGTGAACGCGCGCTGTGTTCGACGTCTCAATCACGTTGGATGGAAGAAGATGCAGTTCATCTAGATGTAGATTACTGTTGAGATTACTGTTAAGATTGCTGTAAAAAGTAAAACCAATTCCCAGAGCAAATAATGGTGTTATTACTTGTTCTTATTTATTATTTCTATTATTCCAACCAAAAGGAGATAAAGAAAAAATCTACAACTCTCACTACGCTTGCTGAACAACCACAGCTGTTTCAATCAATTGTTTACAACGGGCAACGAAGTATCCCCACGCAAATCGCTTATTAACTCCGCTATTCTATAACTGCTTCATTTTAGATATGAATCCGTAGATTAATTCATAGATCCTCCATTCGATTATGGATTAAATGGTTCCACTAACTGTGATTGTGCAACTAGCTTTTGATTTCGGCCTATTTATGCATATTTTCATTCCTGATGCCACTTAACTCAAGTAATGCTTGTTCAGGATATGTGTGGTTAGATTGCGTAACCCTTGCTTCTCTATAGATTCTCTCCGCAGAAACGTTTACAGGACTTATTGGCGAGAGGACGTAATCAATTCTTTCAATACGCACTGATTACTTTCATTATTTTACTATATATGTGTTATTTGTCAGAAATATTTGCTGGAAAAATCTAAATTAATAATTGTATGGATAACATCACCGGCATTAGCCGAGAGTCTTTTTATTTTTATCTTCGTTTCGCCATTTTCGTTTAAAATTGCATAAACACTTTCAAGTTTATTTTAGCATGAAATTCATGAATATTGGAAAGCTAAGAAAAGACACTAGTTCCAAATCAGCAAACATACTAATAGAAAGGTGTAGTGCTAATTACGTGACTAACGAAGCTATGTTACCTATTATCTTGATGAGAGAATGCGAGAGTGAATACTAATAAGACATGTACTCTCCACCTCCCTCTCTTTTATGTTGTACTGAACTTTTTACCTCACCTCATTTAACTACGTTAATTTCATTTAATAATATGTATAAAAAGTTCGCTTTAGTTACTACTGCATTTTCATTTCAAAAAGTAATCAATTAAGTGTTAATAAACAGAAATAATGATAAACATCGATACGACGGACAAGCAAACTGCTATAAACCGGGCAAAACATTCCACCGAAAAACGAATGTAATCATGGCATAGCTCGACTACGGTACACTCCTACGAAATAATTCCTCAGGCGTGGATAATTGAATGCTTAAAGATGTACAAAATAGCTGAGAAAATTATAAACTTAATGGGGAAAACAATGGAGACGCAGAGATTAAAAGTAACAGCAGGAGAAAATCACCTCACACAAGTAAAAATACGGGCAGGTATTTTACAGGGTGACTCCCTATCCCCACTGCTGTTAATCAGAGCCATGGTGCTACAAAACAATAAACCGAGGAGATGCTATGTACATGCAAGTTCACAGATACAAAGACAAAGAATAAATCATCCAAACATCAGAGTGAAAGTCAATTTGGGAATAACTTATTGCACAAGACAACAGGGTGAAGATCAAATCGGGGGAATAACTAATTGCACCAAACAACAAGATGAAGATCAAATTAGTAGAATGACTAATTACACAAGACAACAGGGTTAAGATCAAAATGGGTGGGCTATAAGTAATTACACCAGACAACAGGGTAGAAGAGAAATAAATAAGATAACAAATTACACCTGAAAACAGGGTGAATATCAAGGGGGAGAATAACTAATTGCACCAGACAACAAAGGGAATATCAAATCGGGAGAATTACTAATTACACAAAACAACAAAGGGAATATCAAATCGGGAGAATAACTAATTACACAAAACAACAAAGGGAATATCAAATCGGGAGAATAACTAATTACACAAACCAACAGGGTAAATTTAAAGAGGGGACAATAAGTAATTACACTAGACAATAGAGCGAAGATCAAATAGGGAGTATAACGTATTGCACCAGACAACAGGGTAAAAATCAAATAAGGACAATAACTAATTACGCCAGACAACAGTGCGACTATGAAATAGGGAGAATAACTAATTACACTCGACATCAGGATGAATATCTAGGGGGGATAACTAATTACATAGAAATTGCCAGAGAAGTGAAAGTAATATGGAATATGAAGAAAATTAATATAATAATAAGAATTTTAGCAGCACTAACAACAGTTGTAAAAATGAAAAAAGGTAGAGATTAGACGATATTTCAATCAACGTGATGATTCACACCATAATTATGAATATTTCGCAAAATCTTCTAGTGCGGAAATTAAGCCACATAACCAGCGAACGCAAACCAGACACGTAAGTTGAAATAAAAAAGAACAAAAATATAGAAAGAACACGATACGAAACCAAGAGAACGGAAACCTCCAGAATAAACATGTACAGACGAATGTGGAACCACATTAAATCCATGTAAATGTTCAAGGACGGAGAAAAGTTTAACCATCATATTTAAAATAGTGATATATGTTAGAAAGCAGTTAGGAAAACTTCTAATGATCAGTAGTACCATGAAAAAGCAGCAAAGTCTTCAGTACAATATATTATAATTTATTATTAGACTTTTTGAATATATAAATAATCTATATGATACTAAAACCGTGGATATTGCTTACAACAGAAGTATTCGTGAACAAGCATTATTAAAATGTGTATACATTAATATATATATATATATATAGAGAGAGAGAGAGAGAGAGAGAGAGAGAGGGGGGAGAGAGGGGGGAGAGAGAGAAAGAGAGAGAGACAGAGGGAGAAGGAGAGAGAGAGGGAGGGAGAAAGAAAATGGGAGGTAAATCAGAGACATCATAAAAAACCTTGACAGCTTGTGGGCCTGATCTTATACCTGTAATAGTAATAAACAAATGCTCTGCTGGACTGGCCCCTGTCCTCTCCAAACTCTACAATAAATGCCTAGCTGAATCTTGCTTCCCCGATAGCTGGAAAATTGCCTCTGTGGTACCAGTCTACAAGAGTTCTAGGAATAGAACCGATCCTCAGAACTACCACCCAATCAGTTTACTCTCGATCTTTGCTAAAATATTTGAATCCTTAATTAATCTAGCGATAGTCCGGCACTTAGTAAATGCTAAACTTCTATCTGACCGCCAGTATGGATTTAGACAAGCACGATCTACTGCAGACATCTTAACGGTCATCTCTGAACGCATGTATCATACACTCGACAAGGCAGGAGAATCGCTACGCTTGATATATTCAAGGCCTTTGACAACGTATGGCATAAAGGGATTCTCCTAAAAATACGCTCATACGGGCAATTACTTAATATAATTAGATCCTTCCTAACCAAAAGAAAAATCGAGTTTGTCTTCGATGACCGTTCATCTAAGCAACATGACATAAATGCTGGTAGCATGAATTGGAACAAATACATTGAAGACATTGCCAAGGCTGCCGCAAAGAAGGTTGGCTCCCTCTACTGTGCTAGTAAACTCCTCACACCTGACATTATCCTCTATCTCTACAAAGCCACCATCCGCCCATGCATAGCGTATTTTTTGCCACATCTGGGTTGGTGCATCATCTACTAGTCTCTCCCTCCTTGACAAGGTCTAAAAAAGAGTCACCAACCTAATATGGTGCTCACTGTCAATCAAGCTCCACTCCCTGTCCCATCGCCGCAATGTAGCATCCTTGTGCATGTTTTACCAATACTTCAATGGATTATGTTCCGATGAATTGGCTACTCTGGTGCCCCCTCGATGCAAATTCACTAGACCAACTCGACAGTCAACTAAATCCCAGTCATTAATTGTGGAGGTCCTCATATGCCTTCTACTAAAATAGCTTCTTTCCTCGTGCTGGTGGCCTCTGGAACTCCCTCCCTGCCCCCTGTTTCCCCGACAGTACTGCCATGCAGAAATTTAAAACTAATGTAAACAGACATCTTGCTGCGCAGATCCCAATTTAGATTTACCCCCAACCTTCTCCTCTTTTCTTTGTTCTCAGTAGCCCGTACGTCTACAGTGGCGACCTGCCTTGTTTGGGGTGAACTATGTACACTTTAGACAGCATTTCTATATGTGCCTCCTTCGTATCCATAGAACTTACATTCACTTTCTTGACATGGTAATGTCTCGTGGTTATGACGCTTGCTTATGCGGTCTAGGGTAATTCTGTAACCGGGTTCGAATTTGCGACCATCTAAGATTATCATTATTGGAGCAAAGCTTAGAATCTGCGAGCATCTAAGATTATCATGATTGGAGCAAAAGCTTAGAATCTGCGACCATCTAAGATTATCATTATTGGAGCAAAAGCTTAGAATCTGCGACCATCTAAGATTAACATGATTGGAGCAAAAGCTTAGAAACGCCGACGTATATAGGTAATATATATATATATATATATATATATATATATATATATATATATATATATATATATATATATTAAGACAAACGTTAATTACGACACAGAATGTTTCTGCTTAATTAGTCTTTTTTTATTCTTTCGAAATTTTGGATGATCCATCACGCATTTCTGTCGATTTGTCGTATGTAGGCTCCGTAGATGTTTTGTATTCCATTTCTTGCGAGTGCTTTGAATTGTAAATCCTCTCGTTTTCAGGTCTGGCTTGTTCATGTCTGCTTAGTTTAAACGGCGCGCCAATTTATAATTTATACGACAATAAGGGAAACAGTTACACACGAATCGATAGCGTCTCCATGGGTTCCGTATTTGGAACGCCCTTTAGCAATTTTACCTGTCTAATATTGAAAATAAAATATTTAGTACACTCACTAAACCCTCCATTTATGTCAGGTACGTGGACGATATCCTCATTCTAGCAGACAATAATGATAAAATAAAAGAAATACAAAATATATTTCAACGTAAACAACTTCCTCCATTAATTTTCGTATTTTGAAGTACAGAACTGAATGTGCATGTCATTAAAAAATCGCAATCATAAAAAAATTAATAAACCGGGCTAAATTGAAATCAACAAGAAAAATATTCCACAATTAATTAAAAAAACATTAAACAAGTCTTAATTTACATCCAATTATTCAATTACATTGTAGATGAACAAATCAAATTTACAATTAGAAACCTAGATAGCACTAAAAACAACCAGTAAAACAATTACGACTACATTAACATATTATACCGTAACCAGATACATCCTTACTTTAAATTAGACGAAAAAGTTATAATATATATATATATATATATATATATATATATATATATATATATATATATATATACCCCGTTTATAATGATAATAAAATCAGATGTTTATATATTATAAAATATTTAAAACCTCTAACCTTATAATTAACAA